>CM042181.1:26512693-26576975 GCA_023376005.1 Doryteuthis pealeii | reverse complement strand
GGAAGAGATAATGATGGATAATAATATATGATAATAGATAATGTTCTGACATTTATAGATAGTTGACTTTACTGAACATGTCGACTACACACGTATTATAATTGAATTTGAACTTTATCCAACATATAAAGATAGCAGTATCTTTCTTATTTGATAATCTATTAAATTGTAAAAAAGTAATTCTTATCTCTTTCGTGTCTTTCAATTAAATGCTAATGAAGGGTTTTGAGACTATTAAGTAATACGGTTTTATATTATATATGAAAATTTACCAGAATGCAAATCGCCCACAGGTCGGATTTTAAGTTATATAACTGATCATAATAACAAACACAACATTTAAATTAGGCTAATAACACATTAAAGAAACAACCCCAGCAAAATAACAGTAAGACGTATAAAGTTAATAATAACATGGATTGATAATATATTTACCCTCTCGATCTACATGCTGTACTTCAATACAGTAACGCTATCATTTTAAAAATCTTGATTTCTAGCTGATATAATAATATTAATAGACAAAAACTGATAGTTGGTTTTCAGGCTAAGACTTGTTTTAGCCAATTATCACTTTTATATCGGTAAAAAAAAACAATATCAGATTGCGGTTCTAACAAATCGACGGACTCACCAAGTTAGGCTAGCAGTGGCATTATACTATATTAAACTTAAAAATTTAATTAATGCTATCGTTAGTTTTTGATGACATACAAGCAAATCGTTCACATTTGTAGTATCAATTGAACACGTGATGCCTATTACACATTGATTCCTGGATTAGACTAGTATTCCTGTGTATACTAGCATGAAAGAACGTAGCCGGGTCATCTTCATCGCAACATACTCTCGACAACTCTCTCCGATTGTGTTTGTTCGGGAATGAGGTCCACTGTTTTGTTGTGTTGAGAAAACAGGACTCTTGTTATTTCGTGTAACTGGTGATTGTTACTGGCTGCTGTTGTGAGGCTGGACTTTGAAGGTACATGGGGGGCCCATGGTCGTATGCTCGAATTGAAGCTGAAAAAAAAAGGAAAATGATTCATGCAATTTGAAAGTAAGACTTTCTGCACAGTGTAATCCAATTTATTACACAGTGGTAATTGATATATTCTCTTTATAAATGGAGATGTATGTTTTTCTGTCGTAACTGAAACTATCATACTCAAGTCACAATTCCCCTTAGTTATTACATCATATTCTGCCATGCTTTTATTTTTATTTAAACATCATTACTAATAAAGTGTCTTTATACTGTTAGACCATTTGCATATTAATAAAATGCAATTCTAGTTTATATATAATCAAAAAGTAGCAGTTACCAGTTGTGAATGGAAGGTATATTATGCATATTGAGTATCATAAAATTTTGATTTAATAATATTGCTAGTATTATGGATTTTAATTTGTTTGGTTTATATTAATGAATAGAGCAAAAGGATCTCTTTAATAAATCTAAATGGAAATTCATTAACAAAAAGAAATAATTCTATAATTCATCATTCTTTACTTCCTATTTAATCAAATAGTTAAAATTAGGAAAATTTAGCAATGAAGTAGACGGGAGTGATGGAAAGAGTAAGTTTCAGTTGTCTAATTTCTATTATACCTCCTCTGTTTCAAATCTTTTATCTTGCATTTTTTTTAGTTTCATTGGTTTTCAATTTAAATTATAATGATCTTCTTATTACATTAAATACTTGCCCGCGAGAGGGTGGCATATAGTTGCTAGTATTAATAATAGAGATCGATCTATTTGTCCAACGCGAAACAAGTCACTATTACTACAGTCATTGTCAGGAATTTAAGCTAAGTTGTATCAAGAGTATTTAATTTGTAATTCAGTAATCTATTATTACGAAAAATATTAACAAAGTCCTATGTAAAAGCATTGGAATTGCAGTATTTTCCGAAAATTTCGATACTCTATTCACCTTTAGATGAATTTAGGTTTAAAGTTTTTTTCCTAAAATATAGTTAGCGTGGAATCCTTTCATTAGATCGACCCCCTATTTAATTTTTGATTGTAGAGTAGCATAGCCTCCTTTGACCGTGCTAAACCTAACAGTGCCTGTCTCATAATAGCATTAAATAGTTCTACGATTAAAGGACTTTAACTGTTGATCAATAAGCTGATTATAGTCGGACTGATCTGTCGTTTGGGCTAATCGATTTGACCTCCTCTATT
This sequence comes from Doryteuthis pealeii, assembly GCA_023376005.1. Lineage (NCBI taxonomy): Eukaryota > Metazoa > Mollusca > Cephalopoda > Myopsida > Loliginidae > Doryteuthis > Doryteuthis pealeii. The sequence goes on along the minus strand of CM042181.1, from coordinate 26,574,787 downwards.
TTTGTAGTTGTCTGTTGAATTGTTTTGTAACTTATTTTCCGGTTTCTTGGTTCCGTTCAGCACTCGGATACTGCTGCTGAATAAATAATTAATGCACTCAAGTTCTTTCTGTGTATCATTCACCACGACGATAATAGAGCACTATCTTATTTGATGGCGAATAGAAAAGAAAAATTGAGTCTATCGTACTTCATATTTGTCATGTTTACACATTATTTTTTGTTAACGACACCCAACCCGCTTGGTTATTTATTGTAGAGATTTATGAATCGCGTTCAAATTATATATTTTCATATTTTACATTTTTTTGTGTACGTTGTACTTAAGTATTATTTTTTTTCGCTACGGTCTCTATCGCACACAAATAATTTTAATGCAAGATCTATTTGACATCATAGTGTTTCTAAATAGTCCTAATAGAGTGATCAGAGTAGATAATGGCAAATGGATATCACTATAAAAGCACTATCAGTCGTATCTTGCGGTCCTATATGAGTACGTGTAAGCGTTGCAGACACCTAGGCGATGAACGCTGCGATTCGGATTCCTTACCCACGTTGTTTGGTTTGACCCCCCAGGAAAGTTGTAGAAGAACTTGGTTCGTATTTCTGTAAGTGGCCTCAGCGCAACACTCCCTTATATGGACCATTTGGTGCGTGACCAGGATTCGACCCGGGGGATTCCCCTGCGCATTCTGCACCACAAGCATAGTCTACAAAAGCTCGTTTGTTAAGAATACAAATAAATATATATTTGAGTTACGCTAGATGTAATCTGTTGTTTGTAGCATCTTCTGTGAGGGCTCTTGAAAGACAGGTTCCAGTAATTGGATTAAAAAGTAATAATCATTTTTAGTGACCATTCTCATAACGGACAACATTGTATCTGGGCTACTACCGTATCAGCATCCGTTGCTGTAACCGTGATGGATGATTGACCAAATGGATAATTCTCTGAATTGTCTTGCGTATAGGTTGTTTTGGAAAATAGGAGCTTTTGATTTTGTTAATGATACGTCACAACCCCACTGTCTCCAGTTTAGGTGGGTTTCCTGATTCCAGTCTGCTTGGTACGAACCTGCGTGAAGAATAGTATTAAGAAAAAAAAGAAGAGAAAGAAGTGATTATAATAAAAAGAAATGTCATAGTCTTTTCTATCACATTAATTCGGGGCCCGAATGCTTTGTTTCTTCTACTTGAGAAACTACAGGAACGCGGAAGACCTGCAAATAATATCCTATCATGCATAATACTTAAGGCCAATATAATAGGTTGCATATAAAGCAAAATAATGTGCTATATAAGGTCTATAAATTTGGCACTATTTGAAGACGTGCAGGGCATTTCCATTCTGAATATAGCACCATTAACTCTCAAGACATGTCAACCTTTTTTTTGGTCTGTTTTTATTTTGTGTATATAGTTGTGTCAGAGTAGACAGGAATGATAGACTTGCGTTCTTGAATATGTTGATTAGTTACTCTTGGCTTGATAATGAAGTTAAGTAATATTCTGTTCGGTCAGAGGTTTGACTCGCAATTTGAAAATTGCGATACTGGAGGAAAAAGGAAAATATAATGACTCTGGTTTCAAAGCCGCGGAGAATGGAAACAAACCTAATGATATCCATGCTCATACTGGAAGGCAAATGAAGCGAAAATCCTACTAGTCTGAAGTGAATATGGTAATATTCTAGTATCGTCATCAAGCCGGAGCATGCATATAACACATCACTCAATATATGTCCAGACCTGACATATTAGAGGCGCCACTAATAAAAAATCGCATATAGTTGCTAAGTAAGTACTAACCTTCCATATGGCATCGTGTCAAAATTTGAGCCCAATCGGGATTATTAGTTTAAAATTACAGTTATTTAAGTGAAGTTACTGTTGCAAATTTATTTTAGCGTCTAAAGAACTTTCAAAGTTTTAAACAACTGAATTGGATAACACCTTAATTTTTAAAACTTGCCTCATAACTTCCGATTTCCTTTCATTCTAATTAGCCTCGATATAGGGTTATAGGTAAATGACGTCTAGGGTAAAAAAAGGCAAATTTATTCATCGAAAAGATTGTATATTGAAATAAAAGAATGGTAGTGGTGGTAATTCTTAGTATTTGTGTGCGTGATTTTTCTTGAAATTAAACTGATATATTCTGCATTGAAGCAAATAATTAAAAAATGTAATATAAATTGTTTGTATCTTTGTTTATCATACTACTACACCTCCTCGCCCCGACTATGGTTGAATTTGATTGATCTCATTGACTAAAATGAAATTGTATAAGATGTACTCTGTATGGTAGACGGTTATTTACTAGAAATGGATACGGAGCTGAGTTCAAATTACTGGACGAGCTGTTTGCATTTCAACAATTGTGGGGTAATTCACTGATAGCGTATGCATCCAACTATTATCTCACGTATAATAAAATTATAGGGCAGACTGGACTTTAAACTTATAGTGGCTACTAAATGGAAAAGTCTGTATCTAACGCCGATTAATTGCCGTTAAATTTTGACTTGTGTCGCATCCTGCCTCGTGGGCGGAAGGGTTGGGTAATACATACCCGGATCTAGTTCATTACACAAAGTAAGTTAGTCGTGTGTGTGTGTGTGTGGGGGGGGGGGTCGTCAGATATTGCCGACAACGGTTTCGTCATTGATGGATTCATGTGACATCGCACTCTAAGTTGCAACACAGGTCAATAATATTCAATCGTATTTTGATTAATCAAGATTGATTTATGGATTTGAATTTAATGGCATGTCAAACTGTTTGGGTTATTTCATTGTTTTCGAAGTAGAGACTCACGTTCGTTGTACGTTAAATACTCCGATATTTTATTTCTTTAGATATTTTTTTTAGAAGAAGCTTGATATTTGTATTATTTGGATTATTCGGACTTATTGTTATTAAATTGTTTCAGCTGATTGAAGGCAACGCAGGTTTCAAAGAAAGGTCTAAGTTGAGGAGGCCCTCCCGAGTCCGACAAATGAAACTTATATGAAGACAGCCGTTAGGTAACATTGAACGAGAACGTTGTGTAGATAACAATTAAAGATTAGGGCATATTCCCAATAATTCAAATACATACACGTGGTAATTTTTTTTTAAAATCAGAGTCTTCTTTGTGTATTGGTGCTAATAGAGATAACTGAATGATTTTAACTAATCTATTTGACACAATTGAGTGGCGTGTGAGTAATGATACTAAGGTATTCAAACTCCCTAAGATCTCAAATTGCAGCTGCATTATCAGAGGTGCAGCCTTCCTCATCGCCTCTGCCAGTGGGGAACAGTCCGAGTTAAATCCAGCTAAGCCAGTGTGGATGGTAACGAGCAGAAGTAGCATTGTGATTCAAGTAACGAATGTTAATTACATAGATGAAAATATAATATCAGATCTAGAACTCCAATAAAATTTGATTTGTATATTAAAAGTTGGTCAAAATGTTATCGAACTGAAATCTTTAAATCTTAAGAATTAAATGCCCGACTGCTTGCAGTCCCCCAGTTGGTCCAGTGACAGGGAAATCGCGAGACGACTGGGCTGACGAGCTGCTGTATTTGGGTGCTTTCAGGTAGTATTGAGGTCACCTTACGAGAGCAACCACTGCTAGAAGCCCCCCAGCTCTTGCACCCTATATATATATATATATATATTATAAATATATATAATAATATAATATATATAAAGGCGCACTCTGTTGCATGATGCAAACTACGAATAATAAATACATTAACGACCAAGTAAATATATATACACATTAAATATCCCCGGTTCTTAGATTTTTGGAGCAAATAATTATGAAGATTGATTTAATTCAAAGATATTTTAAAATTAAAATTACATAGAATAGCATTGAAATTCTAACTTTAAAAAATGTCCAGCATTGTAAATCTGAAAAGTAAACAAATCAACTCATCAGTATTTCCCTACCACTGCCCCTGGTGTCACTGGGAGCCGCTTTAGTAATAATCATAATTTTGAATAGAAGATAACTACTTGAATGATAAAACTTATTTCTATTTGATGACATAATATTATGATCTTACGTTATTAAACGCTTTGGCTGTCGAGAGGATATCCCGTTTGACGTAGATGCTCTGTGCCGGTGGAATCGATGTGAAAAAGGCAACTTGACGAACGCATCCACCGATGATTTGTAAATGATGCGACCAAAATGGAACTAACACTGAGCGCCAGAGATCTAATAAAATGAAGAAGATATTAATTAACTGAATGATATCAAGTTAATTTTAAAAATTATATTTTTCAAATAAAAAGGGGGAGATAAGACATGATTGTTTGAAATATATTTTGTTTCCAGTTTATCTAAAGTTAAATTAAAAGAAAATGATATGCATTGACAACAGTACGGGCCCTTAAACCTATCGCTTGATAAGAGACCTTGTGCGATTGGTTTAAGGGCCATTGTCGGCGAACCTAATCATAACACACATACTTAGGCTTAGTTTTAGTAGCCAATTTCTTTTATACTATAAAAACAGGAATGTTTCATTATTTAGCCGAGGTGAGACACTCATAATGAATGAGAGAATTGCCGGCATAAAGCAGACACCAATAGATCAGATTTTACATTTTTGCATGTCGTCGTTGATGATTTGGATCGTTCTCTTAATTTAAGGCAGAGGGTTTTTGGAAATGAATAACGGTCGGATGATTAAGAACAAGAATTTAATTGTGAGTAATTGTTTACTACGTTACTTCATTCCTGATCAAAGGCCTGACTGATAGAGCAAATTGCAGGGGTGTTCCGATTTGGACTGATGTAGAATCTTGGGTAGATGCTAATAACTGGAGGAATTTCGTATTTCGAAAATGTTGAATGTTAATGGTGACTTGGTGTTGTGGAAGTTCTTGGGTGATTTCTTTGTTTGAGCTCGAGTGTCTACTTTAAAGAAATTGACAAGAATTGGATCATTTTGATCAACGTGGACCATTCTTAGAATAGAAATCAGCACCTTCGTTCTAAACGGTGCTTTTAATAACACACCATTCCAGACGGTATCTATTATTTGATTCCTCGTAATTTTTCTATCATCTTGAAGAGTATAGTATTATTATAGTATATATAGTTATATTTTTTTATGGTAGGGGTTTTTAAGTAAAAAGAAACAAAAACAAATGGGGTGGGTTTTTTATTTTTCTACTGGCTTTAAGCCGACTATTTTTGAGGTATTGTAATTGAAGTCAACCTAATATTAATAATTAACGGAATTTATCGCGGGCATATTGGTTCAATGTAAGGGCTAAATAATCAAGAAAATGTTCACTCTGAATGGATAGTATATTATATTGTGTTAACTGTCTCGTGGGAAGAAAACGGAGGGAGGGCACACGAGCGAAGAAAACCGATGCAGTCACTGCGTTACCCGATCTGTGTGGAAAGGATTGGACATGCCATGTGGATTCTATTCGAGGTTGGGTTGTTGTGGGTTTCTAAGGACATTTAGCCATTTCGTTTCTTTTCAAAAATAGGAACCACTGCCGCTGTTTTAAAATTGCCTCACATGAATCGTTCTTCAACCATGGTGCATATATGCTATCAACTCTAGATTTGTCGAGGTAATAAGTTTCATGAACGTTACGAAATGCCGCGAATACCATTCTCGGTATTAACGTAACATCAAAAAAGTCTCTGCAATCGCGTAATGACTCACGACCAAAATAAAACCCTTGTAATCAATTCGATGTATAATTCTCTCTTTTTTACTACCCTTCCGGTGACAAAAGCTCTTGGTATGCTAGGAATGGTAGTACCCCATACTCTACGAAAAACTCCTGTTGACCACAGCTGATGAGGCAGGTTCTGCAAACGTGATACACACGTTGTACTGGTGAAATCATTATATATAATTATATATATAATATATATATTATATAGCAAAGATAATCTAATGAGGTCAGAGAACTACATTTGAAGTTTCGCATAAAGCCTTTCAGGGCTAAAATCTGAAAATTCTTGGTCTTTTTCTTGTTTTTAACTATTTTTTTTTTCTTCGCCGGTTGATGTTTGGTAGTATATTTTTACAAGTCAAACTATTGCTGGTCTTTTCTCTCCGCAAGATTTTACCACAACGCTTGGTATATATAGTCTATAGTATATATAAACTTGCGCTTCTAAATTAATTATAAAAATTATTTAAGAAATATTCTTTCGTTAAAAATCTTTTTTCTTAAAACTATTCTTAAATTTATTTTTTAGATGAATCCTTGATTAACTATAAATTATATATTTGCACACGGCCCGTCCGATGTACGACTAATTTTAACCATATGTATTCCGACTTCATTGTTGTGCCAAAGGTAATACCACCGGATCACAGTGATCTCATAAATGTTTCTACTTAAGATGTTGTTGGTTAAATAGACAAACTAAAGCTTAAAAGTAATATAGATATTTAGCAAACAGTTTATAAACTACTAATGATTTACTTACCGTGTATTTGTTGATATTGTATTTACATAAAGGTGAGTTTAAGTAGATTTCACCTGAGTCAGGGTTTATATTACTTAACATCTGAACGTGTCGGTAAACTGAAACTTCAGTGCATTGTGGGAGCCTTAACTATTATTAACAGAAAAGATTTAATTAAATGCATTTTGTCCACTTATTATAAAATTAAAATATTCACAAAGATATCAAAATTGTATTAACTCAACAATTCATTTCTCGTAGAGATTTGTTCCTGCTTCAATGCAATAGTTCACTTTATGAATAAAATCAATTGCTTATCATTGGTGCAAACATGAATACATACATCATGTCATTAAAGATTCTTCAATTAAATTCTCATTTAAAAAAAACAAAAAACTAAGCTAGCTTAGTAAATACAAAAACATGTAATGCCTTGGTGTAATATATTAGAAATATATATTGTCTTTAAATATCAATTAATAATTTTGTCTTGATTCTAGAAAAATGAAGCTTTGGGAATGAATAGAACTCATAATCAGCTTGTACTGTGCTTGAATTTTTAACTGCTTTTTCTAAACTTACTAAGTTTCAGTATTGTTTGAAATATATATATTATATATATATATATTATATATATAATAGCTATATATAATTATAGCCTGGTAGGTGACGCAGCATATGGAGATTGGTTAATTTCTGAATCGAGAATCATGGAGCTTGATGCCCTAAGTCCTCCACTTCATTAGCAACCTGCCTTCAAAAATAACTGGCTGCCAAGCTGTATTTCAACTTTGGACAAGACTGTGGTATGAAAAGAGGGAGACTTGCTGCAATTGGCAACTGTCTTCCCTTACAACTTGCTTATCCACGATCCAGCTGTAGATCTTTAGTGCATTAGACGAGTAATAGATATCACTGTTTAAGTTTTTTTTGTCTTTCATAGATAACATGAAAACGTCATTTTATGATTTTTAGTAAGCTGTTCATTATTTGGATTAAATTGGTATGTGTAATCAAATTATGATTTCTCTTTAGTTACATTTATGTATAAATAAAGTTGTAATGTAAACAACTATTGTAGAACAATGGTTATGTTAGTAATTTTAAAAACCTGTCAATGTTAAAAGCATTTTGGAAAAGATATGTAATTTACACCAGAGTGTATCAGATAGTAAATGACAAAGTAAAAAGTAAGTTTTATAATCTTTATAATTTGTAATACTGTTAAGTAAATTGCCTTTTTTTGTTTAATTTTTGAATATTATAGAGAATGTTTCTTTGAACTTTAGGGGCTCTTTCTCGTTAGTTAATATACTACATAGAGAGCTCAACATACTAATCTTCGCTGACGAAATCATTATACAAAGCCAGGGTGATCTTTCAGTTAAGTGATATATTATACTATATATAAATTTGAAGCAAGACAATGCGTATAAAAATAGATTAAACAAAAAAGATGTTGGTTCTTTGTCTTATCAATTTCAAGAACACTTTATAACAGAGACGAAAATTCAGAAAATGGACGTGCTTAATTTTTTTTTGTTGCGTGGTGATATCTTTCTTTTTTTTTCTTCTATTTTTTCTCTTCTTACTTCCTTCTCCTTTCTCATTCTCCCCTTCTTTAGTTTATATTAATAAAATGGCGGAATAACTGCAATTTTTCATTTTTTTTTTCTAAATATTGTTGAGAACGAGATGCTTAGATCCACTTGTATATGTATCCAATATTGTTTGTTCATTCATCCGGTCAAAATTTGTATTGTGGCAACATGCGAACATGTATCTATCAAATATGCTTATATCATTAACTGCATAGATCACCCTGGCTTTGTGTAATGGTTTCGTCGCAATATCGCATGAGAATAGATTTTGCCATTACTACAATGACACTTGAATCTTATCATGGTTTTGAATAAAACGTTTAATTGGTGATAAAGAGTTTTTGCCTCAAAGGGTTATCTCCTTAGTGCGAGGATTTCGCCAATAGGTGGCTGGTAATTTAAACAGCAGCTCGATAATTTCTCTCACTCTCTACAATTTCTTCATGAAAACTCCTTATCATTTCTTTAGACTTGTTCATATTCTGTTTTGTTGTTTTATTATGTATGTCATTTCATTCATGTGCTCAGAACATAAAGTCTGATTTTTCTATATACGCTTTTGGTCTGGATTAATTTTATGTATAATAATTAATTTATCAACCTGCTTTCGGCACGAGCATGATGCGAACACAGGAATTTTTAAGCGGAGTTTATTCAAGGTTTGAATTTCAGAGTTTTCCTTCTCCTAGACTACGGTTGCCTAACCATGGTTAAAGAGCCAGTCGGCCCTACTATTTACTCATAAGCTGAGGGCCGCGTAAGTATTCATACCTTTCCCAGGGTATTAGCGCTATAGATGAAATGCAATTACCACGTCAGGATTTGAACTCGGGGCGACGAGTCCCTTTCCAAGGACTTTAACCATTACATCCCGCAACCTTCCTTTTTGTGAATTCTCACCTCTTCTCTAATCTTCATGAACTCTTTATCACTTCTTTAGGAGTTTCATTATCTGTTTTTGTCTTCTTGTGTTGTATTTTATGTATCATCCATGTGTTCATGACAATAAACTCTGTATTTGTTTCTATATATACTCTTTGTCCTGGATTAATTATGTATATATGTGTTACGTTGAATCGTTACTCTGACTTCTAACGTATTATTAGAATGCACATCATATTTTAAAAGTTGAATAAAACAGACCGAAAGGATTCAAATTGTTGTAAAACGTCTTTATCATATTATTTACCTACCTGTATCGATCATCTTTTGCTTTCCACTTGTAGATGCGGTTGGCTTAAACTATGCAGTTTAAAGAATCACTTATTGACATTAAGTGGTGAGTTAATTAACTGGTGGGTGTAAGTTCCTTAACACAGAGCCTTGTTAAAATCCAATGTTCTCTTCGGAAGGATTTCCTGCCATTCACGCTCCATTACCGAATTGCAACAAAACAAACAAAAATAAAAGCTTTTGATAATAAGAATGTTAGATATAAATATTTCGCCAAAATACTAAGTTAGAAAAATATCTCTATACATAAAAGACGGTGATTGTGTATATATGTATGGTTTGTTTGGATACTAATTAAAATAAAAGTTAACAAATAAGTCAATTTATCATAATAATATATATAATATAATAATATATATATATATATTATATTATAATTGTGTGTGTGTGTGTGTGTGGTGTGGTGTGTGTGTTGTGGCAGCTTTTTTTTCTGTTTAAACATGTTGTGTTAAACTTACTGACATTCTTGACTGGATCCGAGTTTTGTTCCATATTCTTTCTATACTGTCTGTTCATGCTTTGTCAGGGTTGAACTTGTGTAGCACTCCACCAATAGGTTTCTCACGGGACGTCTTTCGGCATGTCTTCTGCCATTTTCAGGGTATGATTAACGGATGGAATGTTCTGTTGTCCTCGCTTTACAACGGGCAATACGTAGTAATGGAGCTGAGAGATGTAGGGATATTGGTTGTGGGTTCACAGTCGTCAAACGAACTAGCAGTAGAGCGTTTTTTGTACGAGGGGGGGGGTCAAAGTTTGCGAGAAAGTAAGGGGAATGGTGGAAGAAGAAGGCGGAAATATAAGCCTGAGGACCATGTTACTTGCCTTCGAGTTGTTTGTTTAAGGTGTTTGTTTTTGTTTATATATAGAGCTCGACTTTTTTTTTTTTTTTATTTATTTGAAGTTTATATATATATATATAATATATATAATATATATAATATATAAATATATATTTATATATATATATATTCAATATTGGTTTCTGCTTTAGTTCAAAAAACTTATGAGATTTAATTTATATTCGAAGATTAAATTAAATATCAATACAAAAAAAAAAGCATTGTAACTTAAAAATATCCAGCATTTGTTAATCTCAAAGTAAACAATTCAACACGAGTTATTTGTCTCTACCTTTACCAGGAGACACTGGGTGTCGCTTCTAGTATGGTACATAAAAGGTCGGTTGATTGGGTCGTTTTTTACGGCTATGTAAAACCTGTTGTTATCTTATGGTTGTGATAGTCGCATAGTGTTTGCGCGGGAAGTACGAAAGACAAGAAGATAATTGAAACAGAAGAACAATAAGATACACTAGACAGAAATCTTAGTATAACAAAAGAAAGTTGTAACAAAAGCACTCATCTGACAACGGGAATTGAACAAGAAGAAAGGACTTCCGTCAATCACGAAACAAAGATGTGGACGACTATCAACTTAAGGTCCTCAAAACAGCAGTTGGCAGTAGCGTCAAGTGGAGACAGGACGAGAAGTGCTGACTCTGCGCCGGTCACGCACCTCGCACCAGCAGGTCAGTGAAGGTCGGTCACTCCCTCTTTGCCTCAGATCCTATACAGTAGTAGTAGTAGTAGTGTAGTTTCATGTCAAACGGAGCCGCCACTCACCCACAGTGCATCCGACGTTCACCAGCCGAGATGAAGAGAAATAAAAGTCAAATCTCCTACTACAAAGAGCATGCCTTGTGAATCATTTAAGCGACCCACTTAGATACATTCGTCTAGTTACAAACGATCTTCCACTGTATACCACAACGTATCCGATTCAGCGTGATTTGAAATGCCAGTAATATAACATGTACGATTTGTGCTCGAGTCGGAGCGCTATTGCAACAAGTTATCTCTAACGCATGTCAAACGAAGTCTATATTTTTTCAATCAAATAATTTTTTAAGAAAAAAATTGACCGAATTTTTGTTAACAATTAAATAACCCTTACTCTTGCCGAGCGGTTGTACAAAATTTCGGTATTTTTTCAACTGGTTCTCTATTATAAAAGATCAAGTAACAGACACAGGTTGTTCCCAGACAACACAAAAGATGTTAGTGTGTTTAGCGTAGGGATGTTTCAGTGCAAAGAAATGAAACTTACGAGATCACTGCCAACAGGTTACGGTAGGATCACATTGGTGAGAGAGCCACTGGAGCGTTTTAAAAGTAACGCAGAGTTAAAAACAACTTACTGAAAACTGTTTGCTGCTTATTGATGAAGAATACTCTTTTAACGTTATTCTGCTCGTTGCATCAATCGTAAAAAATTATCATTCAGGGTTTGATTCTCCTTCAATGCTGTAATGTAAAGTTTGAAATGGACTCTGGAATAAAATGAAAACGTAAATGAATAATTAAATATCAATAAATCTTTCTTGATGTATTTACCAATTCCCTCCACCATGGCCAAGATGTGACCCTAAGGTCAATTTTTAGTGGTGAAGCTGTTTGAATTTGGAGTTTCTAATCTCCTAGACTGTTGCCTAACCAAAGCTAACGAGCCAGTCACTGCCTACTACTTACCCATAGCTGGGAAAATAGGAGATAAATGCATGCCTTTTGCGAGGTAAGTGAAACAAAGTCTCGTCCAGTGATTGTAAAGCGGTTTGCCTCGATCCGTTTCCTTAATACGATAAACGCACTGCTTATAAGTAAATAGTAGGGTAATGGGTTATTTAAGCTGTAAATAAACTGACGAGGAGAAGGAAAAATTCTTAATTCAAACCAAAGAGGCTCCTCTTCCTAGTTAAACTACTTTAAGAGTTTCCTATTTTACTCTTTCCTCTAACTAAAAAACAGAACAAAAAGAACAAAAAAAAAAAAAAAAAAGAACAACCAAAAAGAAAAAACAAATAGCGGAAGGAGAAGATATTCATGCATGAAGCAAAATAACTGCAAACCATTTAAACTAAGTGACCTGTGGCGTAATGGAAACTGAATAGGTGAGACTGTTTTAAAGATGGGGGTGATTTGTTTCTGAAATAAACCCAGAACTGTTAATTGGGTAATGTTTAGAATAAACAGAAGCTACTGGGTGTTTTTCCGTTGATATGTATATTCAAAGTAATGAAAAATATATGGAAATTAATCCGACAGTATGAAAATAACATGTTTGAAAAAAGCAATTGAAAAAACATAACAAAACATCAATATGTTTTCAAATGTTATCAAGTAATATAATATCGCTATTTTATGCTGAATTTCCATAATATTTTTTTCAATTACTTGATAAACCATTCTCCGAAAAACTACCCAGTGCTCTGTTTATTCTAAAATCCCAAATTAACAGTTTCTGGTTTATTTCCAGAAACAAATCACCCCTCTTTAAACCAGTCTCACTATTCCAGTTTCCATTAACGCCACATGGTCACTTAGTTTATAATGGTTTTGTGCATAATTTGTCTTCAATGCATGAATACTTCATCCTTCCGCTATTGTTTTTCTTTTTGTTTTTTCTTTTTTTTTTTTTTTTTTTGTTCTTTCTGTTCTGTTTTTAGTAGAGGAAAGAGTAAATAGAACTCTTAAGTAGTTACTAAGGAAAGAGAAGCTCTTTGGTTTTGAATTAAGAATTTTTCCTTCTCCTCGATCAAGTGTTATTACCAAGCTTAAATAACCAGTCTACCCTACTATTACTATAGCAGGTGCGTTTATCGTATTAGGAACGGAATCGGCAAACCGCAATTCCCCCCCCGTTCAAATCCTGGACGTAGACTGTGTTTCACTTCAACTCGCAAAAGGCATGCATTTATTCCTCTTTCCCCAGCTACTGGGTAAGTAGTAGCTAACGGGCTCGTTCAGCTTTGTTAGGCAACCATCTAGAGATAGAAAACTCCAAATTCAAACCACTTTCCACCACAAAAATGACCCTTGTGTCACTCATGGCCTATGGTGGAGGATTGAGTAAATACATCAAGAAAGATTGTATTGAATATTTAATTTAATTCATTACGTTTTCCATCCTATTCCAGAGTCATTTTCAACCTGTTACATCAGCATTGAAGGAGATCAAAACCCTGAAGAATTTTTACGATTGATTGCAACGACAGGCAAATAACGATTAAAAAGAGTATTTCTTCAATCAGCAGCAACAGTTTTCATATGGGTAAGTTGTTTTTAACTCTTCGTCTACTTTAAAACGCTCACAGTGGCTCTCCACCACTGTGATCCTACCGTAACGGCTGTTGGCAGGTGGATCTCGTACGTTTCCATTTCTTGCACGAATAAATCCCTACGTAAACACATACTTAACATCTTTTGTTTCTGTCTGGGAACCAACCTGTGTCTGTTACTTGATCCTTTTATAATAGAGAACCAGTTGAAAATACCGAAATTTTGTAGCAACCGCTCGGCAAAAGTTAAGGGTTATTTATTGTTAACAAAAAATTCGTCAATTTTTCTAAACAATTAATTTGATTGAAAAAAATATGATTCGTTGACATGCCGTAGAGACTAACTGTGCATAGCGCTCGACTCGGGCCACAAAATCGTACATGTTATACTGGCATCTTCAAACTCACGCTGAATCGTATACGTTGCTGGTATACCAGTGAGATCGTTTCTAACCCTAGACGATGTATCTAGTGGTCGCTTAAATGACTTCACAAGGCATGCTCTATGTGTGAGGAGATTGACTTTATTTCTCTCATCTCGGCTGTACTGGTGCAGTGGGTGAGTGGCGGCGTTGACAAATGTAAACTACCACTACTACTACTACTACTGTTAGGATCTGAGGCAAGAGGGTGGCCGAACCCACTGACCGCTGGCTGCGATGGTGCGTGACGGCGCGGTCACGCAACGTTTCTCGTGTCTCTCACTTTGACTGCTTCTGCCCCACTGCTGTTTGACTGTACTTAAGTATGTATAAGTCCGTCCAACACATCTCTTTGTCGGTTGACCGGAAGTCCTTTCTCTTGTTAAATTCCGTTTGTCCAGATGAGTCTTTGTTACACTTCTTTGTTATACCTAAGATTTCTGTCTAGTCTATCTATTGTTTCTTTGTTCATTTCTTCTTGTCTTTTCGTACTTCCCGCCAAACACTTTGCGACTATCACCAAACCAAAAACATAACAAGGTTTTACATGCCGTAAAAACGACCAATCAAACCGACTTTAAATGTACATACTAGAAGCGACTACCAGTGTTCTCCTGGGTAAAGGTAAGAGACAAAAATAACTCGTGTTGATTTGTTTACTTTTGAGATTCACAAATGCTGGATATTTTTAAGTTCAATGCTATTTGTATGTAATATTTAATCTTCGAATATAAATTAAATCTTCATAAGTTTTGAACAAAAAGCAAGAACCAATATTGAATATATATATATATATATATATATATATATATATATTATATATATATATATATATATATATAAAAACTTCAAATAATCGAAGCTCTATATATCAAACAAAATTAAACCCACCTTAAACAAAATAAACTTCGAAGCAAGTCAACATGTCCTCAAATGCTTATAATTTCCGCCTATCTTCCTTCCACCATTCCCCTTACCTTCTCGCAAACTTGTGACCCCCCCCCTCTTACAAAAACGCTCTACTGCTACTGTTCGTTTGAAACGAACTTGTGAACCCACAACCAATTCCTACTATCTCTCACTACCAAAATTCCTACGCTACTGCTCGTTTAAAAGCGAGACAACAGAAACAATCCATCCGTTCATACCTAAAATGGCAGAAAGACATGCGAAAGCTCCCGTGAAGAAACCTTTGGTGGAGTGCTTACACCAGTTTCCACCTGACAAAGATGACCAGACAGTTAAAGATTGACAAAAAACTCGTCGTCAAGAATGAGTATAGTTTAACACAACATGTTTAAAAGAAAAAAAGCTGCCAAAACACCACACACACACACACACACACACACCACACTTATATATATAATAATATATATATATATATATATATATATATATATATTGACTTATTTGTTAACTGTTTTATTATTAGTTCATCCAAACAACATACATATATACACATCAACCGTCTTTTATGTGTAGAGATTATTTTTTAACCTTTAATGTTGCGAATAACTTATATCATAACATCTTTCAAAAACTTTTCTTTGTTTGTTTTTTTTGCAGATTCCGGTAATGGCGCGTGATGGCGGAAATCCTCCGAAGAGAACATTGGGATTTTAACAGTGCTTGTGTCAGGAACTTACACACACCAGTTTACCTCACCACTTAATGTCAATAAGTGCATTTTGAAACTCATAGTTTAAGCCAACCGCTCTATCAAGTGAAAGCAAAAGATGATGATACGGTGGTAAGTAATATGATAAAGACGTTTTACAACAATTTGAATCACTTTCGGTCTGTTTATTCAACTTTTAAAAATATGATGTGCATTCTTATAATACGTTAGAAGGCTCAGAGTAACCGTTCAACGTAATCACATATATACATAAATAATCCAGACAAAAGAGTATATAGACAAATACAGACTTTATTGTCTGAACACATGGATGATACATAAAATACAACACGAAAACAAAACAGATATGACAACTCCTAAAGAAGTGATAAAGAGTTCATGAAGATTAAGAGAAAGAGAGTGAGAAATCACATAAAAGAATGCGTGATGTAATGGTTAAAGTCTTGGGAAATGGATCGTCGCCCCGAGTTCAAATCCTGGACGTGGTAATTGCATTCATATAGCGCTAATACCCTTGGGAAAGGTATGAACCTACTCTCCCTCCAGCTATGGTAAATAGTAGGGCAGACTGGGCTCTTTAACCATGGTTAGGCAACCGGTCTAGGGAAGGAAAACTCTGAATTCAAACCTGATAAACTCCGCTTAAGAAATTTGACCTTGTGTCGCATCATGCTCGTGCGAAAGGTTGATAAATATATATATATACATAAAATAATCCAGACAAAAGAGTATATAGAAAAATACAGACTTTATTGTCTGAGCACATGGATGAATGACATACAAAAAATACAACACGATACAAAACAGATATGACAAGTCCTAAAGAAATGATAGAGTTCATGAAGATTAGTAGAGAGTGAGAAAAATATCCGAGCTGCGTTAAATACCCAGCCACCTATTGGCGAAATCCTCGCACTAAGGGAAGATAACCCTATTGGGCAAACTCTTTATCACAAATTAAAACGTTTTATTCAAAAACCAGTGATGAAGATTCAAGTGGCATTGGTAGTAATGCAATCTATTCTATGACTAATTGACGACGAACCATTACACAAAACAGGTGATCTTTCAGTTAAGTGATATATATATATTGGATGGTACATTGTCGCCATGTTTGCCACAATACAAATTTTGAACCGGAGATAAACAAACAATATTGGATACATATACAAGGTAGGATCTTAAGCATTCGTTCTCAAAAAAATATTTAGAAAAAAAAATGAGAAATTGCAGTTATTCGCCCATTTTTTTTATAACATAAAGAAGGGGGAAGAGATGAGAAAGGAGAAGAAGAAGAAGAGGAAAAAAAGAAGAAAAAAAGAAAGTATCACCACGCCAACAAAAAAAAATAAGCACGTCCATTTCTGATTTTCGTCTCTGTTGATAAAGTGTTCTTTGAAATTGATAAGACAAAAAAACAATCATCTTTTGTTTTATTTTTATACGCATTGTATTGCCTTCAAATTATTAATATATATATATATATTCACTTAACTGAAAGATCACCCTGGCTTTTGTATAATGATTCGTCGCGAAGATTAGTATGTGGAGCTCTCTATGTAGTTTAACTAACGAGAAGAGAGCCCCCTAAAGTTCAAAGAAACATTCCTAATAATATTCAAAATTAACAACAAAAAAATCAATTTACTTCAACAGTATTACAAATTATAAAAGATTATAAAACTTACTTTTACTTTGTCATTACTATCTGATACACTACTTTGTAATTCATATTCTTTCCAAAATGCTTTAAACATTGACATTTTTTTAAAATACTAACCATAACCATTGTTCTACAATAGTTGTTACATTTACAACTTTAATTTATACACTAAATGTAACTAAAGAGAAATCATAATTTGATTACAATACCAATTTAATCCAAATAAAATGAACAGTTACTAAAAATCATACAAATGACGTTTTCATGTTATCTATAGAAAGACCAAAAAAATAAACAGTGATATCTATTACTCTCTAATGACTAATAAGATCTACAGCTGGATCTAAAAGACATAAGCAAAGTTGTAAGGAAGACCAGTTGCCAATGCAGCAAGTCTCCCTCCTTTTCATACCACAGATCTTGTCCAAAGTTGATACAGCTTGGCAGCAGTATTTTTGAAGGAGGTTGCTAAAATGAGACTTAAGGGCACCAGCTCCTGATTTCGAATTCAAGAATAACCTTCTCCTATGCTGGTCACCTACCAAGCTTATATATATATATATATATATAATAATATATATATATATATATATATATATTTCAACCAATAACTGAAACTTAGTAAGTTAGAAAAAGCAGTTAAAATTCAAGCACAAGTCACAAAAGCTGATATATTGAGTTCATTCATTCCAGCTTCATCTATTCTAGAATCAAACAAAATTATAATTTGATATTTAACAGACAATATATATTCTAATATTACACACCAAGCATTTACATTGTTTTTGTCATTTACTAAGCTAGCTTATTTTTGTTTTTTTAAATGAGAATTTAATTGGAGAATCTTAATGACAAGTAGTGTATTCCATAGTTGGCACCATGATAGCGAATTGATTTTATCCATAAAGTTGACTATTGCATTGAAGCAAGGACAAATCTCTACGAGATGATTGTTGAGTTAATACATATTTTTATATCTTGTGATTATTTACATTTTATAATAAGTGGCACAAAATGATTATAATCTTTTCCTTTTATAATATTCAGGCTCCCTACAATGCACTGAAGTTAGTATTACCGACACGTCTCAGATGTTTAGTATTAACCTGACTCAGGTGAAATCTACCTTAACTCACCTTTAGTAAATAAATATCAACAAATACACGGTAAGTAAATCATTTATTACGTTATAAACTGTTTGCTAAATATATATTACTTTTTAGATCTTTAGTTTATTACTATTTAACCACACATCTTAAGTAGACATTTATGAGATCCACTGTGATCCGAGTGGTAGTACCTGTTAGGACAACATATGAGTCGAATACATATGTTAAAATTAGTCGTAATCGACAGGGCCGTGTGCAAATATATATATTATAGTTAATCAAGGATTCATCTAAAAAATAAATTTAAGAATAGTTTTAGAAAAAAGATTTTTAAGAAAGATATTTCTTAAATAATTTTTATAATTAATTTAGAAGCGCAAGCTTATATATATTATATATATATACCAAGCGTGTTGGTAAATCCTTGCGAGAGAAAAAACCCAGCAAATAGTTTGATTGTAAAAATATACTACCAAACATCAACCGGAAGAAAAAAAATGTTGAAAAAAAGAAAAGACCAAGATATTCAGATTTTAGCCCTGAAGAGCTTTATGCGAAACTAATAGTAGGTTCGTCTGACTCATTAGATTATCTTTATATATATATATTATATATAATATATATAATAAGATTTCACCATACAACGTGTGATATCACGTGCGATACCCTGCACTCATCAGCTGTCAACCAGGAGTTTCGTAGCATATGGCGGGACTACCATTCCTAGCACTACCAAGCAGCTTTGTCACCGGACAGGTAGTAAAAAAAGAGAAGAAATTATAACATCCGTTGATTAAAGGCGTTTACTTTTGGTCGTTGATGTCATTACGCGATTGCAGAGACCTTTTCTTGATGTTACGTAATAACACGAGAATGGTGATTCCGCGCGCATTTCGTACGTTCTGAAGACTTTTAACCTCGACCAAATCTAGATTGATACATATTGCACCATGGTCTGAAGACGATGTGAGGCAATTTCAAACAGCGGCCAGTGGTTCTATTTTTGAAAGAAACGAAATGCTAAATGTCCTAGAAACCCACAACAACCAACCTCAATAGAATCACATGGCATGTCCAATCCTTTTCCACAAGTCGGTACGCAGTGACTCGCATCGGTTCTTCTTCCGCTCGTGTGCCTCCTCCCGTTTTCTTCCACGAGACAGTTAACACATATATATATACATTCAGGGATTGACATTTTCTTGATTTGTTTAGCCTTACATTTGAACATATATGCCCGCCTAAATTCCTTAATTATTAACTAATTAGGTATGACTTCATTAACCACATATCCTCAAAAATAGTCGGCTTAAAGCCATAGAAAATAAACACATTTGTTTGTTTACTTAACCTCATATAAATATATATATATATATATATATATCTTCAAATGATAGAAAAATACGAGAATACAAAATAAAGATACCGTTGAATGAGTGTGTTATTAAATAGCACGTTAGAACGAGTGCTTGATTTCTATTCTAAGAATGGTCCACGTGATCAAAATGATCCAATTCTTTCAATTTTCTTTAAAAAGGTAAACGTCCGAGTCCAAGACAAAGGAAATCCCCCAAGAACTTCCACAAACCAAGTCACCATTAACTTCAACATTCTTCGAAATAAAATCCTCCAGTTATTAGCAATCTACCCAAGAATTCTACAATCAGTCAAATCGGAACCACCCCTGCATTGTCTATCAGGTTCAAGCCTTTGATCAGGATAGTAACGTAAGTAAACAATTATACAATTAATATTCTTGTTTCTTAATCATCCGACCGTTATCATCTTCCAAACACCTCTGCTTAAAATTGAGAACGTCCAATCATCCAAGACGACATGCAAAATGTAAATCCTGATTCTGGTGCTGCTTATGCGCCGATTCTTATTTCTTATGAGTGTCGTCACCTCGGCTAAATAAATGGAACATTCCGTTTTTATTATAAAAAATTTGGCTACTAAACTAAGCCTAGTAATGTGTGTTTTGATTGGTCGCCGACAATGGCCCTTAACCAATCGCACAAGGTCTCTTATCAAGCGATGGTTAAGGGGCCGTAACTGTGCAAGTGCATATCATTTCTTTTAATTTAACTTAGATAACTGAAACAAATAGATTTCAAACATCATGTCTTATCCCCCCTTTTTATTTGAAAATATATTATTTAAAAAATAAACTTTGTATCATTCAGTTATTAATATCTTTCTTTATTATTAGGATCCTCTGGCGGCTCAGTGTAGTTCCAGTTTTGGTCGCATCATTTACAACATCATCGGTGATGGTCGTTCAATTGCCTTTTTCACAATCGATTCCACCGGAAGAGTCTACGTCAAACGGATACCTCCTCGACAGCCAAAGCGTTTATAACGTAAGTATAAATATCTATGTTCATCAAATAAGAAATTAAGTTTATCATTCAAGTAGTTATCTTCTATTCAAATTTGAATATACTAGAAGCGGCTACCCAGTGACACCAGGGTAGTGGTAGGGAAATACTGATGGATTGATTTGTTTACTTTTCAATTTACAAATGCTGGACATTTTTAAGTAGAATTCAATGCTATTTCTATGTATATTTTAATTTTAAATATCTTTGAATTTAAATCAATCTTCATAATATTTGCCAAAATCAAGAACCGGTGATATTTAATGTGTATATAATATTTACTTGTCGTTAATTGTTTTATTTTCGTAGTTTCATCATGCACAAGTGCCCTTTATATATATATATATTATATATATATATATATATATATATATATATATATATAGGGTGCAAGAGCTGGGGCTTCTAGAGTGGCTTGCCTCTCGTGAAGTGACTCAATACTACCTGAGACAGCACCTACAGCAGCTCGTCAGCCCAGTCGTCTCGGACTTCCCCTCACTGGACCAACTGCGGGACTGCCAAGCAGTGCGGCATTAATTTTAGATTTAAAGATTCAGTTTCGATACATTTTGACCAGACTTTTTTATTACAAATCCAAATTTTATCTGGAGTCTTAATTGTATATTTTCAATCTATGTAATTAACATTCGTTACTGAATCAAATGCTACTTCTGCTCTTACCAATCCCACCCTGTTAGCTGATTTAAACTACGTTGACTGTTCCCCCTGCAGAGGGATGAGAAGCTGCACCTGATTAATGAGGCTGCAATTTTGAGATCTAGGGAGTTTGGAATACCTCTTAGTATCCAGTACTCACACGTCCTCAATTGGTCAAATAGATCTGTTTAAAATCATTCGTATTCTATTAGACCATACACAAAGAAGACTCTGAATTTTAAAAAAAATACACTGTATTATTTGGATTATTGGGAAATTGCCCTAATCTTTATTGTTATCTACACAACTTTCGGTCAATGTACCCTACGGCCTTCTTCATATATTTATTGTCGACTCGGGCCTCCTCGAACTTAGAACCTTCTCTTTTGAACCTGCGTGCCTTCATCAGCTGAAACATTGTAGATAACAATAAGTCCGAATAATCCAATAATACAATTATCAAGCTTCTTCTAAAAAATAATCTAAAGAAATAAAATGTCAGTATTAACGTACAACGAACGTGATTCTCTAACTTCGAAACATGAAATAACCCCAAACAGTTTGACATGCCATTAAAATCAATCCATAAATCAATCTGTGATTAATCAAAAATACTTTTGAATATTAATGTGACCTTGTTGCACTTAGAGTGCGATGTCACATGAATCCATCAATGAACCGAACGTGTCGGCAATATTGACGACCCCCCCCCCACACACACACACCCGACTAACTTCACTTTGTTGTTAATGAACTTAGCATCCGGTATGTATTTACCCAACCCTTCCGCCACGAGCAGGATGCGACACAAGGTCAAAATCTAAGCGGAATTTAATCGGCGTTAATACAGACTTTTCATTCTAGTAGCCATACTAAGTTTAAAGAGTCCAGTCTGCCCTACTATTTAATTATAGCTGGAGGGAGAATAGTTGGATGCATACGCTTCCAGTGGAATTACCACAATGTGAAATGCAAACAGCCTCGTCCAGTATTTGAACTCAGGTTGCCGTATCCATTTTCTAGTAAGATAACCGTTACACTACGAGTACATCCTATACATTTTCATTTTAGTCAATGAGATTCAATCAAATTCAACCATATTCGGTCGGTGTAGTAGTATGATAAACAAAGATACAACAATTTTATATACATTTTTTAATTATTTCTTCAATGCGAATATATCAATTTTAGATTCAGAGGAAAAATCCGCACCCAAAAACTAAATTACCACCCTTACATTCTTTTATTCAAATTACATTTTTCCATGAATAAATTTGCCTTTTTTTTTACCCTAGACCTCATTTTAACCTTAACCATATCAGGCTAATTAGAATGAAAAGGAATCGGAATATGAGGCAATTTTAAAAATTAAGGTGTTATCCAATTCAGTGTTTAAAACGAAAGTCGTTTTAGACGCTAAAATAACATTTGCAACAGTAACTTCACTTAAATAACTGTAATTTTTAAACTAATAATCCGATTGGGCTCAAATTTTGACACGTGCCATTGGAAGGTTAGTACTTTATAGAAACATATGGTTTTTTATTAGTGGCGCCATCTTATGTCAGCTCTGGACTTATTGAGTGAATGTGTTATATGATGTCGGTTGTGCGATACCAGAATAGTACCATATTCCTTCAGACTTTAGGATTTTCGGCTTCATTTGCTTCCAGATGAATGGATATCATTGTTTGTTTTCCTTCTCCGCGGTTTGAAACCAAGTTTTATTTTCCTTTTTCCTTCCAGTATCGGCAATTTTCAAATGGTCAACCTCTTGACCGAACAGAAATACTTAACTTCAATCATCAAGCAAAGTCAATCTATCAACATATTCAAGACGCAAGTCTTATTCTGTCTACTCTGCACAACTATATACACCAAATAAAAAGACCAAAAAAAAAAGGTTGCATGTGCTTGAGGTTAATGTGCTTATATTGCAGAATGGAATGCCTGCACGTCTTCAATAGTGCCGTATAGACTTTTGCACATATATTTGCTTTATATTGCAACCTATATTTGCTTAAGTATGCATGTAGATATTTTGCAGGTCTTCCGCGATTCCCTGTAGTTTCTCAAGTAGAAGAAAACAAAGCAGTCGGGCCGATAAATTGATAGAAAAGACTATGACATTCTTTTTATTATAATCCTTCTTTTCTCTTCTTTTTTTTTTCTAATACTTTCTTCACCGCAGAGTTCGTATCCAAGCAGCTGATCAAGGAAACCCACCTAAACTGGACAGTGGGGTTGGACTGTGATTCATTAACAAAAATCAAAATGCTCCTATTTTCCAAACAACCTCTTACCGCAAGACAATTCCAGAGAATTATCCATTTGGTCAATCAATCATCACGGTTACAGCCACGATGCTGATACGGTTGCCCATACAATTTGTCCGTTATGAAATGGTCACTAATAATGATTATTTTCTTTATCAATCCAATTACTGGAACTCTGTCTTTGTCAAAAGCCCTCACAGAAGATGCTACCAAAGCACAGAATTACATCGTAAGTAACTCAAATAAATTTTAATTTTTATTCTTAACAAACGAGTTTGTAGACTATGCTGTGTGCAGATGCGCCGGGATCCCCAGGGTCGAATCCTGGTCACGGCACCAAATTGTGTCCTATAAGAGAGTGTGCTGCCTGGGCCACTTACAAAATACGAACCAGTTCTTCTACAACTTTCCTGTGGGTCAAACAACACAACGTTACACCAGGAAGTCCGAATACGCAGGTTCATCAGCCTATAAGTGGTCGCAACGCTACACGTACTTATAGGACCGCAGATAGCGACTGATAGTGCTTTTAAGTGATATCATCTTGCCATTATCTACTCTGATCCACTCTATAGTAACTTTTTAGGAACCATCTATGTTCAAATAGATCTGCATTAAAATATTTGTGTGCGATAGGACCGTGCGAAAAAAAATACTTAAGTAATAACAACTACACAAAAAATGTAAATATGAATATATAATGAACGCGATTCATTAATCTCTACAATGAAAATAACCCAAGACG
The DNA here is from genome assembly GCA_023376005.1 of Doryteuthis pealeii. NCBI lineage: Eukaryota > Metazoa > Mollusca > Cephalopoda > Myopsida > Loliginidae > Doryteuthis > Doryteuthis pealeii. The sequence continues at coordinate 26,550,494 of CM042181.1, read as the reverse complement.
GGTTGGGTGTCGTTAAAGAAAGAAATAATGTGTAAATACTGACAAATATTAAGTACGATAGTATCATTTTTCTCTTCTATTCGCCATCATAAATAAGAATATGTCTATTATATCGTCGTGGTGAAATGATACACAGAAGAACTTGAGTGCTTAATATATTTATTCAGCAGCAGTATCCGGTGCTAACGGATACACACAGAAACACGGAACAATAAGTTACAAAACAATTAACAAGACAACTTACAAGAAATAGGAGGGTCAAATGCGATATAGCCAAACGCAGATCAGTCCGAATATAATCAGCTTATTGATCAACTGTTAAAGTCCTTAATCGTAGACTATTTAATGCTATGAGCCAGGCCATGTGGTAGAGTGTCAAAGGAGTGCTAGCTACTCTACAACAGAAAATTAAATAAGGGGGGGTCGATCTAATGAAAAGATTCCCCTAATATATTTTAGGAAAAAAACTTTTAAAACCTAAATTCATCTAAAGGTGAATAAGTATCGAAATTTTCGGAAAAAAATTATCAATTAATTTTCATAGGATTTGTATATTTTTCTGTAGTAATGATACTGATTACAAATTAAATACTCATTGATAAACTTACTTAATTCCTGAAATGACTGTGACGTAAATAGTGACGTAGTTTCGGTTTGAAACAAATAGATCGAATCTCTATTATTAATACTAGCAAATATATGCACCCTCGGGCAAGTATTTAATGTAATAAGATATTATATTAAATTAGAAAAGCCAATGAAACTAAATAAAAATGCAGATAAAAAGATTTGAAACAGAGGAGGTATAATAGAAAAATAGAACAACTGAAACTTACTCTTCCATCACTCCCGTCTTTCATTGCTAAATTTTCCTAATTTAACTATTTAGTTAAAATAGGAAGTAAAGAATGAAATTAGAATTATTTCTTTTTTGTTAATGAATTTCATTTAAGATTTATTAAAGAGATCTTTGCTCATATTCATTAATATAAAACCAAACAATTAAAAATCCATAATACTAAGCACATATTTATTAAAATCAAATTTATGATATCAATATGCAAATTAGCCTTCCCATTCACACTGTAAACTGCTATTTTGTTGTATATATAAATAGAATTGCATTTTATTAATATGCAAATGAGTCTAACAGTATAAAAGACTATTTTATTAGTAATTGATGTTTAAATAAAAAATAAAATCATGGAGAATATGATGTAAATAACTAAGGGAATTGTGACTTGAGTAGTGATATAGTTTCAGTTACAGACAGAAAAACATACAATCTCCATTATAATAAGAGATATATCAATTACACTGTGTAATAATATGATTACACTGTGCAGAAAGTCTTATTTCAAATTGCAATGATATCATTTTCCTTTTTTTTCAGCTTCCAATTCGAGCCTACGACATGGGTGTACCTTCAAAGTCCAGCCTCACAACAGCAGCAGTAACAATCACAGTTACACGAAATAACAAGAGTCCTGTGTTCTCAACACCAACAAAGACAGTGACTATTCCCGATACGAAACAAATCGGAGAGTTTGTCGAGAGTATGCTTGCGACTGATAGTGACCCGGTACGTTTCTTTTTGTATGTCTACACCCAGGAATACTAGTCTATCCAGGAATCAAATGTGTAATGCATGGTGTTATTGATACTACAAATGTTGACGATTTGCTTGTTTCTAAAAATCTGATAACATTAATTTAATTTTAAAGTTTTAATTATAAGTATAATGCCAAACTGTAGCCTAACTTTGTGTCCGTCAGATTTGTTAAACCGAATCTGTATTTTTTTTTCTTTTTTACCGTATAAAGTAGATATCTGGCTAAAAACAAGTCTTAGCCTGAAACCAAAACTATCATTTTTGTCTATTAATTTTTATCTGATCAGTAGAAAATCAAGATTTTAAAAGATAGCGTTACTGTATTGAAGTACAAGCAGTAGATACGAAGAGGGTACATAAATATTATCATCCCATGTTATTTATTAACTTATACGTCTTTACGAAATCATAGTTGAGTGCTATACTTGTGTTTATAGCTACAATAAAATCTATGATCAGTTTATATAACTTAAAATCCGACCTGTGGGCGGATTTGCATCTTGAAATTTCATATACTAAAATATAACAACCGGTATTACTTTGGTCTCAAACCCTTCATTGATATTTAATTGAAAAAGACACTAAAGAGATAAGAATTCTTTTTTCAATTTAATAAGATATCAAATAAGAAAGGAACTGCTGAAGTTTTATATGTTGGATAAAGTTCAAATTCAATTATATAACGTTATGTCGACATGTTAGTAAATCAAACTATCATATAAATGTCAGAACATTATCTATTATCATTATTTATCATCATTATAAACTATTATCATTATTTATCATTATTATCATTATTATTAGTAGTAGTAGTAGTATTATTTATTATTATTATTACTATCATTATTTACTATTTATAATAGAAATGATATTTTCTATATCGTTATTCTTCATAACACATTTTATTATCTTGATTACAGGCTCCGTTTAATCAACTTGTCTACCGAATTTATGGTGAAGTTCCTGCTCCAGATTTTTTTGCAATTGACTCACAAGGAAGAGTTACAGTTAAAAAAGACCTTAAAAGTGGATCGAACTCAAAATATACAGTATGTTATTGTTGTTTTTTGTTATTGCTGATTGTTGTTGTGGTTTGTTGTTTTTGTTTGTTTTAATTCTTTCTTCGTTCCTTCTACCTTTGTTTTTTTCTTTCTATTTTTCTTCCTTTCTTTCTTTCTACCATTTTTTCTTTCTTTCTTTTGTTTTCTTTCTTTTCTTTCTTCCTTTTTACGTTTTCTTTCTTTTTAGCTTTGTTTTCTTTCTTTTTTCTTTTTACTTTAGTTTTTCTTTCTTTCTTTCTTTTATTCTTTATTTCAAATTGTCTCCATTGTAAACTCTTTGTGACGAATGCTTTCACTAAAGTGATTATATTACAATTAGATAATTCGTGCCGTAAAAATCACTTCGGAAACTTTTCACAATACACGATATGTATCAATTCCTAACCGTTGGGCATGACATAACTCCAGACGGGTTGATATGTCGTTAAAATCAATAAACAAACAAACTATTGATATCAACATTTTATTGAGCTTTGCGTTTATCAATTTCTCAGTATCAAAATTGTTGAAGATCCAAGGAGAGAAAATTAAATATCTTATGATAAAAGAAAACTTCACAAAGTGCTTTGTTTTTTTGTTTTTTCTTTAAAATTCTCTTCAGTGTAATACAATTATGGTTTATGTCAGGACTTATTTTAATGATAACTTAGAAATTGAGCTTGAAGAGAATTTTAAAGAATTCGAAACACGTGTCGAATTAAATGAAATAAACAGAAAAAAATTAAAATCACTTTGCAGAACCTTTTTTATAATATATATATATATATATATATATATATATATATATATTCGCGCGAATGAAGCATTCTCAACTTTTATTAATTTTGAATATTTTCTTTCGTTTATCTTCTTTTTTTTAAGTTGCCACTGTAATTTGCTAAAAGAGTAATTAAAATTAGAAGCAAAGAAAAAATGGCCGTTCCTGAGTAATTTTTAATTGACAAACCTTTTTCTTTATCTAATATAAATATATTATTTCCATAAAGTAAGAGTTGCCTTTTCAACAGGGAATTTGTACGAATTCATCCGGTTATCCCAGTGATTAAACTTTTCCAATCAATTTGGAATTTAAAAAATCCCAATCTAATAAAGCACATTTTAATTTTTAAGATTTTTTTCTGAAGATTATCATAAGATACAGTGAAACCGGCAGTTCTCTTTGTAATTAGTCATTGTTTCACGTTTTCTGTCAACAATGTCCAAGTTTTTACAGACAATAACATTTTGGTTTGTATATCAACTACTTTCATAAAAAGAGAACAGGTTTCAAAAATGTTAAATCCCACTTCTGATACATTATATAATCTAAAATACTTGCAATTTACAAACACCATTGTGCTATGAAAACTAACGTCGCTTGTCTTTTCTAAAACATTTTTTGTCTATTTCTATATACTAGTTGCGAATCGAGGTATTCGATGGCGGCTCTCCTCCACGTCGAGCAACAGGAGTACTCTTTATAACCGTAAACAGGAATTACAACTCACCTAGATTCATCCAACCGTTCTACACAAAGACTGTTCCTTATTATCAACCAATTGGAACGGCGATCCTCACTGTACAAGCTACAGATCTTGATCAAAGAGTAAGAGTTATTTTTGCTTGTTTATTTTGTTTTTGTTGTTTTTGTTTTTTTGTTTTTTAAGGGGTGGGGTAATCGGGACTATTCGCAAAATGTAATTGGTACAGTTTATAATAATTTGTAAAATGAATAATCTAATGGGAAAAATCTGATTTCTAATTAGACAACTATACACAGAATCTATTTTTATATTCAATTTGTCTGAGATAATCTACTAGCTAGTTTACTAAGATACTAAATTGCATCTGATGGTGAGGATTCAGTAATGAATATATGAGAATTATGTTGTGGCCTGTTAGCGAAAGACACAGTAGTACAAACATCTACAAATGAGAAGATACTCGCGTGGCGGTCTTATCAACTATACGCTGAAATATTGACACTCCCTATTTATAATTGGAAGAGTTCATGCGTGCGTGGTAAATCACCATAACAAATGTTAAGTAGCCATTTGTTGACATTACTCCCATATCCACTCTGATCTGGGGTGGTATTACATGCTAGAGTCCCATCTAATGGGTCAAATAGATCTGTTTAAAAATTATTCATATTCAACTAGACTCTGTGCCCCAAAAAACTCACAAAAGAAACAACAGCAAATGTAAATATGAATGTACAATGAACGCGATTTCCTAACCTCTGTACCTGAAATAACCCTAGACGGATTGATATGCCGTTAAAATCAATCAATCAATCAATCATAACCATTAACCTATTTGATGCCTAGTCGTCATAGAAAAGTATTAATAGCGATTATACTTTTTTGTCATGATTATTTTCAATAATTACCGAATTTTATACGATTAACGCATTGTAATTGCCTTCAAAAATATAGATAATAATATTTTACTTAGAAATGCTTCAAAAGCAAATTATCAAATACTATTATCCTTCGCCTGAGCAAAGGTCTAATTTGCGATTCTCTCAACGCTCACTGTACCAAGTTATGTATAGTAGTGGCATGTTTATCATTAACAGGTTGATTTGGCGTGTTTCGTGTGCGAAATGCCGGTGGACAAGGGGTAGAGTCTCTGACTTTGCGAGCTGGGTTCTCGTTTTCGATCTCTGTTGGAGGGGGATCTGATGAGACCTAATAAGGTTGAAACAGCTGTACGGTGGTTCCACACGTCGCACTCGTTATTCGCCGAGTTTGCTTGTCGTGATTATTTTCAATAATTATCGAATTTTATACGATATACGCATTGTAATTGCCTTTAAAAATATAAATAAATACATTTTTATCGATAAACTCAACTTGAATATTTGATTATCTCTATCTACTAAGATTATCTTTATTTTGTACAATGGCAGTAAAATTGTTTCAGGTGGGGTGGGGTGCTAGGAATAAGATTTGAATTTTTTTTCTTTTGAAATTATAATCAAAATATCGGATATTTCATTAATCGAATTTCAATGCGTTTTATTTTCATTAACAATTTCAGGCTCCCGAAAATACAATTGTCTACTCAATAGCGAACAATAGTCCAGCAAATTCCAAGACTTTTTTCATGGTAGAAGCAACCACTGGCGAAATCAAATTAAAAGACAGTTTGAACAACGACAATTTTAAACCAAATTTTTATGAGGTAAGTATTTATGAAGCTCAACTACTGCTATTCTTTTTTGCTTTTAACTAAATAAAGTCAAATGCAACAGGCAATATTCTGATGATTAAGTTTGTGTGTCTTAAATATTTTATTTATTTTCGACTAATAAGTTTGTTTTTTATTAAAGTTTTTTTTTTTTGTCATTGCAACGAAACTCATAAGTGATGTTCTTCTGCAGAAACCTGCATATAGGCACGCTGGTGTAGTCCGTCCAGCAATTTAAAAACCCGTTAAATATAAGTTTAGAGACACAAATGTACCTCAATTAGAATACTTTAATGATAAGCTTATGTCGAGTTGAATATTGGTAATACTCAACTAAGCATCAGACTGAAGAGTGTTTAATTGAAAACTTTTTTTTCAGACGAGATTTAGTTTTAATTTTTTATTTTCGGCTAATATTCTTGTTTGTTTTTTTATTAAAGTTTTTTGTGGTCGCAACGGATAAGGGTGTCCCGCCAAGAAGCAGTTTACCGTCTAAGGTCCGAATAAACATTACACGGAATAACAACGAACCGAAATTTATCAACATGCCATACGTGACAACTATAAACAGAAACCAAATAACAAACGGATTTATCTACGCTGTCACTGCAATTGACGCAGACACTGTATGTATGAACAGTCTTCTACAATTAATAATGAAGATTCGGTGTCTCTGTAACCGAAACTATGTTACTCATAAGATTGATTTTAATACTTTGGAGAATAAAACAATAATATTAGAGATCAATAACACCAAGTAATTATCTATTAAACCTGGTCTTGTTAAAATCAGTATGCAAATTGATCACACGATATATTATGTAAACCTTTATTTATTAGTAATATATAAGACACATTGCAAGATTTTAAACGTACTAATTACATGGTCGGTTTTCTTTTTGGGGGGAGGTGGGGATCTAACTCAGATTTTCATAGACATCGTTAATATAATAATAATGTTTATTCTATTCTATGTATTAATGATTTTGACTATAAATTAAATACTCCTTGATAAACTTACAATAAAACTTTTTGAGGGTACTGTGATATAGTTTTACCGAATCTCCATTATAATAAGATGTACACATTTGTTTCAATAAAAATCATAATTCTGCCACCTCTAATCTGAACTGATTTTTTGTTGTATTTTTTTCAGCAAGCCCCATTTAACCAAATAACTTATGACATTATTGGTGACAAGACGTCAGAAAACTTTTTTTCGATCGCCCAAAATGGTAGAATCACCTTGAAGAATTCCATCAACAATGAACAGGAAGACGTTTATTTCGTAAGTTTTCTTTTACTCAAATGATTTTTTAATACAGTGTTACTTTGACATACGAGTGACCCAACTTACGAGTTTTCCGAGTTACGAGCTGTCACTCGGTCATTTTTTGTTGTAAGCTAAAATTTGAGTTACGAGCGAGCTTCAGTAACACTTATGTTAATAAGTTCACTAAAAATATTTAAGTTTTAAAATTCATTACACCAAAGAAAACTATCATTTATAAAATAACATAGATTTAATTGATTTTCAATATATATATTTTGAAATTAGATATTTAGAATATTTCATACCATTATTATCATAACTAGCAAAAGTATGCACCCTGCAGGCACAAGTATTTAAGTTTTACTTGAATAAAATATTGTAAAATTCAAAGGTTATGACAAAGTCATAACTCGTTGCAACGCAAACAAACTCCGACAAATGTTGAAGGACAAAACATTTTATATAACAGCACAAGAATTAACAGGGTACATAATACATACATACATAAGTAATATAAAGTTACATGTAAAAAGGATAAACATAAAAGCAACAGACATGAGACTAGGAATAGTCCATGCTGTATAAATCACTTACAGTAATGTAAGGGGGGGGCAAAGCCCCAACGAGAAAGGAGTAGTCATAAGACTACCTCATGGTGTCTCGTAGGTCGGCAGGCAAAGAGAGGAAGACAAGTTCAAATCAGCCGCTTAAATACCGCTTAAATACACCAGCGAATATTTACGGGTAGACAACTCCCCAGGCAAATACGAAAATAATACCACAATATTATATTAAATTAGAAAGACTTGAAAAACTAAGAATGTATATTTTGATTTAATTGGTTTTTATCTAAAATCATATGTCGGATTACTTTTAATACGTTTCCGAATAAAACAATATCGAACATCAATAACACCAAGTAATTATTTATTAAACCCGGTTTTGTTAAAACCACTATGCAAATAATCCACATCATATACTATGTAAACCTTTATTTCTTAGTAAAATATAAGACACATTGCAGGATTTTAAATTCATTGATAACATGGGCTGTTTTGAGGCAAATCTAACTTGTATAGACTTTAATAGAGACATCATTAATAAATAAGATGCTAATTAAGATTAGATAATAATTATTTAATAATCATTAAGACTATAATGTAAATAACTAAGCAAATTGTGTTGTTGGTAGTGATCTAGTTTCCATTAAAGGCACAGACACATGTTTTCCATTATAAGATAACTAGAAGCGGCTACCCGGCATTACATTACATTCGTTACATTCTATTTTATTATGTTTTATATATAAAATACAGTGCTATTTTTCGTTTAAAGAAACGTAACAAAAAGATAGAGTATTTGGGCGGGGGATGAAACTGATTAATGGGAGATCAGTTTATTTCAATGGGGAAAATTGATTTGATATACAAAGAAATTTAGTTACGAGTGGAACGAATTAAACTAATGAGTCATGGGAAAATATATCGTAAGTGACCTTAAACAATATTTTAAAATCATCAATTTCATAAAAGCCCTTTGCCACCTGAAAATTAAGGCTCTACCCATTTTTTGTCACCGTTTAGATTCGCGTTCGAGCACGAGACGGAGATTCCTCCAGTACCAATCGAAAATCTGCAACTGCTGTTGTGACTGTTAACATCAACCGAAACCTTTTTGGACCCACGTGGCCGACTAATATTGTCTACGCACGAACAATTGTTGAAACTGACAATCCAGGGACGGATATTCTTACAGTAACCGCCACCGATAATGACAACAGCGTAAGTACCTTTATTTTCTATTATCTATACTAGAAAAAGTATTTAAGTTTTTATGTCATAAAATATTATATCAAATTAGAAAGACTAATGAATATAAATAAGAACGAATATAAAAATATAACATTTATTTTAATGTTATTTAATTGATTTCTGTATAAAATTAACATAGGATTGATTTTAGTACGTTTGAGAAATACATGATATTATTAGAAATCAGTAATAGCAAATAATTATTTATTAAAACCAGTTTTATTAAAATCCTTATGCAAATCATCCTCGTTATATATTATGTATATATTTATTACATAGAGATATATAACAAATTTCATATTTTAAATGCATCAATGATATGGTAAGTTTTGCAGCAAATCGAACTCAGCTAAACGTTCATAGAAACATCGTTAATAAGATGCTAATTAAGATTAAATAATGACTATTTCATAATCGTTGAGAATATAACTTAAATAACTAAGGAAATAGTGACGTCAGTGGTGATGTAGTTTCGGTTACAGACAGTTACACAATCTCCATTATAATAAGAGATATAAAAATAATCTTGTAGTTTCTGTCTGTTTGTTCACAAATTCCTCGTATGGTTTTGAAGATAGACCCTATAACCATATATATTATGAAACTACATTACCCTGGGTACTTAGATACGTATATTTCATTTTGATCAAAGTGGGTTCCTGGTGACTATAGGTTTTGGAAATAGACTGCATGACCATGTGTATTCTGAAACTACATTACCTAGGATACTTGGATAAGTAAATTTTATTTTAATCATAGGGGTACAAACACTGCTGAATTTTTTTCCTTTTAATTCAAATGAAATTTAAACCATAGGTAAGTAACAAGATATACCTATTCATAAAATCCCAGCAAATTTCAATAAAACAAGACACCCTAATAGGGGTCTAACCCCCCTCCCATAATGAACATTTTGGGAGCCCATAACTTGAGTATTGGAAACTCTATTATCACAGGATTTTTCTATTAATTAATCATAAATCAACAAAAGAACACTACCTATATTTATATTTTCAAGATATTCTGTACACTGTAAACTACTCTGTGGATTTTCTTACAGTAAACTATTAGTCTATTAATTGTAATTAATATACATTTCATATTTAACCAACTGTCTTTCTAATATGATTTCTGCAATCTGAATAATACGAATTTTATGAAAAGAAATTATTACATTTAATACATTTTTATACTTGCGTTTCAATTTTTTCCAGGCACCATATAACACCTTGAAGTATAGATTTGTACAGCTGTCTCCTGAATTTACGATTGACTCGGCCACTGGAACAATAAGCGTACGTCACTCTCTGACCGGTGGAACACAATCAAAGTTTACTGTAAGTATAATCAATGGCTGATACCGACAACATGATTTATTATACTTACTAGCAAATATATGCACCCTCCGGGTGCAAGTATTTAAGTTTAAATGTAATAAAATATTAGATTAAATCAGAAAGGCTAATGAAACTAATTAAGAATTCAGATAAAAAGATTTGAAACGGAGGGGGGTATAATCGGAAAATAGAACAATTGAAACTTACTCTTTCATCACTTTCGTTTTTCAATGCTAAATTTTTCTAATTTAACTATTTAGTTAAAATAGGAAGTAAAGAATAAAATTACAATTATTTCTTCTTGTTAATGAATTTTTTTAGGATTTATTGAAGAGATTTTTACTCATATTCATTAAGATAAAACCAAACAATTAGAAATCAATAATACCAAGCACATTTTATTAAAATCATTTTTTTTAATATCAATATACAAATTAACTTTACGTTTACACTGAAAACTGGTATTTTGTTGTATATATAAATACAATTGCATGTTATTAGTATTTAGGTAAGGCCAACAGTATTAATAATGTCAAACAGTTTTATTATTAATTGAGGTTTAAATAGAAATAGAATCATGGAGAATGTGACGTAAATAACTAAGGGAATTGTGACTTGAGTAGTAATATAGTTTCGGTTACAGACAGAAAAACACACAATCTCCATTATAATAAGATGTTATTTAAAAATATAATTCTTTTGTCGTTTGGGATATAATATTTAATGTCGTGTTCTTGGACGGTATTAAAAAAAAAGACACGTTAGAACTTACCTACTGTGTGTTAATCCATTCTGAGTGCTAAAGTGCGTCTCAACTTTTCTAGAAGAGGGGAGAAACTATCTGCTTGGTATTACGTTCGTGCGTTTATGCGTGTGATACACCGGATTTTTAATTCTTCAGAGAGGTCAACAATAATCGAGAGAAAAAAATATTATGTCAAAATTTGGGCAGAAAGAATAATGCAAAAACAGAATATATTTTATAATTTGATTTATTCATTCATATATAATCTTTTTTTTTTTTTTTTGTTTGATCAAAAATAAGAAGAAGAAGCTAGAGAATTAAGAATTGCCAATATATTTGGATAACGAGAAACATAAATTTTTCTAAGAAAAACAATTCAAGTTTTACTTATCTGTTTTCAGTCTCTTTTTTTTAAATTCTTCATATATATATATATATATATATATATATATATATATATATATATTTTTTTTTTTTCTTTTCTCTCTTTTTTTTTTTTTTTTTTTTCTTATTTCGGAATATTATATTTCATTCCTCTTCATTAATTACGAAGATGAGAGATTCGCGCAGACGATGTTTTCTCGGCAATTTTTCTTTTTTTCTTGTCTCTCTCTCGGACGCTGCTCCGTTAATAATTTTTAGACGCTTCGATTTTTTTTAAACATTCAAAGTTCCATAACTCTTTAGTGAGTTGTCTCCCTTTCATCGCAAATGTAAATAAAGAAATAATTCATTTTTATTCTATTTTTCTTTTTTTCTTATTAATCCCGCAAATAACGTAACATTGGATTCATCCTTTCCTATGGGAGGGGGAGAGCCCGGAGAGGCATCTGATTGGAGGTTTCGCTGGCAAAAGCAGACGTATTTTATTGAACCAATATTTGTATTTTTCTTTATCTTTGCTTTTTTTCTCCTTTTCTTTTGCAGTTGTTTGTTGTAGCATCTGATCAAGGCAAAACTCCCCGTCAAAGTCCACAGATCCCGGTCACCATCACAGTTTTAAGGAATCAATTCACTCCAGTCTTTACTCAACCAATCAACAATCAAATTAATTTGAGAAAAGGGATCCAGATTGGAGGTTCTGTGGTTACAGTTCTTGCAACTGACGCAGATACGAGAGTAAGTATCACTGCATTGGTCATTTTAGTTGAAAAAACAATGGAGTTCACATTATTTCCACAAGAATAATTACTTTATAAGATTTTAAATCTAATTCTCTTATTCTGTTATTCCCTTATATTCTCTTATTCCCTTATGTTCTCTGATTCTCTATTCCTTAAGTCTTATTCCCTTAAATCTTATTTACCACTAAGTATCTAATTCTCTTATTCCCTTATATTCTCTTATTCTCTTAATTCCCTTATATTCTCTTATTCCCTTAAATCTTATTTACCACTAAGTATCTAATTCTCTTATTCCCTTATATTCTCTTATTCTCTTAATTCCCTTATATTCTCTTATTCCCTTAAATCTTATTTACCATTAAGTATCTAATTTTCTTATATTCTCTTATATACCAACCCCTCCGCACGAGCAGGATGTGACACAAGGTCAATTTCTTAAGCGGAGTTTAACAGGTTTCAATTCAGAGTTTCCCTTCTCATAGACTGGTTACCTAGCCATGGTTAAAGAGCCCAGTCTGCTCTGATATTTACCCATAGCTTGAGGGAGAATGGGATTCATATTAGCGCTATGTGAAATGCCAACAGCTTCGTCCAGGAATTGAACTCGGGCCGACGACTCTAAACATTAGACCACGCGCCTCCATTTTATATTTTCTTATAGTCTATTATTGTTCAAATCCTGAACGTTGATCTTTGTATTTCACTTTCGCTCTAATGCCCTCAAAAATGGCATAAATCAAAGGCAAACAATCTCGCCAAGGATTTCAACTCTGTTTCACGAGCCGATTTTCTATGACAATAAATAAGCTTTATGCCCCACGCCTCATTTATATATATGGGCAATTCCATGTCAAATCATCCAGAAAAAAGTAAAATTGTCACCCACCCCCTTCAATTTTTCTGAAATTTTGTACAGGTGTAGACTAGGTTAAAATTAGATAATCCCCCAAAATTGAGCTTCCAATTCGAAATATTCGCCGTGTTATGTCGATTTTAAACTCGAAAAATTTGAGGGTGTGCGAGAAAAATGGCGACATTTTGTAATCTATTTTTGTCTATAAAATGTGTTCTATAGCTCTCTTACTTCTAAAAATTGGTTTATAGAAGTTTTTCGGCACTTTTATCACACACCTCGTATTCTGAAAGAAATTAACGCTCCATTCATTGCTCCTTTCTATCTTGGCAAATACAGCTTCAATCTTGATACTTTTATGACACACACTTTATATATATATATATATATATATATATATATATATATATATAAAGATAAATCTAATGAGTCAGACGAACCTACTAAAAGTTTCGCTTAATGCTCTTCAGGGCTAAGATCTGACTCTACTTAGCCCTGAAGAGCATTAAGCGAAACTTTTAGTAGGTTCGTCTGACTCATTAGATGTATCTTTATTATTTGCTCTACTTAGGTATTGAGCACTTTTTACTTATTAGCTTTAGTCTCCTGGCGGATTTGTATGTATATATATATATATATCTATATATATATATATATATATATATATATATATATACAAGCATATAAATTGTTTTTTCTTTTGGCAAAGATATTGTGCTAATAGATTATTTTTTGTTGGTACGATTATCTTGGTCTTTTCTTTTTTACAAAAAAATTTTTCTTCCCGGTTGATGTTTGGTAGTATGTTTTTACAATCAAACTATTTGCTGGGTTTTTTCTCATCGCGAGGATTTACCAACAAGTTTGGTATATATTAAATTATATATATATATATATATATATATATATATTTAGGGAGATTATGTGCTTAATTAAAGTCATACCTAATTTGTTAATTAATTAATTATAATTAAGTGAATTAGGCGTGCATATCGGTTTAAATGTAAAGCGTAAACAAATCGAGAAAAAGTCGATCTCTGTATGTACATTTCAGCCTAATTCATTTAATTATAATTAATTAATTATCAAATTAGGTATGACTTTAATTAAGCACATCATCTCCCTAAAAGTTGTCGGACTTCGCCATTCAAACACATCGTTTGACCACTTTATATATATATATATATATATATATATATATATATATATATGATGTGTGTCTATTTTTCCAACAAGTTATTATTTAAACAGGTATTGTTAAAGATCACGGAATATGTCTTCTTTTTGATCTTTAGGTAAACGTTTAAGTCCTCTAGTATTTTTTCGTAGATCTGTATGTAAATAATAAAGAAAATGTCCCATATCTTTTACCCATGCGTTTTCAACCATTTTGCTGGTCGTTAGTGGGGTTATTGGTTGTAGTGTTTGTCTTCCCAACATGTATGGATTTCAAACTTATATATATATATATATATATATATATATATATAATAAATATTCTAAACTTGTGTACTTATCTCTTTACAGGCTCCATTCAACACAATCAGGTATTCCATAATCGGAGATGATTCAGCTGAAAACTATTTTTCTATTGATGCAAATGGTCAGATCACCTTAAAGCAAGTTTTGACCAGTAACACTTACAGGGTAAGATCTATTATGTACAATCTGTTTACTTAACAGAGAAGTGTTATTCTACTTTATATTGTCATCATTTAATTCAAGAGCAACGAAGCAAAATCTAAAGTTTGTAAGGTTCAAGGTTATATATATATTATAACTGGTTGAAACAAACAACTCCGACACGAGTGTTGAACATACATAAAGGACTTTAATAAAAGCACATGGAGTAACATATAACATGAAATACACATACAAGGAAACAAGATACATAGATAATATACGCATACTAGATACATAAGAAGAATTACATATAAGATATGCTTAGATACGGAGAGGTCACTTACTAGTGTTTGTAATGGGGGCCGAAGCCCACACACAAGAAGGGTGTAGACATAAATGTCTAACCCATTGTAGTCAAGTCCAGAGAAGCGAGAGAGAGAGAGTTTGAAACAGGCGCTTAAATACCACAGACCCCTGATGGTCTAAGCGGGAACTCAGAGGGAAGACAATCCAACAAGTATAATGACAACCAGACTGTTCTTCATTCAACCGTATTCCTCTCACCCACCCTAAGGAGTTCTTCACAGTCAATTTGCCACCGAAAGAGTTTTTGTTGGGTAATTTCTGAGGAAAAGTAATAATTGATAATGTTTGCTTAACACAGATTATGTTACTTCTAAAAATGGAAGGAGAAAAAAAAAACAGAGGAAAATATATTTGTCATTTCAACTTTTTTCTGTCTGTTCTTTTCTAACTGAAATATTTTTGTTGGTCAATTTGTTGAGTAAAAGGATTTGATTGAAGTGAGGAATTTTTAGTTATTGCCGAAAGATTGTTTTACATTTTCTTTTTAAAAAGTTGTTCACATCCAGAATCAGTGATTGTGGACAAATGATGACAGTATTATCTGCGTTATTCGGACTATTGTCCTCATCTTCATTGTTATCTGTACAACGTTTCGGACGATATTTCTTGTCCGACTCGGGAACCTTCTCTGATGGCTCCCGATTACGACAAGAAGGTTCCGACTACGACAAGAAAGTTCCCATGTTCGAAACGAAGGTTCCCGAGTCCGAGAAGGTTTCTGAGTCCGACAAGAAATACCTGAAGAAGGCTGGAGGGCATATCGGCCGAAACGTTGTACAGATAACAATGAATATGAGGACAATAGTCCGAATAATGCAGATAATACTAATCATCAAGTTTCATCTCAAACATTCAGAGAAATGATGACAGGGTTATTCACATCAATATTTACAAACAGAATTAGTATATCCTTCGTTCTCATGATGACGTCATATCTGCTATTAATAACTGCTAGATTAATGAGATCTAAGCACTGCAACACCGATCAAAGAAGTGTGTAGACCACAAGAGAGACTATGTTAAAAAATAAATCTCATTTGATTTCATTTCCTGAGAGAATATGTATTTACAACAACTCGTTAGCACAGAAAGATTTGACACAATGTCACAAGTATTGGGTATCCAGCAAGGATCGAACTCGTTATTCAGTAGTAATTGATCTGAAAGACGATCTTCTTAACCATTACACCACAATGGGACGCCTCATTCCAACGGAGTATCTTTGTTAGCCTATGCACTTTTCAGCCGTCCTTCATATGTATATGTGAGTATGCATTGCAGGTGCGTCTATATATATATATATATATATATATATATATATATCATTCATTCATTGAAATTTCAATCTCGGATATAGTTTTTGTGCCCCTCAAGTTACAGCGCTTCCTGTGACTGTGAAGTCCAATGTTCGAAAAACACTCGACCACAGATGTCGTATGTGAATGCTGTCCCCAAAGATGTTGATGTGCCGGTGCTTTGATACTGCTGCTTTTTTCTGGACCTCTTGGCTTCATGGTATTGCGCCAGGGTGGTTTTAGACATTAACTGTCCGCTATGGAGAGCCTGTCGCCACTGAGGGCGGTCCTGAGCCAAATTTTCCCAGCTGGAAGAGGTAATGCCAAAGCATCTGAGATCATTCTTGCAGAAATCCTTGAAATGCAGATATATATATATATATATATATATATATATATATATATATATATATATTAATAATGCAGCTATTTTTGTCTGCAAGTTTTGTCCTTTGTTTTTTCGTATTGCTGGATTATTTTTGTAATATCTGGCGAGATATTACAAAAATAATCCGGCAATACGAAAAAACAAAGGACAAAACTTGCAGACAAAAAATGGCTGCATTATTTAACAATATATGCCTACAAGAAAAAATGCTGCCTACACACACACACACACACACATATATATATATATATATATATATATATATATATATATATATATATAGTTGATAGGCTGAATAGTTCATGTGATGACGTCATATATGTTGGTGATTACATTTTTTTTACTAATGAGATTCAAGCACTGCAACAACGATGAAAGAAGTGTGTGGACCACAAGGATTACCAAGTTTAAACCTCATTTTGTTACATTCTCTGAAATTATCTTTGTCAGTCTTTGAACTTTTTATCAGATCCTCCTTTATGTTAACCAATAAATAAAAATAGATTACATTTCTTTTCTTTTTTCTTCTTTTAGATCCGAGTTTTGGCCGAAGATGGTGGAGTACCTGCACGCTCTGCAACCAAAGTGTTAACTGTAACAGTCACTCAGAATTTACTACCACCAGTATTCAATCTACCACAAGCAACAATCAGTATTCCAGAGACACATTCTTTAGGCACGAACATCAATTCGCCCTTGAAACTCACTGACCCAGAAGGAAATGTACGTATTCAGGAAAATATGCTTTTACATTTTTTAAAGCCAATAAGTAAAAAAGTAAAGTCGTCTGGGTGACCTAAAGTCGATATCAGCTAGACAACGAGGAAGTCTATCCTCTTTTCACTAGCGTTAGACAAAGGAAATTGTTTTTGGCGTCTGAGTGCCACACCTACTATCAGCTTCTCATTTTACCGCACAGATCCCTGTGCTACTCATACGCTGAGTTGGCGAGGGTCGGTATCGAACTCGGAACCTTGTGGTTCCTAGTCCGATGTTCTACCAACTGAGCTAAGCCGGAATTTCATGTGTTTTTGAAAATTTACGATTCTTTATATAAACTAGCAAAGATATGCGCCCTCCGGGCACAAGTATTTCAGTTTTAATATAATTAGATGTTATATCGAATTAGATATCTTGTTTTTAATCTATTCTAATTAATTGCTTTAATTGCGTTTGAATAAAACAATGATATTAGAAATCAGTAAAACTAAACCAGTAAAATTAAATACTGTTTTCTTAAAACCGGTATGCAAATTATTCACACCATATACTATGTAAACATGTATTTCTTAATGATGCATGGGATACATTGCAGGATTTTAGGTACATTAAGAATATGGGCTGTTTTGAGGTTAATTTGTCTC
This sequence comes from Doryteuthis pealeii, assembly GCA_023376005.1. Taxonomy (NCBI): domain Eukaryota; kingdom Metazoa; phylum Mollusca; class Cephalopoda; order Myopsida; family Loliginidae; genus Doryteuthis; species Doryteuthis pealeii. The sequence goes on along the minus strand of CM042181.1, from coordinate 26,532,468 downwards.
TGCTAGATCGAGTCATTGTTAATAGATAAGATACTAATTTAATAACCATTGAGAATATAACATAAACAACTAAACGAATTGTGGCGTTCGTGTTGACATACTTTCGGTTACAGTCACACATATAATATTTATTATGATAAGATTTCAAATACAGTGGTACCTTAACTTACAATTGCTCCACTTCCGAGTTACGAGCTGATCCTTTTTTTTTCTTGTTCATTTGTGTTTTATTAAAGCTTTAATCTCGATACTTTTGAACATACATCGTGTTACATAATGAATAGGCATAGCCTATCGTTTTTAGCAAGTAGCGTACAGTAAATTGAAATAACCTTTTAAGATCATTTTGTGTAAAACTTCTAAGATGGTTTATGACTTCTCATCAAAAATAAGAAGTTAAAATTGATTTTTGTCTTATGTTCCACTTAACCCAAATAATCACGACGTTTTCCATCTTTCTTTTTTTCAGGGTGTTTCATGCACAATAATCAGCGACCAACAAGCAAAGGAATACTTTGACATCTTTCGTGATAGTTGTGACGTTTATGTACGGAAAGCATTGCAAAGTGATCCGAACAAACCAAGTCAATATAGAGTAAGTATCGATATATATATATATATAGTGCCTTCAAGTAAAAATTTAATATATACTTTATTCAATTGTAGGAAGCGCGTGGTGCGATGGTTAAAGTCATGGGAAATGGACTCGTCGCCCCGAGTTCAAATCCTAGATGTGATAATTGCATTTAGCTTTGCGCTAATACCCTTGGGAAAGGTATGAATCCTACTCTCCCTCCAGCTATGGATAAATAGTAGGGCAGACTGGGCTCTTTAACCTTGGTTAGGTAACCAGTCTAGGAGAAGGAAAACTCTGAATTCAAACCTGTTGAACTCCGCTTAAGAAATTGACCTTGTGTCACATCCTGCTCGTGCGGAGGGGTTGGTAGATAGATATATATATACTTTATTCAACAATGCTTCTAAAATAAACAAACATCCAAAAATATTATTCACTTCGCCGAAGGGCATGAGGCTTGTTTGCTGTTATTATTCTCTCAACGCCCCCTTACCTATTATGGTAGAGGCGTGTAGTATCATTTGACAAGGTTAATTTCGCTGGGATTGTTAGCTGTGTAATGTGGCCAAGGCAGTATGGTGTTTGACTATGCCTGCTGAGGTACCGGTTTCGATTTCTGTCGGAGGGAAGTCGTTAGTATATATCGCTGATGAGACTTAATAAAGTCGAAACAGTCTGTACGATATTCTACACACCGAGCGATCCTTTGCCGGGATTACACTTGTCAAGTTCATTTTCTATAAGAAAAAAATATCGAATTTTATGCGATACATGCATTGTAAGTGCCTTCAAGTAAAAATTTAATATATACTTTATTCAACAATGCTTCTAAAATAAACAAACATCCAAAAATCTTATATATATATATATATATATTCTTTTATTTATTTTAGATGAGGCTTCATATGTATTTTAGTTAAGAGCTGATTTTTTTTCATTCGATTACACTGGACTGCGTTAAAAAAAATTTACCGAAACTCAAAGGTTTACCAAATGATGTAAGATTGCCATTTTATGCTGAATTCAAAAAATCCATTCATTGTGTTTGGTGAGGTCTGGTTTTTAAGATGTACTTCGCAACAATGATAACACTTATTCAAAAGCCTGATTTTTGGATTCAGTGTATAATATGCCTTAAAATCAGCTATTATATATTCGACCTTGAAAATATCACAGACTGGTGTTAGTAAGGAGATTTATTTTTCTAATTTCTTATCTTTTATTTATTTTTTATTTTTTTAATTAGAAATGTTATTATATTATTTCTCGTTCGCATTATGTTTGAATTTAAACCTTATAAAATCATTACTCGTGTATATGTCGATACTAATTTATTTGGTTTGATTTCTAAGTTTAATCAACCTTCGTGGGTTATATAATGCCAAAGCGATCCCTGTACAGTAGTGGGGCTATTTAACCCATAGTTGGGAGATGAAGAGGTTTATACCTTACCCAAGTATATTAGACTGAAAGGGAACGTAATAGCGAGACTAGAATTCGAATTCGTTTACTAGAATATTACAGTATAGCACGGGGCTCTCCTCCCCAAATATTAGGTCTTCAAGATTAGACTTATACACGAGTATATACGACCAGTCTAATAATAACTTTATAACATAAATAAATCTATTTATTTTATGATTTTTTTAAATACACTGTCCGGTGGCCAAAAGGCTGCACTAGGTGTGGCAGTCCCGCTTTTAGCCGCTGAAACTGTGTTATCACACCTACTTAGCGGCTGATGAGGACAAGGTATCGCACGTGGTATTTATTGCATGCTGTATGATGAAAATATAACATCACTTATAGTGATAACTAAGATATATAAACTTATCTAAACTTGTTTTTTTTTTTTTTTTTTTTATCAGCTTACGATCAAGGGACAAGATTTAGGGAACCCGTCTCTGGCTGCTGCCAACAACGCCATTTTGACCGTTAACATTATGAGGAACCTGTTCAAGCCGCAATTTACCAATCTACCGGCTACTTTACCACTCCAGAATTTGTTCCAAACAAATATCTTTACAGTCACAGTAACAGACAAAGATACAATGGTAAGTGAATTTCTTTTATTTTTTAATCACAGATTTAGCTTCTTGATTATCTTTACCAATCTATATATTAATACGCAAATAGCTACCTATGTGTGTCACGTCTTGTCATCACCTCAGATAAATAATGGACTGCTCCGTTTTGATTCATAAGATATTCAAATGTTATACTTTGTCATCACCTCAAATAAATAATGGACCATTGTAATTGTAATTGTGGGGTAAGAATGGAAAGAAAAACAAGGACAGGGGGGAAAAGAAAGCAAATACAGAAAAAAGAAAGAAAGGTGAGAGATAGGAAGCGAGAGCATTTATCGTCTGTTTTAATAAAAAAAAGAGAAAAATAATTTTGCCAGATATGTTTTACTGTTTATATTTTTAACTATTTGGCAATAGCTCTTAAGTAAACATATCAATCGTTGTAATTGTCAAATTATCATATATCTACGGTTGCCGCTAGTATTACTAAATATAAAGAGTTGGTTTAGGTTAATTTTTATATTAATTTATTAATTAATCTCCTCAAGTAAAGCAGTAAAAAATATTACCATTTTTTCTAGTTTCCGAAATAATATATTCACTAAAGGGACCTGTGTATATATCAGAGTATAATGCTTTGATTGTTACAATGTTCGATATGTTTTCTTAAGAGCTATTGCATAATAGTTCAGTGTGTAAAAAGTATAATAATCTTGATTTAACTTTCATATTTTTCTTTCTTTCCTTCTTTTTATTATGTACGATTGAAGCAGATTAGCTCTCTCTCTCTCTCTCTCTCTCTCTCTCTCTCTCTCATTATATACTGATCGGAGGCTAATTTTTTCACGAAGTTGATTGTTAACCTAAAATAAAAATGTTTTCTCTTGAGGAAACTGGGAAAATTGAAAGAATTCAATTATCCAAACAAAATTTCAAACGGTTTATTTTAAACTAGCTTAAAGGCCACCTTATCATACGGCAATTAAGCAAGTTATTTCCGAATTTATTTCCAAGTCATAAAAATTATCATGCAAAAAATTATTCGCATAAATCAAGTAAAAAATCGCCGAAAACAATCGCAGTAATTAAAATTTGGGAATCCCAAACATCAGAATTGCGACCAAGAATTTCCTCACAGAGTCAGCGGGAATACAAAATGGTATGATATTTTGGAACACAGTCTCAAGTAGTAAAGTTCAGAAAAAGTGACCCTCACATTTATAATTAGATCAATTCACAGCTCTTTTTATTGTATAATATATATATATATATATATATATATATATATATATATATATATATATATATATATATATAATCCAAAAGTCCAGAGAAGAAATCTTCCTTACGACATAGGTTTTTTTAAAAAACAACTTGTCGCAGTTTGAGAGCTCAATGTGTGCTCTTATATATATATATATATATATATATATAGGTATTTATTAAAAGAAATACACAAATGTGGCACAAGGCCAAAATTGGAGGGATGCTGGTTATCTCTATACTAGTTTTTAACTTAAGTATTCTCATTCGTGACCCAATTCATACTACAATTTTCCATTCACCATAAACTAATTCACACTACAAACACCAAAACTAACCAGTCTATCTATGGAAAACCTACACCCAAATCCATATTTACATAGTCAAGAGGGAAGAGGGAATGTTTATATTCATTTCCAATTAAAATCCCCAATGAAAAATTGAAGAGAGAAAAATAAAATTTATGATGATATATACCTTTGAAAGGAAGGAAAAACCGTCATTCTGTAATAAATTTATTTCGACCAAAACTTAAAAGCCTTTTAAGTTTTGGTCGAAATAAATTTGTTACAGAATGACGGTTGATTGAGTTTTTCCTTCATTTCAAAGGTAAATATTGCTCTGTATTTAATCTAAAATAGATTATTATACATTGAGCTCTCTCTAGGGATTTATAAAAATCCTTGTAATTGCGCCTACTAAAACATGCAATAATTATACAGTGAGATTTTGAAGATCCCATGTAGAATCATCCCTTACTACCAGTTTTGGATATCTTATACACACACACACACACACACACATACACAAACACACACACACACACATATATATATATATATATATATATATATATATATATATATTATATATTCACTATTTCTTGAGCCTCATATTTTTGTTTTCTATTTACAGAAACCTTTTAATGAAGTAAGATTGAGTCTCATTGGTGATGACAACGCTCCAAGCATCTTCCAGATCAATCCTACTACTGGCCTCATTACAGTGTCTCGACCAAACGATTTGCAAAATGACAAACGTAGTTCATATAAACTGCGTATTTTGGCTGAAGATGGTGGCTTTCCACCACTAACAGCGATGTCCGTTCTTACCATAAATGTCAACAGAAACAGTAGGGCACCAGTCTTTTCCCATAGCAACATCATCCAAAGGATTCAAGAAAACACACAACCTGGACAAATTATTGTTAATGTCAACGCTACGGATCCAGATGTACCGGTAAGTAATCCAGTCTCATTGGATTTTTTTTTGTTGTTTTTTGTTTGAAGCTCTATATTTCAAACAATACAAACTATCCTTAAATAAGATTAATTTTGAATATAGTAGTGACATTTAAAAATGCCTATAATTTTTTTCCTGCCAGTTCCCACCCTTACAGCCTGCACACCCCTTAATGTAATTTCTACGAGTTCCCCCCCCCCTACTTACTTTCACTACTACTAACTTGGAAAAAAAACTTTTATTTTATTATTTTTTCAAGTTTTTCTACTATATTCAAAATGAATCTTATTGAAGGATGGTTTGTATTGTTTGATGTATAGAACTTCAAGTATTTGGAGTTTTTGTTTGGTTTTTACTTTGTGCAGTATGTATTGTTTTATATATACATTTCTGACTCTGGATGTGCATCGTGGTGTAATGGTTATCGTCGTAGGAAATGGACACGACGAGACGAGTTCAAATCCTGGACGACGCTGTTTAAATTTTTACATAGCGCTAATACCTTTGGGAAAGGTATGAAGCCAACTATTCTCCCTCCATATGAACTAACATATACCCTATCCCTCGCCCAACCCCCTCACTTCATTCAAACTTTATAGCCCCGCCCCTCCTATCATCCTAAAATACCCCCCCCCCAATTGATAGGTTTAAACCATTGTTTCTTGGGATTTATTTCAGTAATATCCATGCTTTTGCTCATTGCTGGAGATGCCACAGTAATGCGGTTGAAATAAATTATTGTAATGAAGCAAATCTAAAGTTTTTTCCCTTCATTTATTGAATATATATATATGTGTGTGTGTGTGTGTGTGTGTGTGGAATTTTCACTGTCCTGAAGAAGGTTTCTATTGTAAACCGAAATGTTTGAGCATCGACTATAAATTTCCATCCATCATCCCGTGTTTGTTTCTAAATGTTCTCCAAACACACACACACACACAAACATACACACAAACACACACACACACACACATATATATATATCAGATTCCAGTCTATAAAACTGTTTCTCTTTTATCTTTTTCAGAACCAACAGAATACTGTGATATATAAGAGTGATATGACTACAAAAGATGCTGAGTATTTATTCTTAGACTCAGGAAATGGGAAGATAACTCTGAGAAAAACCCTGGAAAACTCTGGAATTACTCAATTTAAGGTAAGTAAAATGGACTCTATTGACGATAAACATCGCTGCTTTCTTTCTAAAAAAATTTTTTCAAAAAACAAATACTACCAATTTATTTTTATCGAAAATTTTTTTTTTTAAATACTACCAATTTATACAGCCTTTATATGTGACATCTGTAGACTAGAATGTTTTTCGAATATTGGACTTCAAAGTCACAGGAGGCGCTGTAACTTCAGGGACACAAAATAGTTATAGTAAATTATTAGGTATATCTGAGTAAATTATTCGCAGAGTTCCGTCCCGGCCCCCTGTCTTAAAAAGCGCTAATCGGTGATAGCTCAAAAAACAGACCTACCTATGAATGAAGTCCCTAGCTGAAGCGGTGCCTGCTGTATATGAAAAAAAATAATTTGTCGATTGAAGGCGTTTTTGTCGACAAATTATTTTTCTAGTGGTTTGAAGCCATATTTTTGAATAAAAAGAAAAAAAACAACAACCAGCGTTTAAGGCGTTTTCCCCCAAAAGTTAATGCGATATTTTACCACCAGTCTTTTTTTCGACAAGTAAATGCAAATATTTTAACCTTTTTAAAAATATGGCTTACTTTTCTTAACGCCTTCAAACCACAAAAAAAGAAAAAAAATAATCGATAAAAACGCCTTCAATCGACAAATTATTTTTTCATATACAGCAGTCACCGCTTCAGATAGGGACTTCATTCATAGGTGGGTTTGTTTTTTGAGCTATCGCCGACTAGCATTTTTTAAGACAGGAACTCAAGGGAAGACAACTCTTGCCATATAGTTATAGTCTTCCGAGACTGAAATGCAAATGATAACCAATTTATTTCACAAATTTTATTTACACTTTATATCGACAATTTGAACTTGCTCTCCGGTTGATACCGACATTAGGCTACATTTCATGTAGATAATATCAAAACCAAAATGAGAATTGTAAGAATAAAAAATAATTTGCATATGTGTCGTTGGTTATACAACGTTCATAGTTAATGAACTATTATAAGGGTCCAATACCTGTTAAACGGGAAATGGCCGCATCCCAAAAGATCTTTTGTATGACGAATTAGTAAAAGGCTCCCGATCGGTTGGTAGACCACGCCTACGTTTTAAAGATGTCTGCGGGAGAGACAAGGATATGCCACATTGATACAAACACGTGGGAGGTAGATGCAAAAAATCGAGCGACCTAGCGCCTTAACGTTTAACAAGGCATGGAAAAAGGGGAGGCGTAGAGGAGAGTAGCCTCGACAGCAAAAAGAGCCAGAAAGGGGGAAAAAAGATAGCAGCCCCAGAAATCATCAGTCAGTGTGCAGTCAGTGCACCAAAGACTGTCACTTAGGAATTGGCCGGCACAGTCACTTGCGCAGATAATATGTTTTGACACTACGCCATCGCCCTTAGTGGACGGAAAGGTGTCATCACCAATACCTGTTAGAGTAAACATTTCACAAGGTTCTACAAGTCAGTATCCCAGATGGTAATATTCTACAAAGGGGACCCGTCGTGGCGTAGTGGGTAACGTGCTGAACTGCGACATCGAAGTAAGCGAGTTCGAATTCCAGCTGCGCTATTACGTTCACTTTCAGATATACTTAATCATAAACCTCCTTATCCCCCAACTATGGGTTAAATAGTACCTCTACTGTCCTTCTACAAGGGGGTAAGTTTCTGTGGCATAGTGGTTAATGTGCTGGACACTCCAGTCGCCCGCCCTGTCGGTGGGGCGTTAGAATGCATCGACTTCACCTCTGCAGAGGGGTAAGACTCCCCCAATGGGGCCACCTGTTGGCCGTGGGTGACGACCCGTGATGCTTAAGGATAGAGCCCAGGTGGATGAGCAGTTCATGACATGCAATACTCCACTTTGGCCCTATCTTGGGCTAGACGGGCGGTCGGAGAGGCCCCCTCCGATCAATCGGCTGGTCATGTCAAGCCCTAGCACCTATATGATTTTCCCAACCCTATTGCCCTTATGGCAAGCCCCAACCCCTTTTTATCATATGGGTGCTAAAAGGCGGTGGCTGTGGGTCTACATGTCCTAGGAATGACGTTAAACTCTATCTGATGGTCAGGTTCCAGTTTTGGAGGTTTGGGGAATGTGGAGCACCCCTTCATCACCATTGCTCCCTGGTCCACTCTGACCCGGAGTGGTAGTACCAGTTAGGGTCCCATCTATGGGTTAAATAGAAAAATGTATTTGTAAAAAAATTGTATTGTCCATTAAGAATTGATTTATTTCAAAACTTTATCTGCATTAAATGACCCACTGAGGTTGATATGCCGTAAAACAAAACAAACCAAAACTCCAGTCGCGCTATTACATTCACTTTCAGTCTAATACTCTTGGCAAATGTATGAATCCTTTCATCCCCCCAGCTATGGGTTAAATAGTACCACTACTGTTCTTCTACGGCAGGGTTTTTCAACCGGTGTGACGCGTAACACTAGTGTACCGTGATGCTTCCGTTGGTGTGCCGTGAATGTTGATCATCCTCTTTTATTTTTATTCTATTTCTTTTGTTTTAATTTTATTTTATTTTTGTTTTAATTATGCTACACTTGTTGCACATTTTCACTATTCGTTTTCTTTTAAAATTTAAATGATAAAATAATTATATGTTTATATACTGATTGTGTACCTTGATCAATTTATTACCCAGCTCATTGTGCCGTCAGATGAAAAAGATTGAAAAACTGTTCTAAAGGTGTGGCTTTGGCATTAAATAACGCACAAAGGTTGATATGCTGTTAACTAAAGAGACCACAATGTAATGGGCATGGCTAATCCCCCCGACCTAAACGGCAAAGAATCGCTTGTGCCATACATCGGAGACCCGGATTAGACGAGTCGGAATTTGCATAAAGGGTAGCCTAGCGATGATAAAAACGGACAGTGGCTGATACTGTCAGTCAGCAAAAAAAATGTTTGGGACAGAAGTGAAATTCGACGACTGCTGTGTTTTGGGTGTTGGAAAGAAGGAAGTGAGAGGAACATGCTCAGTTGGTAGAGACTTTGCTGACGGCGAAAGGAATTACTGTGTTCAATGGAACAGACTTCAGTTGGAAAACTTTTAACACACAAATAGTAAGATCTTTGGAATTTTGGGAACATCCTATTGCCCTACGGAAAGGGCTGTGGGATATTCCCGGATATCAGCAGTTTTTAATCAGATATAATTAAGAATTAAATTCTTTGATATTTTTTTCCATAATTAATTTAATTTCCTTGTGTTAATTTCCAGATGAACGTGATAGCTGAAGATAAAGGCAGCCCTCCATTACAAGCAAGAATCAGTGTTACGATAATTATTCTCCGAAATAGCGGCATCTTGAAATTTGATATTCCTTCTTATGCAGCTCAAATCAATGAGAATCATCCGTTGATGCAAAATATCCTCTCTGTTGTCGCCCAACCAGGCGTAAGTAAACCTTTTTTCTTTTAAAATAGATTTGATTAAAAAGATATAATTTAATCACACACACGCGCGCACGCACACACACACACACACACACATATATATATATATATATATATATATATATATATATATATATAGTATCCAATTGCGCCCTTAACTTTTCCGTTGCAGTGGCATCAATAAATAATACAAAAGTACTCAATATATTTAAAACATAGTGTAATAATGTAATAATAATAATAATAATAATAATAATAATAATAATAACCATCAGCTAACGCTGATGTGAAAAACTCAAAAGAGGTGATGATAATAATAATAATAATAATAATAACCATCAGCTAACGCTGATGTGAAAAACTCAAAAGAGGTGATGATAATAATAATAATAATAATAATAATAATAATAATAATAGAGGAAAAAGTTAAGGGCCTACCATGGTTTCAATCCAAATGATTTCATCATGACCCTACCCTACGCTTAACTAAGAAAAGAACATGGTTAGCAGTCAAACAATAAAATAGAGTAAGAGAGCTGGTGTATATGATATATATATATATATATATATGTGTGTGTGTGTGTTCTGTAATGCGCACATGTTTTCGAATAGTATTGATAATTAACAGTTGATAATTGGCAAGAAACAAACTTATTTTAATTTCACCCCTCCCCCCTTGTAAGAAATAAATGAAATAAATTCTGTTGTTTCTTTTTAGCCGGGTATTACGTACAGCATGACTGGTGTTAATCGAGCCGAAGAATTCTTCCAAATTAGTCAAACTTTCGGAAGTATTTTTCTAATGAAGAATTTAAAGAATGACAACATGAAACCGACTAAATATTATGTAAGTTATTTCTTTTCTTATGTATCTATTTTGTTTGTTTTTGTTTTTGTTTTTTTTTGTTTGTTTGTTTTTTGTGTTTTCGTTTGTTTTTGTTTTTGTTTTTTTGTTTTTTTTTTTGTTTTTTTTTGGGGGGGTTGTTCTTTGAGGGGTGTCAATTTACTAGGACAGAAAAAAACTGTTTTGCAAAGTTTTTGCAATATTTTAATTTGTACTAATTTTCAACATGTATATTAGTTCAATCTATGGTAGGTACCCCCTGTGTTTAGTAGTATCGTGACACGTTGGTATGCTGACACGTTGTACTGCAATGTGTGATTTAAAAGTTGTACACATGAACCGACAATTTCTCTGAATTTTTTAGATGAGGCTTGATAATTTGTATTATTTGGATTATTCGGAATATTGTCCTCATCTTTATTGCTATCTGTACAACGTTTCAACCGATGTGTCCTCCGGTCTGCTTTGGTTATTTTTTGTCAAACTCGAGAAGCTTCTCTACGAACTCTGGAATTTCAATCTGATTAGTTTAATTACCTGTGTTCTTTTTTTTTCAATAAGAAATTGATTTGCTTTTGATAATCCGTTTCCGCTGGGACAAAGTTGTAATCGATCTTCACCATTTTGGGGGGTCGGGGATAATAAAAAATAAAACGAATTTATTTTCACTTAAGAAAAATGAATATTCAGCTTTCCCATTTAATTCATTTATTGTTATCTTCTGATTATATCAAATTCAATTTTGTTTTATTTGTGTTGTACGGCTACTTACTCTCTATCACACATCCAAGTAATTTCAAGTGTAAAATACGAGTCAGACTATTTCTCTGAATGTTTGAGATAAGGCTTGATGATTGGTATTATCTGCGTTATTCGGACTATTGTCCTCATCTTCATTGTTATCTGTACAACGTTTCGGTCGATATGCCCTCCGGCCTTCTTCAGGTTTTTCTTGTCGGACTCGGGAACCCGGTTACGACAAGAAAGTTTCCGAGTCCGAAAAGAAAGTTTCCGAGTCCGAGAAGAAATACTTGAAGAAGGCCGGAGGGCATATCGGCCGAAATGTTGTACAGATAACAATGAAGATGAGGACAATAGTCCTAATAACGCAGATAATACGAGTCAAACTATTTCCTGGGAATGACGTTAAACTCTATCTGATGGTGAGGTTCCAGTTCTGGAGGTTTGAGGAATGTGGAGCACCCCTTCATCACCATTGCTCCCGGTCCACTCTGACCCGGAGTGGCAGTACCTGTTAGGATCCCATTCATGTGTTAAATAGAAAAATGGGTTTATAACAAAAAAAATTGAGTATCCATTAAGAATAAATCTATTTCAATTTTTTTTCGGCATTAAATGACCCACCGAGGTTGATATGCCATGAACCAAACGAAACGGGTCAAACTGTTAATAGGAAGAATAGTTCATTTTTATAAGTGATTATCTTTTTTGTTTTCCAGTTGACTGTTAAAGCCTCCAAGGACTTTTCCGGTGCCATTCAAACAGCAACTGCGTCTGTCGTCATTTCCATCGTCAGGAATCTAAATGCACCATACTTTTCGAAAACTTTATACAATACATCATTATCTGAAGACAGTATGCTTGGAACTTCTGTGGTTCAACTGATCGCACGTGATGACGATACACAGGTAAGTAGAATTTAACCCAAATTATTTGTATCTTAATATATATTTACCAAACCCTCCGCACGTATAGGCTTACGGTCAAGTCATGTTAAAAGTACCGGTTCCCGCTAGATCAGCGAAGTTAAGCACCAATAAGCATGTTCAATACTTAGATGGGTGACCATTTAAGCAACAGCAAGTACTGTAAGTCACCTGATATCAAAATGACTGGATTCAGCATTAAATGACCCGAAAAGGGTTGATATGCCGTAAAACAAAACACCCAACTAACCTCTGTATGAATAAGCTGTGACACAGTCAATTTTTTAAGCGAAGCTTAACAGGTTTGAATTCAAAGTTTTCCTTCTACTAGGTTGATTGGCTAATCAAGATAAAAGAAAGCCCAGTCTGTCTTACTTATTTACCCATAGCTACAGGGAGAATAGTTGGATTTATACATTTTTCCAACTGTAGAATAATCATATAAGTTCGAATTACCGTCGAATTGGTAAGACAAGGCAGCAAGATAGATTCGTACTGCCGCTTGTCCTACCAATCTCAAAATCTATTCTGACAGTGGTGCAACTATATGCCTCGGTGGGTTGAAACATCTACGGCACATGGGACTCTCAGAGAAAAATTTAGTCCCCTCAAAAAAAAAAGCTGATCACAAAACCCAAACCCACACCGAGGCCTAGTGATATGCTTGATCCCATTGGCTCTAACTCTAACACCCCACACTTCATCACTAGGGACCTGGCCTCACCCAATGTCATTCCGCCCCCTAAACCAATGCAGACGAAAAATACCCCGTGCATTGTCAAGATTGCTCACCTTTAATCGGACTGGCCGAAAGGAACTAATTTCTCTTCAAAGGCCAATACACTCGCGCAATGTTAGGAGAGGAAGGGGGGTGTAGAATAATCATATGAGTTCCAATTACCGTCGAATTGGTAAGACAAGGCAGCAAGTATTCGTAACTGAATACGAATCTATCTTGCCGCCTCGTCTTATCAATTCGACGGTAATTGGAACTAATGTGATTATTCTACACCAACGATATTAGCACGTTGTGAAATGCAAACAGCCTCGTTCCGGATTTGAACCCCGTTCACCGATACCATTTTCTACGACGGTAACCATTACTTCATGCACCTCCAATGTATTTTGATATACATCTTTTTTTATATTCAATCATCTTTATTGTAAGGTATGATTTCTGGTGTCATTTTGAGAACTCAATGAGCAGAATAAATTCAAACCTATAAGTTTATAAAAACTCTCTTTTCTCTGATGTGCAAATCTATATGGAGATTCGCTTCCGGTTTTTGTCTGTAACAAAAACTACGTCACAGCTTACGTCACATTACCCAAAATCGTCATATCATAGAATGAATACACTCAAAATTTGAACATGCAACATTAGACAGTCCTCATTGGGTTTTTTAAAACAAGTTTTAATAAATGCATGACTGGTATTATATATCTATATATAGTTTGTTTTATTTTAATATATATTTAAAGTTTACATTTCAAATTGTTTTATTTTTTAATCCTTTAATGAATTTGATGATTTTACTTACTTAGGGTACAAACTCGCTGACATTGAGTTTTTTTACTCCCACCCCTCAGGCAATATGTTTCAAAAATCTATTTTTACATCGCCCGGAGGGTTTTTTTTTTTACTTTGCTAGTAAGAGTAAATTACGTACTGAAAAGAGTGAAGATTGTAGTTCAAGAGATTGCTTGAATTATTTAAGAGATTGCTAAATTCTTGAGAATTTTCATCATATCATCTAAACTAAACTTGGAGACTAAATCTAAACATCGTCGAAGCAAAATATTTTTAAAAATATTAAAGCCTGTGTTAATACGGAAACCAACTGGACTAATATTTGATACCATATGATAGTGTATGCAAAAAACAAAAATTTAATACCATAATATACTGTATGCAAACAAATTATCATTATTTCACTACTTGAGATGTTTTCACACCCGCGTTAGCTGGTGGTCTTTCATTGGAGTCTGAGTGACAGCAAGTCTCCTCAAGTCTCCAGGACTCTCCTGAGTATTCTAGCCGACCTTAAGAATGCTGTGGTCTGAATGGTCTTTAATCTTCCTCTGATTTGTATTTCATCCAATTCCAAATCTATTGGGGCAAACTAATTGGTATCAACGTCACACTCATGGTCCACAGATTATTATTATTATCCCTTCCATGAGTTTTTCATACTCGCCTTAGCCAGCGGTTCAGATGAGGCTGAGTGACAGCAATTTTTCTCAGGTCTCCAGGATTTTAAGTATCTTAGCCGATCTTAACACTGCTATTGTTTGTATGGTCTCGATTCTTCCTCTGATTTCCAATTCCCTCCAAACTCTTTTCCAAACCCTTGGAAACAGTTCCAAGTACTCAAATTACAATTGGTACGACTTTTTACCTGCATGTTCCACAGTTTTTTCAGTTCTCTGGCAAAGTTCAAGTATTTGTCTATCTTTTCGCTTTCTTTCACTTTCACTCGGTGATCGATCGTAACTGCAAAATCCACGAAATGACAAGTTCTTTTCTTGTTGTTAATTAACACTAGGTCTGGTATTATTATTATTATAATTATCATTGTTGTTATTATTATTGTTATTATTATCATTATTATTATTAAATTATTAAATTGGAACCATATTAGTATTAGGTAGGAATCATTGAAACTATGTAATTATGTTACATAATGTGCTAATTATGATTTTACTTTATAATTACTGTTTGAAATGTATTACTTCTGACTTTCTATCACTGATAATTTGAATGTTGACATTCGATAATTTATTTAATTTATTTTAATTTTAGGATGTTCTCCGATATTCAATCATTCCCAAACCATCGGTCACAGATTACTTTTATGTCGGACAAGCCAGTGGACTGATCAGTTTAACAAAAAGATTTCTGGCTTCAGGAAATCTTATTTCTAATCCTCTAAGGGTAAGTTCTTTTTCCAATGCAAATACAGGGTGTCTATAAAGTGTCTTTACAGTATTTACCGGATATTAATTCCTTGAACTTCTTTCTGTTTGGAGATGCTAAAGATATCGTGTATTGAACAAAGATACAGGACATCACTTAACTAAACCAAAAAATCACTGATGCCATTGCGACCATTTAGGAGGATATGCTACAGTAGTGTAGGTCGATTTTTCACTTTTTTTAAATATCAAATTGCCCATTCATGTGAAAGTTGCGTGTTAGTATACTGAACATTGATACCAAAAATCAGATATTTTAGTTGCACCATTGTTTGAGGAAATAGCATCAACGATTGTCTACTAAAATGCACTAAAAATCCTCGTTTTACAAAATTTAGCCTTTAGAAAATGAGGATTTTTAATGCATTTTAGTAGATGAATTTTGATACTATTTCCTCAAACAATGGTGCAAGTAAAAGATCTAATTTTTGGTATCAGTATTCAGTATACTAATACACAGCTTTCGCATAGATGGACAATTTGATATTTTAAACAAGTGAAAAATCGACCTGCCCTAATACCACAGTGGGCATGGCAAGAAATTGTGTACCGTTATAATATGCTTTGTGGAAACAATGGTGCCCCATGTAGAGGTGTATTAAATGAGGCAAATAAACTTCAATATCTACTTCTCATTTTGGAAGAATTTCCACACATTTGTCGGTTCATTTGTTTTTGTAATCATTTTTAAAGTTGGAAAGAGACTTTATGGACACCCTATACTATAAGCTTGTTTTTTTTTATCCCAAAAGATGAGATTCAGATTCTTTTAGATTATTTTTCCCAACCTAGAGTCATACCCTACGCAAAGCAGGATGTGACACATGGTTAATATGTTGTATAATTGACAGGTATCCTATTAATTGCGTTAAGAATTGTCACACCATCCGCATGCCTGTAGACAGACTCCTTCGTAAAGTTCTTTATGGTGAACTCGCAGAATGCACAAAGGACAGGAGGCAACGAAAGCGGTTCAAAGACCACATGAAGATAACCCTGAAGAAATGTGCCAATTCAGGTCTGAAAGATCTGGCCTCCAGCAAACAGGTTTGGTGAGACATGTGCCGCACAAAAGCTGAGCGGCTCGATATCGAGATCAATAGGCTGCAAAGCAAGGACCTACATTGACCAACTATGTGAGGATGCTGGTTGCTGCGCAGAAGACCTCCCAGGGGCAATTAATGATAGGGAAGGTTGGCGAGAGATTGTCATGGATATCCGTGCTACTTGCACGACATGATGATGATGATGATTTATTTATACACATGAAGTAAATGAAAATTATTTCTACCAGTTTATAAGACCAAAACAATATTTACCTACAAACTATTCGATTAAAAACATTTACAAATAAAAACAAGATTTGGTATTAAATAGCCCACAAGGGTTGAGATGCCATTAAACAAAATAACCCGAATCAGTAGTAAAAATTTCGTTTTTACTCTACTAGAAAATCTTTTTGCATTTCTAAATAATAAATTAAACCTTGTTTTCACATATCTAAAATTGTTTCTTTATCTTTCTTTTACAGTTCGATGTTCAAGTGACTGACCAGTCTATACCAGAGAAAACAGCAACGACCACTGTCCAAGTTTGGATTGAAAAAGATAAAGTGCCTGTATTCATTAATGTACCTTATTCAACAACAATATTGTATAATGAAACTATCAACCGCAACATTTATACCGTTCAAGCCAGGGATGATGACCTTCAGGTACGGTTGTTAAGTCTCTCAAAACGCATTACAGTCGTATTGAATACTAGCGAATTTGCAATACGTAGGGCTAGAGTCACTAACAATGGTCTGCTAATCTAGTTTGATAGCCATTACACCACATGAGGTGGCTATACTATATAGTTATTTACTAAGCTTAGCTTTGATGTGGCACAAGGTGATAAGTATGGGGCACCCAATGAGAATCGAACTCACTAACAATGGTCTGTGACGCGGGCTTGCTAACCATTACACCGCGTGAGGTGCCCATTTATTTACTAAGCGTAAGCTTAGAAGTGGCACAAGGTCAGAAATATGGGCCACCCGGTGATAATCGAATTCACTAGCAATGGTCTGCTAATCTAGTTTGATAACCATTACACCACATGATGTGCCCAAATACTATATAGTTATTTACTAAGCTTAACAGTGGAAAAAGGCGATAAGTATGGGGCACCCAATGAGAATCGAACTCACTAACAATGGTCTGCGAAGCGGGCTTGCTAACCATTACCCCACGTGAGGTGCCCATTCACTTACTAAGCGTAAGCTTAGATGCAACACAAGGCTAGAAATATGGGGCGCCCAGTGAGCTAATCTAGTTTGCTAACCATTACACCATATGAGTTGCCCAAATACTATTTAGTTAATTATTAAGCTTAGATGTGGCACAATGCTAGAAGTGTGGGGTGCCTACTGAGAATCGAACTCCCTAACAATGGTCTAGCTTGTTAACCATTACACTACGTGAGGTTCCCACAGAAAAAGCTTTTTACCTTCGTCACAATTGACTCAAATTCTTAAGGAAACCCAAAACCAATAACCAACAAAAGATCTTCCGTTTAATGAAATACGTAACATAAATAATGAAGTAATTTTTATTCTATTTTAGGGTAAAATAAAGTATGAAGTTCGAGGAATGTTGTCTGCTCCGAGTTATTTTAATGTTGGAATCGACTCAGGACAAGTCACTCTCAAGAATGATATCAGTGCTGGAATCACGACAATATACGAGGTAAGTTTTCTTTTCACGGTGTGAACTTTTGTAATATCTATATGTATGGAAGTCTGTATGAGCTAATATTTCCTCCTTTAAATTTGATTAATAAAGGAGAACAAACTGACATTAATTAATCGAATGATTGAATCTATTTTATTCTGCTATTCTGAAAATGCCACTTGTAATTGTATGGCAAGCCTAATGAGATGGAAAAGTGTTAATTTTGTCATGTGATGCATATGCAAATTTGGTTGTGATGCATATGCAAATCAAAAAATGAAAAGTTCATATGCAAATTTTTTTTAATGAAAAATTACCAATGGCTTTAGTGGACAACCAGTCTTGGTGGAGGACAATTCTAAATTCCAAATCAGGCGCTGGAGTCCTAGTGGCACTCCGTCCTTGTCTTCAGCTACATATTGGCAACTCTTGCGACTGATGCCACACTTTTTTTTATAGAATGCGTCCCTTTTGCTCTCATCATAAAACTCTTTTTAACATAAATAATATAAAAGATCTATTTGAAAATGTCAGCATAGATAAGATTTTGTCCTTTTGAGTGAAATAAGATTTTACCAAAAAATATTAATGTAAACCTAATCAATAAGCATACAAATTCAACCCCTCAACCCAGATGATGCTAACACATGGTTAAAACTGTTGACTACAAAAGTGAAAATATAGACGTACAATGTATATTATTAGCAAGCTTCTATGCAGAATGAAGTGAAGATCAAATAACCAACCAGCCTAGACTGATGGCAGATTGTATCATCCCTTACCCTGGACGACAATATTAATGATATACGGTTGGAGGAATTGCCTCATACATTGAGCCTAAATCCAGGCAGAAATCTATGATCTCGTGAGATTAAAGAATAATAATTCTCGAGAAAAAACTAAAACCGTCGCCGAACAATATTAACTTAAGATAATATAGAATACATAAATGGATATTCTTTTCATTTTTCTTTTTTCTTTTTTCTTTTTTCTTTTTTTTTATAATGGTTCTAAGTATGACACTAAACTACATCCGGTGGTGAGGCTCCAATTCTGGAGATCTGTCTATTAAAATTCACTAAAAATCCTCGTTTTCGCAAAATTTAACCTTTAGAAAACGAGGATTTTTAGTGCATTTTAGTAGACGATCTTTGATGCTATTTCCTCAAACAATTTTGCAACTAAAAGATCTCATTTTTTTGTATTAGTATTCCGTATACTAACACACAACTTTCACATAGATGGGGAATTTGATATTTGAAAAAAAGTTTTTAAAAATCGACTAACCCTAGTGTGCATGAAAGTATTTAAGAGTGTTTGTTCAAAATATTTCAATTGTTCAACAACAAATATTTGTTTAGTATTATTTGTATTATTCGGACTATTGTCCTCATCTTCATTGTTATCTGTACAATGTTTCGGTCGATATGCTCTCCGGCCTTCTTCAGGTATAATGATTAACACAGCTTAATATCTGTACGCCAGCTAAGGTTAGCGGAATGAGAAGAAGATACCACCATGGATTGAATAAAGGGTTAGGTTTAAAGTTTCATGATGACTCCCGAGTTCGAAAAGAAAGTTCCCGAGTTCGAAAAGAAAGTTGCCGAGTCCGTGAAGGTTTCCTCATGAAGATGAGGACAATAGTCCGAATAATACAAATCATACTAATTATCAAGACTCATCTAAAAATATTCAGGGAAATAAAATATTTGTGTTCTTTTTCACAACCCTGAAAGCATTTTCTAAAAAAAGCAACATTTTCAAAAAGATATAACAGAACATAACCGAATATCTCCATAAAACCACTACTTTAAAGACTAAAATCCAAAATAACCTTTCTGGCATTAAATGACCCACAAAGGTTTATATGCCATTAAACAAAACGCAAA
>CM042181.1:26372693-26510193 GCA_023376005.1 Doryteuthis pealeii | reverse complement strand
TTCCGCCCGGCCAGAAGTCACATTTGTTTTCCTAATCGACCCCAGACAATAGCCTTTGTTTAAATGTAATATTAAACATATTTAGAAGTCTTTAATTAAAGGGAAATAACTCAGGTAACTTTAAATGAAAAAGCCATTTTTAGCCAGTTTCTTTATAAATCCTTATAGGAATTGGACTCTGGACTTGAAAATTTTCAACAGGATGTTAAGAGTTAAGAAACAACTACACACAAAAAAATTAAATAGGAAAGTACAATGGAGATGATTTTCTAAACTCTAGGCATAAAATAACCCTAGACGGGTTGATATGTCGTTAAAATCAATTAATGCATCAATCAAATCTATTTAATCTCATTTGCAACTGAAATACAAAGGTGGGCTGAAAAGTTCATCGGCTGAAAGATGACGTCATAGCTGCTGATGATGATGACTTTTTAATAATTGGATCCAAACACTACAAACCGTTGGAAGAAGTATGTGGATCATACGGAATACTGTATTGAAAAAAAAAATTAATTTAGTCCCATTCTATGAGAGTATCTTGGTTAGCCAATGAACTTATCAGCTGACCCCCGTAAAACCCAGAGAAGTATATTCATCATCATCATGTCGCGCAGGCAGCACGGATATCCATGACAATCTCTCACCAAACTTCTCTATCATTCATTGTCCCAGAGAAGTCCTCAGCGCAGCATCCAGTATCCGCACAGAAGTGGTCAATGTATATCCTTACTAGGCGGTCCATATTAGCATGTCCATGTGTTGGCCTCCACAGGAGAACGTCACATGAGTTCGTCCTTGCTTCTCGAGCAGTGTCCTACATGTTTTGTCCGTCTCAGTCGGATGGTTTGTGAGATAGGGAGCAGGTGGCCGGACAGCTGCTTCCTTGTGGGGTGCTGTTTCTATGACTTGTTCAAGACTACACGCAGCATTCTTGTGCAGCTCCCATCTAGTTTATTCTCCAGGCGTCTCGTTAGGGTCTAAGTGGTGCAGCCATACAGCAGTATATTGCAACTAGTTTATAATGAAATACAGCTTATTGTTCAAATGATTACATTGCCACTGGATTTTAATATTTTTAGTTATATATATATATATATATATATATATATATATATATAAGGACCTACATGAGTCAGATACTATCTACCTAGATTTCACCCAAATAGTTAGTGTCTGACTCATATAGGTCCTTATAATTATGCTCTACTTGATGTATTGAGCACTTTTCATATATGTAACTTAGAAAACTCCTTCAGTGTTTTTCTTTCGGCCACTACATACGGTACTGATGATTATTTTCAGAAAGTACGGATGTACTGGTTATTTTTTTTTTTCCCCGATGTCAGTTTTAATTTTTTTTTTGGGGGGGGGGGGTCCACACCGGTAGAGTTTAGAAGTAAAAAGAATAAATTTAAAAAAACATATAGATATTGATTTTACAATTCCATTTTGTGATTTTCTTTCCCTTTAACGTCAACTTTTTTTTCTTTTCAGATAAGTGTGAGGGCGCGAGACAACGGAATCCCGCCAAAATCCACGCTCAATTCGGCCATTGTGACGGTGACAATCGTTAGGAATTATCATACGCCAGACTTCCTCCGAAACTTTCAAAACATCACAATTCCAGAGAGCATGGCCGTCTTTACTCCTGTCCTCACAGTGTCAGCATCTGATGGAGACAATGTAAGAATATTTCATGAGTGTTTGTTTTTTTGGTGGGGGACTTACTCCTCGAAAGGGAATTCCATTGGTCTTTTCTTGGACTGACCGACAAAGTATCATATATATATGTGTGTGTGTGTGTGTGTGTGTGTTTGTGTGTGTGTGTGTGTGTTTGTATATATGTGTGTGTGTGTTGGTGTATATGTATATATAAATGTGTGTTTGTGCGTATATATATATGTGTGAGGGGGTTGTGTGTATACGTGTGTGTGTGTGTGTGTGTATGTGTGTGTGTATTTATATATATATATATATATATACATGTGTATACATATATATATATATGTGTGTGTGTGTGTGTGTGCTGCTTTCTTGTGAGGTGTTGCTTACAAGATTTGTGTAGCTCTTGTGTAGCTCCTAGTGATTCGTTTGGGTTAAAGTGATGCAACCATACCGTAGCACTGATACGGCTACGGCTTGATAGAAATCTCACTTTCCATTCCAAACTACTTGAAAGAGAATGAACACAGTTTTCTCATCTACAATTTTTATCCTGCTAATAGGATCGAGACTTCAATTTTCTCATATTTTTTCTCCTATTTTTCATATTTTCTCATATTTTATTTATATTTATTCATTTATATCTATTAATCTATTAATTAATTTATTATTCATTTATTCTCATATTTCATATTAATATTAATCTAAAAAATTCATTTTATATTAATAATAATCAAGTTATATAATTCTATATTAATATTATTATATATTTTCATATTAATTTATTAGTTATTCCTTTATTAATATTCACTCATATTTTTTCAATTTTCTCATCTACAATTTTTCTCCGCTCTAATAGGATCCAGCCTTCAATACAGTCCAATATAAACTCATCGGAGATGACAAAATTGACTCGTACTTCCGGTTTGATAAAGGAACTTTCTATGTCAAAGCTCAATTAGATCAAGAAAATGTGCCTTATTATCAGGTGAGTTCATACCATTTCAATATTCAGATGACTTCCGGTCCGCCATCTTAGCATAAAGTAAGCCTAGATGGGTTGAGATGCCGTTAAAATCAGTCAATGAATCATTATATCATTAATTATTTGTTTTTCTTTTTATCAAATCCAGGGTCGTGTTGTTGCCTACGATGGTGGAAGCCCGCCTAAATCGGCGACTGCTTTGGCGCGAATTAATATCGACAGAAATCTGAATCGCCCAATCTTTAATCCACTGCAATATGATGATAATGTCAGTGAAAATAAGAAAATTGGAGATACTGTGATTCGTGTTATGGCCAAGGATGCAGACAAATTTGTAAGTTAACATTATCTATCTTAAAACATTATTTTGTCTACATTGTTTACTTTATTCATTTTCGTAGCTTAATCATCTAAGGATGTGGTAAACAAAATAGGAAAATTTCAGGTTAAATGTATTTTAGAGGTTTAAAATTGATATCCGTACATTAAATTCTTCTATTCACAGCATTTGACTGATATTTTGTTAATTAATGTAAAAATACTGAATAAATAGATTTAACTGATTCGATTTTTTAAAGTATTTTACATAAATAGTATTTTTTTATTCTTGTGTGTATATGTGTATGTGTGTGATTTTTTATTAAACGATATTTTTTCTACGAAGGTTCACAAAACAAACAATATTAAATGCGTCACATGGGTGATAACCCTTTTCCGAGAATTTATTAACCAGCAAAATAGATTATTACATTTTTGATCATCCATACTTTAAAAGAAAGAGCGCGTTGCTTTTAATTAAGAAAACATCATAACATTGCTGTTAAAAAGTATTTTTGTACATCCCTATATGTTATATTATTTATAGAGTATGGCTCAAAAAACACAAAACACAAGTAAGGTGACTGGAGATCGATACTTATATTCTGTGGTACTTTGATTTACGAATGTCCTAACATGAGCTTTTCGAGTTACGAGCAGTCACTCGGTCGATTTTTACGATGTGTTAAGAGTTAAAATTTGAGATACGTTTATATCAATAAATTTACTGAAAACGTTACCAAAATGTTTTACGCCAGAGAAAAATGTTATTTATAAATAAAAAAAATTAAAATTAAAACGGCATGAAATAAACCTGGATCGGTTGACATGTCGTTAAAATCAATCAATCAATAACATTGAAATATATTACAGAACATAAATCATTATATTCTATTTTATTATGTTTTTATACAATACTTTTCTTATTTGAAAAAAAAAACGTAAAAGTAAGTTTTGTTGGGACTGGGACGGATTAATGGCATTTCAGTTTATTTCAATGGAGAAAATTAATTTGATATACGAGGAAATTAAATAACAAGCGAAAAGAATTAAACTCGTAAGTCAAGGTACCACTGTATATAATTGTTTTTATGTATGTCACTTAATATATCAGGTATTACAAGAGGTTTCGACATGGTGAGACGTTTGTCCAGACTGCAAGAACAAGCACCAGAGTTTCGTCATCTTTAAATTTAATTTTTTTAAATTTAAATAGATCACTAAGTAGGCCTGAGTCTATTCTAGTAGTGACCAGGTTTTGAATTTAGAATTTTTTTTCTATTAGACTAGTTGCTTAACCAAGGTTAAAGAGCCCAGTCTGCCTTAGTATTTACCCATAGATGGAAGAGCATCGAATATTCAATTCTAAGTTGATTTTATGCGTATTAGTAATTAACTATGATTGTTGTTATATATCCCTTCACTCATATGTATATAATCGGTGGAGAGTTCATCTCAGGTGTATGATAGAGAGAGAAGGACAGAGTGATAGATTAGAGATGATGATGATGATGATGATGATGATAGTTCTTACTTTATAACTCTTCTTACTGCTTACTCTATAGGGCCTATTTAACCTCTGTAATTGTGCTTTTGTAAGGGGTCAAATAAAAGGTCACCAACCGTCCATAATCATCGAGTAACTTTCTATAGGGACCCTTGATTTTAAATCAAACAGACCTTAATTTAAATACAAAATACAGTTACGTTCACAATATTTGACTGCCCATAAATTATAATATTGCCACATTTAACAGTACCCGATTTTTTCCAGTTGAGATTATCTTACAGTGTCTACATTGTTGCGGGGTTGGTGATGATATCGAGCCCCGAAAATGTTTGAAAGAAATGATAACAACTAACGCAAGGAGAACAGACAAAAGGATTAGGTTAAACATGTCTTCCTATCAAAATGACTTCAAATGACTTGAAAGGAGACTGTTGAAAAATAAACCTTATTTGGTCACATTCTATGATAGTATCTTGCTCAGTCTATGAACTTTTCCGCTGACCCTTGTACAACTTTGTCTAGGTCTGAGCTGTGATCTGGGCGCGATCTCACAGATTGATGGATGCTATAACAAGTTGTCGCAAGAGGAAAGGATACTGAAAGGCAAAGTTGTTTTTTTTTCATTGGTTTTTGTTTTGCTTTTTGCATTTCTTTGGGGGTTTTTGGGGTTCTTTTTTTTGGGGGGGGGGTCCTTTTTGGGATTTGTTTTTAAACTATATAAAAATAAACAAAGAATAACAAAAAACAACAACAATGGAAGATGTCACTACTAGAATAGGCTCAATCCTAATTATTGATCATCTTCCTCACATTACTACAACAACAAGCATTACGTTTTCTTTTTATTTTGTTTTGTTTTGTTTTTATGTGACATTGTTTATATTGTGTAATGTGTGAAAATAAACCATTCTTCTTCTAAAATGTTTATAATGTTTTGTTCTATTAGGCACCGTTTAATGAAATCGTATACACAATGGAAGAAAATATGGTTCCTCCAGAGGCTGGCAAGTTCTTCAGAATCGATCCCCAAACTGGAGAAATCACAGTCAAAGGTGATCTATCATCCACAACCATCAATCCATTTACAGTAAGTTTTACTTAATGTTCTATCAATATTAATGTTATATATGAATAAAATGTCACTGCCGTTACTCGAGTTAGAACACTAATTGCCAGGGAGTAAAAATGACCGACCTCCATTTGATATAAATAGGGGTAGCGTGCTGCTTAGATTGAAGGATTTACAATCATAGTTTCAAGCAACTCTTTATTTTTCTTAGCAAATATGTGAGACTCACCGTGAATATGTGATGGTAGTATAGTCTAAAAAAAGAGAGAAAAAAAGAAGAGAAAAGAAAAAAAAGAGAGAAAAGAAAAAAAAAAAAAGAAAGAAAGAAAAGAGAAAGAAAAGAGAAAGAAAAGAGAGAAAGAAAAAGAGAGAAAGAAAAAAGAGAAAGAAAAAGAGAGAAAAGAGAAAAGAGAGAAAGAGAAAAGAGAAAAAGAGAAAAAGAGAAAGAAAGAGAAAAAGAGAGAAAGAGAGAGAAAGAAAGAAAGAAGAGAAAGAAAGAGAAAGAAAAGAGAAAGAGAGAAAGAAAACAATTTGTGTCATAAATGAATATAGTGTCCCTGTTGACACTCAAGCTGGAACACCGATTGCCAAAGAATGAAAATGGCCGACCTTTATCTGATAAAAAATAAGGGTACCCTGCTGTTTAAATGGAAGAACTTACAATCATAATAGCATCGGTGGATACTGTGTTTCACACGACTCTGTATTTTTCTTAGAAGAACGTGTATTATGGATAAATAATAATCTTTTGTTTATCTTTATTTCTCTTCCTTAATGTATCAAATTTCGTTTAGTAATTAACTGTTGTGGTTGTGAATTTACTTGGTTCATTTTTGCGGTAAACCTTGATATTCGTCTAAAATAAAATAAAAAATGAGAAGCAAAGTTTACATTTAAAGTTCCGGCCGTTGGGGAATTTTGTTCATTGTACATTAGGGTAGGTCGATTTTGGAACTGTAACATGTGGCGAAAGTTGCAAATTAACAAAGAATTACCATACAAAATAAACCTTGATATTCATCTAAAAAAATGGGAAACAAAGTTTACATTTAAAGTTACGGTCATTGGGGAAATTCGGTCATTGTACATTAGGGTAGGTCGATTTTGGAACTGTAACGTATCACATTTGGTGAAAGTTACAAATTAACAAAGAATTACCACACAAAATAAATTTCTTCAAAACTTTGTCTTCATTTGAGGAAATAGATTTTAATCTTTTAAAATGTTATCACTGTTACAGTTTATTATATAAAAAGTGTCATACGGCATTATGGATAAGTAATAATCTTTCGTTTACTTAATTTCTGTTCCATCATTTACCCAATTTCGTTTTGTAATTAACTACATATGATATATTCAAGTTATTCTATTATTTACAATATGTACATAAGACGTTACAATACTGTCCAAAAACACAGTTTATTTATTGGTGGTTGAGAAATAAAATAAAATCATATCGTTTTAATGTCTGTATAAGAAAAAGTATTAAACCACGCATAACTAAATATTCATTCCAAGTTGTTCTACTATTGACCTTATATAAATGTGACGTTACAAGAATTTTTTTAAAAATTGGAAAATAAATGTTTTATGTTGCAGAAATTATACACGTTTTTTTGTTTTTTTCTTTTATCAGTTTTTGGTGTCGGCTAGAGATAAAGGAAATCCTTCGAAAGTATCACAACAGAAAGCAAGTGTTCGTTTTCAAATCAATCACAATATACAGGCACCCAGGTTCATCAACACACCTTACAACGCATTGATCCAACAGAATGCGAATCCAGGAGCGTTCGTCTTTACAGTTTCGGCAGTTGATAATGATCCAGGTGTAAGTGTTAATAATTAACAAATGTTCAAATTCTCTCTCTCTCTCTCTCTCTCTCTCTCTATAAATATATATATATATATATATATATATATATATATATATATATATATATATATATATATATAATCTACTTTATTATGTCTCTTTCTCTCTCCTACTTTATTGTGCTTCTGCTTTATTCTCTCTCTCTCTCTCTCTCTCTCTTTCTCTCTTCTAATTTACTGTTTCTCATATTACGTTCACTTTCGGAATGATACTCTTGGGATAGGTATGAACCCTGATCTCCCCAGGGATGGGTTGAATTGTGCTACCACTGTTCTCTCTTCCACTTCTAAGTGTCTCCATCTCTTTCAATTCAATGTCGTCTCTCTCTCTCTCTCTCTCTCATATATATATATATATATATATATATATATATATAATCTTATTTAATAACAATTAGAATAATGTATTTTATCTCGATAGTCTCTATCTCTTATTTAATTTAAAAAATAGAATAATACTGTATTGTATCTCGATAGGAGTTTTCAAAACAATTTGTACATATTTTATGTTTTTATCTGTTTATTTTTTTTTTTAAATCTTCTCCAGGCTTTTGGTCGAATCACCTACAGTATCTACGGCGATGCAAAAGCTCTGAAGTACTACACTATTAATAAAGACACTGGTGCAATTTCACTGAAAACTTTCCTTACAAATGAACCAACCGACATGTTTACAGTAAGTGACTTCGTTTATAAACATTTGTGACTTTCTGTATCTAATAGAAGCCGCTGCGCAGCGTCGCCTGGATAGAGGCGGGAACCCTTGGTGTATTGATTTGTTTACTTTTGAGATTTACAAATGCTGGCTACTTTTAAGTAGAATTTCAATGCTATTTCTATATATATTTTGATTTAGATATCATTTTAAAAAGTAAAAAGAAATACAGGGTGACCCAAATAAAACAGAACCCAAATAAACTTTATTTAATCTTATCAACGTCTATAAATTTTCAAGAGACCTGTTGGATTTAAACTTCAGTCTTTATACAATCATTCCCCAAAGTTTCAATAATATTGGTTGCCTTTATATTAAAGGCATTTTCTGTCTCCTCGCCACTCAGTTCCGTACAACATCAATGTTTCTTTCTGTTCAAGCATTCACCCTCCAACCAGAATAAGTGTCTCTTAGACCTTTACAATTAAGATTTTGCACAGTTCCAAATTCTCTGAATTTCTGGGCCCAGTCAAAAGTCCTGCTTTTTGATGGAGCACGGCGACATCGAAACTTTCTCCGAAAATGATATTTGGGCAAACAGATCTCCTCGCAAAATGTGATGAAAGAAAGAGAAGAAAAGAACGTTCTACACATCAGAGGGTAAAAGAAAGCTCATATAGAAAGAAAGATAAGAGATATAAAGCGATAGTACTTATCGTCCGTTTCAATAAAATAGGAAAAAAAAAACAGAAAATAAAGTTTTAAAAAATGATGGAAAAAAGAAAGGAGAGAAAAAAAGAAAGAATTTTGTCGGAGGTTATTATACATTTTACATATTGAACTATTTTGCAATAGCTCTTAAGTAAACATATCAAACATTGTAATAGTCAAATTATCATACCATGGCATATCCCCGATTCCCGCAAGTAAATGTTATTTTAAACAGAAATTTTACTCGTAGTTCTACTCTGACCCGGAGTGGTAGTACTTGTTAGGGTTCTATTTTTCCCGGTTAATATTTTTATTTTAAATTTCATTTCAGATTTGGGTACAAGCTAAAGATGGTGGTGATCCTGCGAAAACCGACACTACGTCTGTCACCGTTCGGGTTGACAAGAATTTAAATACACCTCGTTGGATACAACAGAATTATACCATTACAGTCAATGAAAACGTTATGCCATTCACTGTTATCGACACACTGAAAGGAGCAGATAATGATATTCAGGTAAGAATGCGTTATTTGAACCTCTCGTGTCAAACGGTTAAATTTTTCTCCTTCTTTCATTCAACAATATATGCTCTGATGAAGACCGGTTTTATAAAGTCTTTTACAATTGTCTTCATTTTAATTTTTAAATGATTTCAATTAAAATATAATTTACAAACCTCACAGGTTGAAACAGATTTAATTTTCAATCTCTTTTCATCATATATTGCGAATTCTGACAATAACTTGTAACTTGATCCAACAGCAGATTGCAACAAATTCCACTGATGCGATCTGCAATCGAGCAACCTCGGGAACCGAAACTTCAACAAAAAAATGTTGGCTCGTGCAAGAGTCGAATAAGACACAAATTAAACTACACAGTAGTTTAACAAAATATAAACTTCTTCTAAAACACCTAGTCTAACGAGGTAGAAACTCATTTACCACCCCGTCCAATCTCCTTTTATGCCTACTGGACAAGATCGACAATAGGCTGCAGACAGGAAGAGCTAGTCCACTATTGGCACACGGTAGCTACACCACTACCTGCTCATCCCTATCTTCAAATTAATTTTAACACATACACTCGGATTTATTTCCATCTATTATATAATTTATCAGGTAAGAATATAACGTTAATCGGTATGGTGGTCATTTATTTTATGTTGTCAGTGAAAAGGTTTTTTTTATCGTCAATCCAAAATAGTTTATATCAGTCTCTCTATGACAAGCCTATATCTAATCCTATATTCACATAGTCGTAAGGGAGGGGTGATTTGATTTATATATACAATTAAAAAGAAAAAGAAAACTCTATTGAAAACAATCACTAACGTCATCTTTCTGCTATGTTAGCTGGAATGAAACCTTAATCATTTTGCAAAAGATATTTTTTTAAAAGTCCCAAAATGGGGCGGGAAGGCTGGTCATTTCTATTTTAACTTTTAACTTAACTATTTCCATTCGTGATCCAATTCATATGACAATTTTCCACTCGCCATAAAACCAATTCGCACTACAAACACCAATACTTACCAGTCAATCCCGTATTTACATAGTCTGGAACGAAATCTTATCCTTTCTACAAAATATTGGACTTTATATCCACCTTACCCACTCCCACAATGCCTTTCATTTCCGGTCTGCTCTCTACGGACAAAGTTTCACTCACCAGCGCCATTTTTCACCGGCCACAAGGTAAGTGATATTCCATTCTTTTTATTCAAACTACAATATTTATAATTCTTAATTCTTTTTATATTTTAGGCGCCCTACAACCAGTTGAAATATACCTTAAGAGGAGTGAATAATGATCAACAAGTGGCAGATCTCTTTGGAGTCTTCAGCCCTGGAGGGGGATTTCACACAAGGAAATTCCTCACTACTGTTCCAAACAAAAATCAATTTTTGGTAAGAACTTATATACATTTTCATAGAACCTTGTAGCATTGAAATTTACCAAAATTGCAACTTATTCTTGGTAGAAGATTATCAAATGATGAAAAATATAAAGATTAATAGATATTAATTGATAATCTGGGATTAGGTTAGCCTCTATTTTTATATGCAGTAAAAGAAATGTTTAGTATTTTAATTGCCTTTACAATAAATAAATACAGTAGTATCTTGACTTCCGAGTTCTCCGAATTACGAGCAGTCAATTTTTTGCTTTCAATTTTCTGCCTAAATTTGTTTATTCAAGATTCGACCTACGAACGAGTATATACTCTAAAAGAAATTATAGTATGTAAACATATGATATATCCGTAAATTGTTATAATAAAAACATCACATGACACTGGAAAAAACATAAGATGGTCAGATTCTAGCTCAGGTAAATACCGTCAGGTACCTGGGCTCCACAGTTGCCATCAACAATAGACTCAATGCAGAGCTTGATCTTCGAATTTCAAATACTTCCAAAGTATTTGGTCGGCTGAAGAGGCGAGTCTGGTTCAACAGAGACATTTCCTTGAAAACTAAATGTGCAGTATACCGCGCCACAGTTCTCTCAACCCTCCTGTACGGTGCAGCTGCCCATAGTCTACATGTCTACTACATGCGTCACTTGCGCAGCATATTAAATGTCAGGTGGTGGCAACATGTTTCAAACAGGACCATCCCGAAGAGAACTGGACTCCCTGACATGAATGAAATACTTGTCCAACACAACCTGAGATGGGCTGGCCACTTAAACAGACTTGGGGATGGCAGACTACCAAAGCAGATTCTGTACTCTCAACTGAGAGAGGGATCACGTATAATCAGTAGACCAAAGCTCAGGTACAAATACAACATCAAGAGAAACCTGAAGGACTTGAATATCCCCATAGGCAGTTGGCAAGACGCAACAAGAGACCGATTAAATTGGAGGAAAAAGATTCGCGTGATGTCATCATCGGATACGATGGACAGCAAGTAGTAGTAGTAAATTGTGATAATAAAAACGACATAAAAATTTAAAATTCACTTTACAAATTAAAGCTATTAACCAACTGATCTCACCGCTAATTATCGCTTATAAAGTTATTGATAAATGCACCAACGTTAATAATCCATTATTTTTTAGGTTTAACTTTGTTTCATTTTATTTTCATAAAGGCGGAAGTGACACTATCTGATGGCGGAAGTCCTCCCAAGACGAGTCCTGTGAAAGGTTATCTCACTATTAACGTCATCCGGAACCAGAACACACCTTTTTTCGTCAATGCACCTTACAGCACCAACCTTAAACAAAATATTATTGTAGGAGATAATGTCCTCACAGTAACCGCAAGGGACAATGACAATCCAGTAAGTATTCAAATGGTGTTGGATTTTATAAGCAAAATTCATTAAACATTTTGAAAGGCAAAAACACTACCGAATATTGAATATAAAGTTTTTCTCAATTTTCTAAACCAGGGATCACCAAACTTTTTTTTTACGGTGGACCAGATAATTGAAAAAATAACGTACATTGGCCACATTATTATTGTGTTCAATGCTTGCTAGCCAGAACGAAAGCTCTGAGGAAAAGATGTAAAACAAAATTCTTTCCATGTTATATTCAGGGAATAGTGGCGTAAGATTCACAAAAACAAATTAAACCAACATATTTATTTTCAAAACATTATCAAAGAACGCGACATTAGCAGAAAGGTTTAGACTGATTTTTTAAATTGAAATTTGCCTTTCAATGTTTATTTTGGAATTGCTACTTCCAATTAAGAGAATTGCTTTCAAATGTTCATCAATCAATTTCGTTCGATGGATTGATTTCCATACGTTCCGTACGTTTTAACAAACAAATTCAAGTACCGTCGGCGGGCCTGATAAAATGCCTTCGCGTCCCGGATCCATAGTTTGGTGCCCCTGTTCTAAATTAATGAATAATTAGTTTTTATGATTATTAATTCTAGATAACTGAACTGTTTAAATATGTATATCATGATGATTTGATTTTTTTATATATGATATCGTAACACAGTAATAAATGGCACATCATAGCGAGATTATGTTAACGCAATACCGTTAAAATACTCTTGGGGAATAAAGAAATTACTAAACTAATTTTAAGTTTTGGATATCTTCACTCATGCTCACCTCACTCAATATAAATTCGCAGTAAATAATTAAACCCTACTTTTCATTATCTAATAACAATTAATTGTTATATAAATATATGAACCACCATAAACTTCATGAGTATTTAGATTTTTCGGACCGTTTTAATTGCCTTTCCAATAGATAGATATAGTGGTGTCTTGAGTTACGAGAAGTCACTCGGTCTGTTTTTTGCTTTAATTTTCTGCATAAACTTGGTTATTCAATATTCGACCTATAAAAGAGTAGTACTCTGAAATTATATGAGGACTTATTTATTATTTCGGTCGATGTGCCCTCCGGTCTTCTTCGGGTGTTTCTTGTCGAACTCGGGAACCTCATTGTTGAACTCTAGAGCTTTCATATCGAAATTGGAAGCGTTCTCTGAACTTTGACCTCTTAACTTAATCCATTGGCATAGATGGTGTGTGAAAAATATTTGAGGTGGGCCCTCTACTTTGCACTCAAAATTTGCACCCAGTCCTACGGCTTCAATTATTTTTATAGTTCCATGTATTCCCATCTTATAAAAAATTTGTACACAATTCTATGGTTTCTATTATTTTTATAGTTCCAAGTATTCATATCTTATAGAAATGTTGCATAGCACTTTGTTTTAACATTTAAAAAATCATTGAGTGAGAGAATCAGAAGTTGTTTGTTTTGTTTTGGTTTTTTTTTTTCTAGTTTTTTCTTTTTCAAACTTTACTTGGCATAGATGGTGTGGAAAAATATTTGAGGTGGGCCCACTACTCACATGGATGGCATCGGCTGGAGTGACAATGTCTAACATGAAATACCGAAGGCGAGATCTGCGCCTGATCGGGATATGTGCAGGTCCACCTTTCGTAAAAATAGACTTCAGATGGCAGAGGGAGGGGACTTGATCGTTCGATTATCGTTTACTGATCACATTGTTTGTTTGTTTGTTTATTGATTTTAACGACATATCAACCCGTCTAGAGTTATGTCATGCCCAACGGTTAGGAAGTTATATATATCGTGTATTAATATTTATACTTTTTAGTAATTGGTTTTAAAAATGTGTTAGCATTATTGGGGATTATGTTGTATGGTATTGATTAGTTTCATATCTATATTTTATGGTATAATTTTTTCCCCTAAAAAAAAGAGAGAATATCCTCCATGTTGACATTTTCAAACAGATCTTTCATATTGTTTGCTTCAAAATAACGGTTTCTGATGTAAACAAAAAAAAACGGATTCCATAAATAAGTGTTTAACTGTCAAAGGTGTTTGACATGTTCCACATGTGGTTGTTACTGATTACAGCTTTACCCGAACATTTGAGATTGATATACTAAAAGATACTATTGTTACCATTGAAAGGATTATTAATAAACCCCTTTACACTACCAAAGGGTCGCGAAACTGGCATTGTTTCGCAAGAGCTAGGCTATTTAACCACGGACTCTATGCCCTTGTCTCTCTTTTTTCTTTTTTTCTCACACCCTGATGGTCGAAAGATTTTTTCGGCAATGTTTCTCATTCTTTTAATCATGACCGGATACATGTTTGTTTGAGTTTGAGTTTTGATTAACAGTATATCAACCTCTGTGGGTCATTTAATGCCAAAAAGGTTATTTTGGATTTCAGTCTTTAAAGTAGTGGTCCGGTGGATATATTCGGTTATGTTCTGTTATATCTTGTTAAAAAGGTTGCTTCTTTTTTTTTTTAGAAAATTTAAAATGTTTTCAGGGTTTGTATTCTTAAAGATGTCCCTCGGGTTTCTTGCTTGATAGTAATTAGTTCGGATATGTTTAAGGCTGTGACTATTTAGAAGGATATGTTTGGTTGTAAGTTGTACTTTGCATGTTGTGTACACCGGATACAAGTGTTAAGCTGTTCTTTGTATTTCAGAATACTCCTTTCGGCAAGATTAGATACAGCATTATTGGTGACGATCAAGCTCCAGAATTCTTTGAAATCAATGCAATCACTGGTCTCATCACAATCAAGAAAATTCCGACGGGAAATGCTGACATATACAAGGTAAGTATCTCGACAATTTATTGTAAACAGAGGAAACGTTTTGTAATAAGTAACTGAGAGTTACCTCCCCTATATATATATATATATATATTTTATATTATTATTATTTTATAAATTGTTAATGTAATTATAGGCATTTTAGACAGTGGTGCTATTATCAAAGTTTATGTAAACAACGACTAAATATTTTAGAAGCACTGCATATTAGACACACAAAAAAAACTAAACAAAATAAACTTTGATAATAGCACCAATGTTCTAAAATGCCTATAATTACATTAACAATTTATAAAATAATAATAATATTAAAAATGATAATAAAAACAATAATAATACACTAATATATATATATATATATATATATATTGGTTTGTTGGTTGGTTTTGAAGGCTGTCACAATGCGAGTGTAAAGAAAAAGAAGGTAACTATGATGTTTTTTGTTAACCTGTCATTTATTTCTCAATATTTCGGGAAGAGATTCCCATCCTCAGAAGAATACTGGAACTGAAGTTGTCTTAGCGGCTGCTACATTCGTTCTGCCTTGGGTCTTCCAAATTCAGTATGTGTATGGTTGGGGTGCTTGCTTATGTGTGTGTTTGTGTGTGTAAGTGTGTGTGTGCGCGTGCTTGTGTGTGTAAATGTAAGCGTATGTGTGTGTGCGTGTGCTTATGTATGTGTGTCTGATCATTTCTTTTTTTTTTTATTTTATTACTATTCCAGATTTGTTTCGCCTCTAAGCAAGGTTTTATTTTTATTTTATTTTATTTATTTATTTATTTTTTTTTTTTTTTTTTTTTTTTTTGCTTATTAACAGGATCATCTGATCTCTTTTTTATTGCTATGTGTCTGAGACTAACATTCCAGATATTGCTTGATTGTTTATGGGTGCGGGTGTGTGGATTTACTGTCTATCATATATAATATATATACACAGTTTTTTAAAAGAATTTTTACTTGTCTGGCATAAATTTTGTTCTATTTATTCATTTTGAAAAACAAGTTTGAAGAGGCCAGGAGGTCGAAATGAATTTATTACTTGACGTTTGAATAAGGTTATATATATTTTTTTCATATATATATATATATTTAATTTTTTTATATATATATTTAATTTTTTTAAATTATAATTGATTTCTATACTTCACGCGAGATTTTTGCATTCATTTTTATTTTTATTTTCTTTAGGTTCGTGTCCAGGCAAGTGATTTAGGAACACCCCCTCGATCTGCCGTTACCGTTGTGTCTGTGACGAGAGCGAGTACCAACATCAACAGTCCGTTTTTCAATCCAAACACAATGCAGCGATCAATAATGGAGACTTTGCCGGTTATTAGTGTTGCAGCAACTGTAAAAGCTCAAGATAACGATCAAACAGTAAGTAAAAGATGAAAAGAAAAATAAGGATAAATACGAATGTCAGTGTCCTTTTCTCTACTTTACTCCTAGACACCGTAGCCCAATATTTAATTCCCAACCCTATTGCCCTTATGACAAGCTCCAACCCCTTTTTATCATATGGGTGCTAGAAGGCGGTGGCTGCGGGTCTACATGTCCTAGGAATGACGTTAAACTCTATCTGATGGTGAGGTTCCAGTTTTGGAGTTTTGGGGAATGTGGAGCACCCCTTCATCACCATTGCTCCATGGTCCACTCTAACCCGGAGTGGTAGTACCTGTTAGGGTCCCATCTATGGGTTAAATAGAAAAATGTATTTATAAAAAAATTGTATTATCCATTAAGAATTGATTTATTTCAAAACTTTATCGGCATTAAATGACCCACTGAGGTTGATATGCCGTAAAACAAAACAACCCCCCCCCCCCCAAAAAAAACACAATATTTCATACTATTTTGGAATCAGACCGACTGCGTGAGCAAATTAAAAATATTCCAGACATGAAATCCTGAAATTTTGGATTCTAACATTTTGATTACAGCGATTGTTTTCGGTGATTTTTCTTCTTTTTCTTTTTTTTTCTTTTTTCTTGCGACGATTTTTTTTTTTTGATAATTTCTACCCGGTTGTAGTTTTCATTATGCTGGGTATTACTAGTGAAAAGGGAATGAAAGTTAAGAAACAATTACCTTTGAGTGACTACACATATTCAATAATGAATTTAAAAATTCTTTTCAGGCACCAAATAACGTACTGAGATATAAAATGACTGGTGATTCAATTGCACAACAATGTTTTCATGTGGACGCTGTTAAGGGTGAAATCATTCTACGAAATCTTCTTACCTACAGCCCCTGTGACAAGGATCGTTTTAATGTAAGTATGCCTTTTTAATCTACGACATTATTTTCACGGATACTGTAGACCATGTTCTTATAATATTTTTAATGTGTGGTTAGAACTGGCTAAAACCACTTCTTATAATACGTTAGGAGGCATCCGAGAAACCGAGAAACCTAGGTGAATATATATGCAAGAAAATCCAACAAAGAGGTACATAACAAAATACAGACTTTATTGTCTGAGCACATTTA
Source organism: Doryteuthis pealeii (assembly GCA_023376005.1). Classification (NCBI taxonomy): domain Eukaryota; kingdom Metazoa; phylum Mollusca; class Cephalopoda; order Myopsida; family Loliginidae; genus Doryteuthis; species Doryteuthis pealeii. The sequence continues at coordinate 26,492,818 of CM042181.1, read as the reverse complement.
ACAACAATACAAATACAAAACAGGATGAACGTCCTAGGGAAGGAAGAAATAATTATTGTTGAGTTAATCTTGATGCTACTAAATGGAGAATAGAAGAGTCACTTATTGTATAGAATATCTATCGTGTAACAGGTGCACAGAAAGGGCGCAACTGGTGCGTGTAACTTCAGTGGAGCACTAGGGTGTAGAAAGGGCTGCGTACGTACACGGGTACAAGCCCATAGTTGGCGGGGGCAATGCCCGCCAAGTCTTAATAGAAAGATACAGAACTTGTCTAATATATCTTTATGGATCCAGAAGAAAGAGTTTTAATAGCTATGGTGGCAAACCCTGGCGACAAGAGAAAATAACCCTTTTCCACATTCAACTCCATTCCAATAAGCGAAGACAAATGCTATACTCTGAAAAAATATTTGTATAACAATAAAGATGAGGACAACAGTCCGAAATGTCTAAATACAAACTATCGAGCCAAATTTCCAAAATTCAAACAAATAAAGACCCTTTACATTCTCACTGGGTGCTCTATATTTCTGGCTTTGTGCAACACGTTGAATGTTTGGCAAGGTAAAATTTAAAGGGTCACGGATTATCCTAATTTGTTATAAAATACATCAATTGCCATTTCTGTTTTTTTTTTAATTTTTTTTTTTGTTTTTGTTTTTTGTTTGGGGGGTTGGAGGTCGGGGGTATGTTGTCCAATTCTATAATTGGCATTTTTTGTTTTTTTTGTTTTTTTAGATCGTGATCGTTGCTGAAGATGGAGGCACCCCCAAAAGAAGCAGTAATGTAATGACAGTCACCCTTCTTGTACAACGAAACAGATTCACACCACGGTTTACCAATTTGCCAAGTGCGATAACTCTTGACGCAACAAAACCAATCAACTCTAATATCTTTGACGTCTTAGCAAGTGATCAAGACGTAATGGTATGCAAATTTCACCCACCATATACTATGTAAACATTTATTTCTTAATGGTATATAACACACATCACAGGATGTTAAACACATCAATTATATGGGCTGTTTTGAGGCAAATCTATCGATGCCAGAACTCAATAGAGATATTGTTAAATAAGATGCTATTTAAGATTAAATAATTATTATTAAAGTTTCACTTTAGAATACAATGTAAATAACTAAGGGAATTGAGACGTTGGTGGAAACGTGGTTTTGGTTACAGACACACACACAATACCCATTATAATAAGATTTAATTCAGAGAACATGTAACATGCGAATGAACATTTTCATGTTATTAAAGACGTTTTTAGTACCACCATTAATTTTGTGTAATTTCAACAAAAATATTGTCCTCAATTTAACTATTTTTATTAGTTTTCTCGTTGAATAGTCTTTTTTTTATATCTAAAAAAATAAGGGTGATTAGGTCTCTATTTGTCTGTAACCCAAACTATGTCACTGCTTACGTCACATTACCCAAAACCGTCATAACATAGAATAAATTCATTCAAAATTTAAGCATGCAACCTTAGACGGTCCTCATTGCTTTTTAAAAGCAGCTTTAATAAATACATACCCGTTATTATGTATTTATATATAGTTTGTTTTATCTTAATATATATTCAAAGTTATCAGAACTAAGTTTCTATTTCAAATTGTTTTGTTTTTTTACTCCTTTAATAAATTTGATTATTTTACTTACTAATGGTACAAACTCTCTGACATTGAATGTTTAACTTCAGGAAATATCTTTCAAAAATTAATTTTTACACCACCCGGAGGGTGTTTTTTTTTTTGTTTTTTTTTGTTTTGTTTTTTGCTAGTTCTATCAATAAATCAATAAATCCCTTTCTTACGTTCAGTTTAGAAGTTAATCCTTTTTTTTTTTTCTTTCCTTTTCTTTTTCCTCAGAGTCCGTTTAATAATCTCGCTTACTCAATAGCTGGAGACGGGGCTGCATTAAATGCTTTTACAATTAATCCAACATCCGGACAAATTACTCTGAAGACAAACCTTCAGGTAGAAACTATCAACGCCTATCAGGTAAGCAGATCATAATTTATTAGCAAAAATAATGAGTTAATATGAATTAGTATCAGGAAATACATAAACACAACTTGGAATTTCAAACAATATTTTATTACATAAAGAAAATACAGTTGTAATATGTTCTATTGCAAACAATTGTACTGTTTGCGGCTATATATATTTATATGTGCAGTTGGCGAGCCGAGAATATCATATCAGTTGTGCCACGTCCAGAACAGAAACCACATTGAGATACTGGAACAATAATTGGTGACTAATTATCCTACGCAGGATTTTATGGATAGAATGGTTGTCATTTACACCAGACACCACAATACTTGAAAGATGTCATCTGCCTAGTATTGAAAGTCTAATCCTTAGATCACGTCTCCGCTGGTCAGGTCATTTGGTCCGCATGAATGATTGCCGAATCCCAAAACAATTATTTTACGGGGCAATCTCAACTGGCAAACGTCGTCGGTGCAAACCCAAATTGAGGTTTAAGGACTGCCTCAAGGAAACTCTGAAGAACACTGCTATTGCTGTTGAGGACTGGGAGAAGCTAGCTTGTAATAGACCTAGCTGGAGAGCCACTATCTACCTGTCTGTGGAAGAATTTGAGTCCAACCGAATCAAACACCAAAAACTGAAACGGTCAATTAGAAAGGGTAATTTTCAACCAAGCAAATTCAAAGTGGAGAAGTTCCAACATGTGGTTTATGTGGAAGAGTATGTCTCTCCAGGGCCGGCCTGGTGAGTCATCTGAGAAAACACAGGAATGGAGAGTCAAATACAACTGGCATATAAATATGATGATAAAAAAAAGAGAAAAAGCAGGAAATGGTCTTACTCGAATCACGAGTTGACAGCCATCATATTTATATAACTATAAACGAATATAAGTCCACTTAACTAAGTCCTTGGTAAATGGCTATATTAAATTATTGTACTCACAAACGGCTCTTCTTGTATTCTGCTGATATAGCGGGAGTAACAATTCTGATGTCCTTCGTCTTCGAGATGCAGGTTGGAAAAGAGGAAGATGCTTATATTTGATTTCTGGCGACGAAAATTGTGCGCCTGTGATTGGTTGGTTTGAAAAAGAGTATATCGACAAAGGGAGACACGTACTTTAGATATATTTTTATACAGGTGCAGCCATTCGTATTGATTACTGTTTGTTTTTTTTATTGTTATTTTTTATCTTATGTTTCTTTTTCCTCTTTTAGGTTCAAGTCGTTGTCAAAGATGGCGGCGTCCCTGCATTGAGTAGTAGTGGAACACTATCAATAACTATTATTCGCAACTTTTTCGAACCAAGTTTCGCTCCTTATCAAAGGGTGATCAACGTCAATGACGTACAAGCACCTGATATCCTTTCTATCAATTAAAAGGATTTGATCGTGATTCTACGGTATGTTAAAATCCGTTTTTTTGTTTTGTTTGTTCAATTTAATTTTCATTATACTTGAAGATCCCTATTAGGGTTTCTGTGATAAGAAAAGTTATCTATTCCAACAAAGTCGGGTCGGTTTAGCTCAGTCGGTAAACACCTGCCTAGGAATCGGAAGGTTCCGAGTTCGATATCAGTACCCGCCAACTCAATGTATGAGTAGCACAGCTTAAGTAATCTGATATGTGTGGTGAAGTGAGGAACTGACGGTGGGTGTTGCGCTCTACCTCAGCAAAACAATCTCCCTGATGCCTACAATAGACTACTCCGCCAACTTTACTTACTACAAGAATACACGCAACAAACGTTTTCGGGTATCTCAAAAAGTGTTGATATATTTCCATTTTAATTTAAAATATTTAGTAATATTGTTTGTTAAAAATTGTAAAACTTGAATGTTTAAGCCCAACCAGAATTGTTTAGACCAGGCTTTCTCAAAGTGGTCTACATAAACCCCTTGGTATCAATACAATAACTCAGAGGCTCTGTAAGTATTCAGGGTCTACCAGGTGTCTATGGAAACTACTAAGCCTTCTTAGTAGTAAGAAGAAATTAATTCCACAGGAATCCTGGAGAACATGCTCATGTTGATATATTTTCAAAAGTTTAAGCCCAATATTCATGAACTCATTAAAAATCATCAGCTTCACCCATCACATTAGGAAATGTGCTTTCTTGGTAAATTTTTAAGTTAGTATTAAATATTTGCAGTTCTTTTTTACATGTTATGCTTACTTTACTGGTTATTTTACGGATATTTTACAATTAACAGTTTTACATAAACGTTTGTGCAGAATTCATTAATTACATAATTGGTTACAGGAAAACAACTGCAAAGGTGAAATGGGGTATATAAGGAGGGGGTTCATGATAGATCAATCCAATTTTTGTAGGGGTCTACGGACTTAAAAGTTTGAGAACCTCTGGTTTAGACTGTCATAGAAATTTTAAAGATTTAAATTCAAAAATTGCTCTGATTTTTTACTTGCATTTTTTCCCAATTTCTTTCAGAGTCCGGCAAAAGACATCCGTTTCTATGCCAATGAAACCCAATCGGCTCTCAGCTTTTTTAATATCGACAAATTTACTGGAAACATTTCGCCAAAGAAAACACTTTATAACGCTAATTCTAACCCCTACAAAGTGAGTTGATGTTTTATTTTTTTTATCATGTATTTTTTTTTTGTTTTGTTCTTTTTCTTGATTATCATATATGACTGCATATTGGAAGCACGTGGCACAATGGTTAAAGTCGTAGGAAATGGACTCGTCCACCCGAGTTCAAATCCTAGACAATGCCGTTTCCATTTCACATAGCGTTATATACTCCTTCCAGCTATGGGTAAATAGTAGGACAGACTGGACTCTTCAACCTTGGTTAAGCAACTAGTCTAGGAGAAGGAAATCTCTGAATTCAAACCTGATAAACTCTGCTTAAGAAATTGACCTTGTGCCGCATCCTGCTCGTGCGGAGGGGTTGATATATATATATATATGACTGCATATAGTTTACTTTGTTATTTTTATAATAACCAAATTCTATGAGCATTCCCCCTTTTTTCAAATGTCACTCTTCACCGAATATTCGTTATTCTCTGTCTATATTTAATACATCACTTTATTTCTCCAATTTTAAAACGTCTCAAATAATTTTCAAAAGAAAATTATTTTTTCGAACACTTCAAAATTCTCTGTATTTTGACCGTTTCAACTTCAAATATCAAACATTTTACCCTGAAGAAAGCCGTTTTTCTTTGTATACTTAAATATTTTATAATTTTCTATTATTATTATTTAATTAGGACGTACGATTACTTAACCTCTATGTATGGAACAACCCTATATGGGTTTGTTACATAATTATTGGATCCCTAATACTTATATAAGGTAGTGTAGAAACATAATGGCGATTAGTGCAGCTGATGGCCTTGAGAGTGAGTGACGGCGCTTGACCTCACTCTCACCTTGCTTTCCGGGGATAAATCGTGAGAACCGGAAGGCATAGAAGACCATGTCTTCCGGTTTAAGGATAGTAAGTCTCACTCAGTCAGTTGGCAAGTAGGAGCCGAGCTCGTAGGATGTGCGCAGATGTCTGGTTTGGGGATTTACAAATAAAGTAACATCAAAGTAAATCGAAGTCTTGTGTTTATTACCTAAAAACTAACAATGACACAGGGCTTCTGATAAGGAGAAATCCCTAACAGAAACCAGACCCGAATTCCCCAAGAAAGTCCAGACTTTAGAAGAGACCAGACCAAGATGTTAGACGATCAGAATAGCAAAGCCGACCAGAAGAAAATATGACCAGAAGTAAGAAGTAAGAAAGGGTATACAACAGGTTGACATGCCGTTAAAATCAATCAATCAGCATTTTTGTTGTTGGTTTTGTGTTTTGTCGGTTTTTTTTTCTTGGGAAATGGTGTTTTTGTTGGGTGTTTTTTGTTTGGTTGTTTTCGCTTTGTTTTTTGTCCATTTATATAATAAGCGACATGCAGTTAAAATCAATCAGTCAATCATCTCATGTTTTCTTTTTTTCTTTTAAGATGATCGTTTATTTGCATGATATGGGAACACCCGTGAAATTCGCCCGGAATACAGCGACTATTTCCATCAACGTTAATCATGGAAATTGTCCCGGATTTTCGAATTTACCGGCAACTCTAAAATTGAATCCAACACAAAGTACAAGCGTATCTGTCTATGACGTCAATGATGATATACCAGCGGTAAGCTTGATTCTTAACACACACACACACACACACACATATATATATATATATGGAGGCGCGTGGTGTAATGGTTACAGTCGTAGGAAATGGACTCGTCCACCCGAGTTCAATTCTTGGACGAAGCCGTTGGCATTTCACACGGAGCTGATACCCTTGGGTAAGGTATGAATCCAATTCTCCCGCCAGCTATGGATAAATAGCAGGCCAGACTGGACTCTTTAACCGTGGCTAGGTAACCAGTCTAGGAGAAGGAAAACTCTGAATTCAAACCTGTTAAACTCCGCTTAAGAAATTGACCTTGTGTCGCATCCTGCTCGTGTGGAGGGGTTGGTAAATTAAGAATTAATGAAAAATGAATGAATTAATGAAATAAAAAATGAATGGAATAAATAAAAAATCTTTTCCAAAGGACCTCTCTCAAAAGTAAAAAGAAAAAAAATGATGATGATAATAAAAAAAATAAAGAATATATTTCTTTCTTGAGAGAAGTCCTTAATGGAAAAGCCTTCCTCATCTATTACTGGTCTCTTTTGAAGCATTAAATAATATATTATATATATATATATATATATATTATCACGACCACAACACCATACAAAAATTCTTACTACTATCCCAAATATTTACTCCAGATTATCAGTAGCTGACCAACACCCCTCCCAATCACGACCGCAAGTCACTCGTCAGTAAGAGATCTGAATCCTTCAATACAAGAACTTAGTTTGCGTCTTGAAGAAGGTCTGATAAACCGAACCGTTATAACGTCGGCATTACCACCAATAATAAACTTCCATTCAGTACAACATCCAGTGCTTGTCTACTTTTCTCTACATATATGCCATTACAAAACTCCTCATGAATAGACAAATAAGTAAATATATATATATAAATGTATGAAAATTGCCCTCCCCTCTCAATTTCTTTTAATATCAGTTATTTGTTGGAGGCGCGTGGTATAATTGTTACTGTGGTTATGAAATGGATACAGCAAGACGAGTTCAAATACTGGACACGGCTGTTCGAATTTCACATAGCGCCAGTACCCTTGGGAAAGGTACGAATCCAACTATTCTCCCTCCAGCTATGGGAAAACAGTAGAGTATACTGTGCTTTTAAACCTTGGTATGGCAACCAGTCGAGAAGAGGGAAAACTCTGAATTCAAACCAAAGGGGCTCTCTTCTCGTTAGTCAAAACTATTTTGAAAGTTCCTAAAAAAAACATTGGAGTTCAAATCCTGGATACAGCTCTTTACATTTCACATAGTACCAATACCCGTAGAATCCAACTATTCTCCTTCCAGCTATGGGTAAATAGTATGGCATACTGGTTTATTTAACCATAGTATGGCAACCAGTCTAGGAGAAGGAAAACTGAATTCAAACCAAAGAGGCTCTCTTCTTGTTTGTTAAAACAAATTTGAGAGTTCCTCAACCTTTTCCACATGTACACACGTCTGAATAAAATTTAAAAGATATTACAGCACATAATTCATTACATTCTATTCTGTATTCCTTCTTACTTCTTTTTCTATTTAATTTAATTTTTACACAGCCCGGAGACAGTTCCATCTATTATGATCTGATTGGTGAAGAAGATGCTATTGCAGTTTTCCGAATCGACAGAACAAGTGGCCAGATTAGTTTAACAAAGAGTCTTCTTACAGAAACTAAAGAAGTATATAAGGTAAGTAGATCTTGTGCTCTATTCACGCTTTCCACTTTCATTGCAAAAACTATCATACACGAAAATCAAATCAAAATTGAAAATGGGTAAAACTGCAGTCACATAACAAAAAGAAAACTTTTCCCAAAATGCTGGCCTATACCTCTCATACTAACCAAATCCCACCCCCTCTCTCTATCCCCTATACCTACCAAACGCCCCCCAACCCATCCACTTTTCTTGTTCTTTTTCGCTCCTACTAGTAGGCCCAAATCTCTAAAAACTTTCCCAAACCAAATAAATGAATGATCACCTATCTCTTCCACCCTACCCATTCATCTTGATCTTCTCCCCTCTACTCAAAGAATCAAAATATCTAACAAAATTTTCTCCAAGCCTACCAAAGAATGTTGACCTAATTTCTTCCCTACTATGTTCTCCTCCTTTGCACTAAACTACCTTACTTATCATATTTCTTCCAACAAATTCCACACATTTCATCTTATCTTCCTCTCCACACAATCTATGAAAGATGTTCTTCTGACGAATAAATTCCTCACAAACTCTATCCCTTCCTCCTGACTTCATCACCAAATTCACCGTTCACCCGTTCTCTTTCTCTTCTATAAAAACAAATGTATGATGCACAAATGTTCAAATAAAAGACTGAAGAAGTCGTACTCAATGCATGATGAAATATATCTCCTACATCTACTTGTTTGAGTCGTTCTTTCATCCACATTTTCCCTCTATTCTTTACCACATTCTGTCAAATTTACTCCAATGCCCATATATATATATATATATATATATATATAAGGTGACTTACCGGTGAATGTGGTCACGATGGTTAGGTAGTGCAGAATTAAGGGGCATTAGTCAGCGATATAACAAATACAAAGTGCTCAATACGAATTAGAGCAAATAACCTACTCGAGATTCACCATAAGGATCTTCAGAGTTAAATCCACTGAATTAATCGGTATCCCGATTAATTCAGTGGATTTAATCATGAAGATCCTTATGGTGAAACTCGAGTAGGTTATCTCTTGTACCCATTTTATAATACATATATATATATATATATTATAAAGAGTTGGCATTAAATAACCCACAGGGTTGATATGCCATTAAAGCAAACTAAACAGAATAACAATAATTCCTATGACATTTTTAATAGATTATCACATTGAAATTTGTTTATTTTCTTGTCCAGGTGAAAATCCGAATCCAAAACGTGAAGCCATCTTGTGAAAAATTCGGAATTTTGACAGTGCAAGTAGAAAGAAATAAGTTTACACCAACTTGGAAATTCCAATCACCATTTATTGCACAAGTCTATGAAGATCATAATTTAAATGTTCCCATCTACAAACTTCAAGCTGAGGACCAAGATCAAGTACGTATGATTTTTCTACTCAATATTATTAATAATTTAATTCAATATTATTAAAAAAAGAAAACATTAAAACATTACTGTACATAATTCATTGCGATTCTATTCTATGTTTTTATACAACTGTGCTATTTTTCTAATTTAACAAAATTTAACAAAAAGATTAGGATTAGGAGGGGCTGGAACGGATTAATGATATTTCAGCTTTTTATTATTTGGATTATTCGGACTATTGTCCTCATCTTTATTATCTGCACAACGTTTCGTTAGATAGCAATAATCATATAACAATTATTATTTGGATTATTCGGACTATTGTCCTCATCTTTATTATCTGCACAACGTCTCGTTAGATAGCAATAATTATATAACAATTTATTATTTGGATTATTCGGACTATTGTCCTCGTCTTTATTATCTGCACAACGTTTCGTTAGATAGCAATAATTATATAACAATTTATTATTTGGATTATTCGGACTATTGTCCTCATCTTTATTATCTGCACAACGTTTCGTTAGATAGCAATAATTATATAACAATTTATTATTTGGATTATTCGGACTATTGTCCTCATCTTTATTGTTATTGAACAACGTTTCGTTAGATAACAATAAAGATTATGACAATAGTCCGAATAATCCAAATTTAAAATTCATCAGTTCTCATCTCAAAAATGCAGACTGTTGTACCGGCCGTTCCTACAGTGGAGAATATACACCGGTTCTCACTATAAATAGTGAGACACCGAGTGAAAAGGTTGTACTGTTATCGTTTAGCGGCAAGCTAGCCGTTCTTGTACCTTATAGTAAATACACTTGTCTCATTTTACCCTACCTCGACTTGACTTCTTTTTTTTACTGTTGAACTAACATCACAACACAGACAAATAACAACTCAGTTTATTTCAATAGGGAAAATTGATTTGATATACGAGGACACTGAGTTTCTAGTGGAATCAATTTAAACTCGTAAGTCAATGTATCATTGTATTTCTTAAATTTGTCCTTTATACATTTTATGCTAAAGATGTCATACTCTAGATACAGGATAAGTAATTGAACAATTTTTCGTTGTATTTATTTCTATTGGTTTTATTTTCTCTCTACCCAACAAACTCTTATTGAAATATAAATTTGACACCCTTGATAGGAATTTGGATTTACTGTATTAGCTAAGTAACTATTTATCTGCTGTATCTCCATTATAATAAGATAGTCTTATTAAATGTTTGCTTTTTTTTTTCTTTTCAGCCGCCATTTAATGCAATTGAGTATGAAATTACCCAAGATAATTACAACAAGTTCTTCATTGATTCATCTAATGGTAACATCTTCACCAGAGTTCCTTTTGGTCTGGATCGATCTCTTAATTTATTTACGGTATGTAATCAAACTTTCAGTACTTCCTCATACCTCTATTATTTTTTAAATCTCTTGGATAATGTGAAGCCAACTATAGTTATCTGCCCTTGTATCAGCACTTTGACCCTCACCTAGGTTAGACGGGTGGTCGGAGAGGTCCCTTCCGATCAATCAACTGGTCATGTCAAACCCTAGCATCTATATGATTGTAATCAAACTTTCAGTACTTCGTCATACCTTTATTATTATTTTTAATCTCTTGGATAATAAGTCAACTATACTAGAAGCGGCTACCCGGCGTTACCTGAATAGAGGGAGGGGGCAAAAAGTTAGTTTCGCAGATCCATCATTACTGAATTGTGAGATGTACCTTCGCAGGATGCCCCATTAAAATCCCTATGTAAAAAAGACCTTGCGTTGGTTCGACCGAGTGAGGCACCAGAAAAAATAATGCACAGACACACTGAAAAGAAAAATCCGTGTCTCCCATGCTGTTACTATTTAAATCTTATTGTTTTATTATCTTCACGATCAAATCTTGCTCAAATAGTAAGATCTGGTGATAGTGAATGTGTATATATATTTACTTTGCCGTTAATTGTTTTATTTTCGTTGTTTCAGCCGGACATACATACATACACACAACTGCCCTTTATATTTGTATACATTTATCACCTCTTGTATCAGCACTTTGACCCTTACCTAGGCTTGAGGGGTGTTCGGAGAGGTCCCCTCCGACCAATCAGCTGGTCACGTCAAGCCCTAGCACCTATATGATTATCCCGATCCTATTGCCTGTATGACAAAGCCCTAACCTTTTTATTATATGTGATAGAAAGTTGTGGCTGATGGTCTTAGTGTCCAGGGTATGACGTTAAACTGCATCCAGTTCACTTTTTAACCCAAAGTGGTAGTACATGTTTGGATACCACCTATAGGTTAAATAGACCAAAAATATGTTTTATAAATATGTTTAAAAATGTGAGTATCCAACAAGAATGAATAAAATAAAACGTCTCGGGTGTGAAATAACCCAACAAGAGTTGTAAAATCCAAGCAAGCAACCAACTGGCTCAGCGACATATATATATAATCCAAAAGTGTGATCTTAATGTTAGAGTCACAGAGCAAATATATAAGTAAAGAAATAACAAAAGACTTAGAGATTTAGGTTTATAGTCTATTTCAGGGAGCTTAGACAAATTGTCTATCTCTCCCGACTTTTTTTTAAAACCCAATCTGACTTATTATTCCTTAATATAGTTTTACGGCAGGCCATTATAATATTACTATCCTCTTGTGATATGCATATTTCTTTTTTAAGCTCCCTGAAAAAGACTATAATGCTAAATCTCTAAGTCTTTTGTTATTTCTTTACTTATATATATAAGAAGCTTTATTTCAAGTAACCACAGTTGTGTGCAAATTATTAGATAGAGATAATTGATATCGTAGAACTGAATGCAAAAGGCCTCTCAAGAAGCCGCTACATAAAAATTCAAGTATAAACGTACAATGAACGCGATTCCCTAACCTCAAAGCCTCAAACAAGCCTAAACGACTCAACAGGCTGTTTAAATCAATCAATCAATCCAAACATTCCTATGCTATTTACACATAATTTATTTTTGTTTTTATTCTAATTTTTTTATTTTATTTTTGTTCGTTTGTGAATTTAGTTAACTGTTGCTGCAAAGGAGAAAAATGTGCAGAATCCAAAAACAATTACAGCACAACTTCAGATCACAGTCCGACGCAATTTGTTTGCACCTCGTTTCCAGAACCTTCCTTATACAGGTCAGGTGACCCGCTCAACAAATGTTGGTGACACAATATTCACTGCCACCGCCACAGATGCAGACACTTATGTAAGTTAAAACTTGAATTTTTTTATACCACACCCCCCCCAAAAAAAAAACTATTCTGACATTGTTTTGATTAATTCTTTGAGGAATTTCTTTTTAAAAAAATTAAAAAAAAGCTAATCATGGGTAAATAATAGTGAAGACTGGGCTCTAACTTTGATATGGCAACGAGTCAAGAAGAAGAAAAATTCTTATTTGAAACTTATAAATGTTATCATAACTGGCAAAAGTGTGCATCCACTGGGCACAAGTATTTAAGATTTAACGCAATAAGATATATTAAATTAGAAAGACTAACGAAACTGAACTATATAACCTTTAGGCACCCCTTTTTGATCTCGAATAAGAAATTACATGTTTTTCATTTACACCGTCAATATCCGGTTGTTTTAACAGACGATTTTTAGATTTTTTAAAATTATAAAACTAACCCCTAACAAACAACCGGATATTGACGGTGTAAATGAAAAACATGTCCTTTCTTAATCGAGATCAAAAAGGGTGCCTAAAAGTAATATGGTCCATAAAACTAAACAAAAATGAATATAAAATACATTTATTTTATGTTACTTTAATTGATTTCTATATAGAATTATATATAGGATTACTTATGATAGGTTTAAAAATAACATTTTCGTATTAGAAATCAGTAACAGCATATAATTATTTACCAAACCCAGTTTTTAACATCCTTATGCAAATTATTCCCACTATATACTATCTAAATCTTATTTATTAGAGATATATAACACATATTTCAGGATTTCAAATGCATTATTAATATGGGCGGTTTTGCGGCAAATCTAACTGAGCCAGACTTTGATAGAGACATCGCTAATAAATAAGATGTTAATTCTTATTTTAAATTCCGCTAAAAAAATTGTTCTTCTGTCCGCCATATTCTACTTGTGGGGGGGGGGTAAATATGTAGATTCTTTGTTGCTTATGGATTCCTTGGAATTGGTTAAGCAACCAATCAAGGAGAAGGAAATGCTGAAATCATACCAGCTTCACACCGCTTAAGAATTAACCTTGTGTCTGTGATGGACGGGTTGTGTAAATACATATTAAAGGAGGCACATTTATCGTAATGGTTATCATCGTAGGAAATAGAACTGGTTACCCAAATTTTAATTCTGGACGAGATTGCTTTTTACCACACACGTATATATACAAGGTGTGTCAAAAAAGTATCAAGACTTTTGTACCTTTGACACACCTTGTATTCTGAAAAAATAATTAACGTTCCATTCATGGTTTATTTCTATCTTGGTCCAGATTCAAACTCGGCACATTTATAACACACTTTGTATCCTGAAAAAAATTAACGTTCCATTCATTGTTCATTTCTATCTTGGTAAATATAGCTTCAATCTCGATACCTTATATAACCCAGCTCATAATTTCAGACATCTCTTTTAATTTTCTTTTTAGGGCCCATTCCAAACTGTTACTTATGAAATAATCGGAGATGGACCAACTACCATTTATTTCGATATCGACAAATCAACCGGTCGCGTCAGCCTCAAAACACCTTTGCCATCTCAACTGGAAAATAAATATTATGTAAGTATTTTGTAATTGCACACTTTCTCTGTATTCATGCTGTTTAGTCTCGTCAACTTGTCTAAGTGTTTGTCTGCCTCATACGTTTTTCCCGCTACACAAATTTGAACTCTACGTAATCTTTTATTCAATGCAAATAGTATTGTTGTTGAGTACTCTACCAGATGGACTGGGTCATAGCCATAAAATAGCCTACAATTAAAGTAGATTAACTAGCTGTATAATATTCAGATTGACTTTGCTACATTGGCTACACCGAACTGACCCTCCTCTTTTAGTGTGAGTTTGTCTTGTTAATTGTTTGTACTTATTTGTTCTGTGTTTTGTATGTATTCGTTTCTACCTTGCGATACAACAAATATGAAATGCCAATTCCAAAATGTCAACATGGATGATATTTTGTCCATCTTGAGAGAAATAAAATTATATGAAAAATTCTAAACGTAAAATATGTTTAATATCATACAAAGTAATTATTAGAAAATAATCCGAGAGGAATTTCATATTTTTGTTAAACTGAAATAAAAATTTTTTAAAAACTCTTAAGAAACAACTACACAACAAAATGTAAATATAGATACGTAATTTCCAAGCCTCTAGGTATAAAATAACCCTAGGTGGGTTAACATGTCGTTAAAACCAATAAATATTGCATTTTTCCAATTGGACACATGGCCTAGTGGATAAGGTAGTTAGGTTTAAGACAGTTCTAAGTGACAGCTATCTCTGGATTCCGGGTTCAATCCTGAGTAGCGGCAGTAACATAGAAAAATAATTAACACAACTCCTACCCCAGCTATGGTTAGCGGAATGAGAACAGGATACCCCCGTGGAATAAATAAAGGGTTAGGTTCAAAGTTCCGTGATGGCTCCCGATTACAACAAGAAAGTTCCCGAGTTCGAAAAGTAATACCTGAAGAAGGCCGGAGGGTATATCGGCCGAAACGTTGTACAAATAACAATAAAGATGAGGACAATAGTCCGAATAACGCAGATGTCAAACATTCAGAGAAATGACTGCATTTTTCGTTGATTTTTTTTTTTTTTTTTTTTTTTTTTTTGCTGGGTGTAATGTTTGTTTTTTTGTGGAGGGTGTTTATTTTGTTTTTTGTTTAATTGTTTGTTCGAGTTTTTTGTTTTATTTTTTTAGGATTTTTGTTCTTGTTTGTATGGGTTTTTGGGGGGGTTTTTTCCATTAATATGATATAATCGGCATCAAAGTTTGTTCGTCTATCTTGAAACAATGTTACCATTTTTGAGAAAGTTTTTACCAAAATTAACACGAATCCAGATGAGGTCTCTGAAAATAATGCCAGCTAAAAGATAACCAACAATTTTTTTTCGAATCAAACTATTCATCTTTAAGATTCAAATCTACAATTGAAACATTTATGCTTACATAAATAACAGTTGAAATATTTCAATTACAAATATTTTTCTTGTATAATTTTTAGGTTCGAATCTTAGCTAAAGATCAAGGTGCTCCCTCTCTGTCGAACACAACCCTTGTTGAAGTTAATGTACCACAAACAGGAGTAATGCCATCATTCAAAACATTGGTTTTTTACAAAAATATTAACGAAACCATTTCAATTGGAACGAACGTCATTGATCTTGAAGCAAATGCTGTAAGTAAATTTCTATTTTATTCATGTACTGCATTTTTACTGTTCAGTCTGACTGAAAGTCACTTTGATTTTAGATGTTATTTTATATAACTAACAGGGCCCGTGGATATACCACAGTATGATAACTTAATCATTACAACATTTGATATATTTACTTAAGAGCTATTGCCACAGAGTTCAATTGCTAAAAAGTATGATAATCTTGATTTACTCTCTCTCTCTCTCTCTCTCTCTCTCTCTCTCTCTCTCTCTCTCTCTCTCTCTCTCTCTCTCTCTCTCTCTTCGTCATCGATTGAAACAGATTAGCGTTATTGTTTTCGCGTTCTCATCCCCTTTCTCAACCTTTCTCCTACTCTCTTTCTTGTTGTTTTTTTTTTTTGTTTGTTTTTGTTTTGTAGCATGTCCTTCCTTTCATTATAATAAAAACAGAATGTTCCATTTTTTAGCTGAGGTGATGACACTCATAACATATAAGAATTCGGCGGATAAACTACACCAGATAATCCTGATTTACATTTTTGCATTTCATCTTGGACGATTTGGACGCTCTCATTTTTAACCAGAGGGTGTTGCAGAATTATAAAGGACGGAATATTTTGGAACACTCGTATTAATATATAGTTGGAAGCGCCGATGGCGTAACTTTTATCTTGGTAATAAATAGACTCGGCGATGCGGGTTCAAATTCTGGAAGGGGTTGTTTGCATTTCACTTTGCGTTAATGCTCATTTTAAAGGCATGCATCCATTTTTTTCTCCCCCAAGCTATGGGAAGATAATAGTGTACTCTTAAGCCTTGGCACGGCAACCAACCTAGAAGAAGGAAAACCGTGAATTCAAAACCAACTAAAACAGTGCACAAGACAATTAAACCAATCTCAGAATCCTTTTTATGGAAAAGGCGGGGTGGGTACCAGAGGTCAAATCTGACAAGGTGATCCATGAATATGTGAACGCAATACTCGTAAAATCAAATTCTGGAATGCTTATGTATGGTTCGACACATCTGCTAAAATCTCTCTCTCTCTATCTATCTATCTATCTATCTATCTCTCTCTCTCTCTCTCTCTCTCTCTCTCTCTCTCTCTCTCTCTCTCTCTCTCTCTCTCTCTCTCTTACCCAAAATCTTGCCCCCCACTCATACACAGAACAGTGTTCTACGTGTTGATAAAACTGTTCCCTCTACCCCTACAACACAGCGTTCTATCTGGTGCCAAATGTGTCGACCCTCCAACTCGCCGCTGTGCTGAGGGCCAAAAGTATGTATCTCCACCCGTTAAATCGGCATTTTGCCTTGGGCCTGGGTCAACTGTCCAACTCACCGCTGTGCCTGTTATTAAAAGGGAGTAACCCTTTGCCAGTTTAGCGCTCTGTCTGGTGCCAAAAGTATCGCAACCTTCCTTCTTTAACCCTCTGCCTGTTACTGAAAGTGTCGCAAATTCCCACAGGGCTCTGTCTGCCTCTTTTTTTTATAAGCTATTAAAAACAGTAGATTATGTTGCATAACAAATGATGTCATAGAACTATAAACAATTTTCAAGTGTTGATTATTCAAATGTCCAATTTATTTTCAGCCTCCAGCGCAATACCGGAAATATCGACTTGATGGTGATGTAGATGATACCAAATATTTTGCTGTCGGTTCATCTTCGGGACAAATTCGTGTGGCGCTGCCCCTCTATGATGGTATAAAGAAACAATACTCGGTAAGTCTTAAGAGTTACACTATCATTTCAAATTCTTCCTCTCATAATTGAGTTTCTTCTTTCTTCGACTGTTTGTGTAATCTGAAAACCAAACTTGATATTTTTCAATATCTTTGAATTTTTTAGTTCCGAGGATTGTTGTCCGATACCCGGGATCCGAAAGTTGAAGTGTCCGCTTCAGTAATAATTACAGTGAAACGCAATGAAAATGCCCCCATTTTTATTGGAACTAACAGTGTAACCATTCCAGAAAACCAACCCCAGAACAAGATTGTAACCACAGTTCTGGCAACTGACCGTGATCAGGTAAACCATTTTATTTTGTCTAACAAAAATGGTTAAAATTGTAAATTAAATAAAATTAGATATTTATCATTAGAAAAGGTAATGCCGAGCAACATTCTCGTTACTAAGCATTTTTACCGTCATCTAGTCACATTCTTTCACTCTATTAAACAGGATGGGGGGGGCGGGCGTTTCTAAGTAGAAAGATCGTCTTCACATTATAACTGTTTGAAGAAAATACTTCGACATTAAATAACCCAACAAGGGTTGATAAGCCGTAAAGTCAATCAACGGTTATTTCCTAGTTGAGTAACATGATATTACAGGGTGACCCATAAAAAACAGAACCGAAATTATTTATTTTCCCATTAAACTAACCCTAAACCCCAACCCTAACCCTCCCTAGTTGAGTAACATAATATTACAGGGTAACCCAGAAAAAACAGAATCGACAAATTTTGTAATAAAACTGTTAATTTTAATTTTTTTTTTTTGAGGGGGGTTAAGTCCAACAGGGGTTAGGGGTTAGGGTTGGGGTTTAAAGTTAGTTTAATGGGAAAATAATTTGGGTCTGTTTTTTTCTGGGTCACTTATGTTACTCAACTAGGAAATAACTCAATCAACTACCTACGTCTTCTATCTATTTATGTATGGGCTTAAATGAGTTAAGACATAAAAGGTGGCTATTTATTTTAATGATTATTATATAATAGGAATAATCATTTAAAACCAAATAATCATTTATAAATTATCAGTATTAGATGGGAATATTTCAAGCCATATAACAATGAGCAAAGTGCGTAGTGTAATGGTTAGAGTCGTAGGAAATGAACTCGTCGACCAGAGTTCAAATCCTGGACGAGGCTGTTTGCATTTCGCATAGTCCTAATGCCCTTGGGAGAGGTATGCATCCAACTACTTTCCCTCCAACTATGGGTAAATAGTAGGGTTCTTTAAGAGAAAAAAAACGGCAATAATGTACAATTTCGACTGCTAAAGATTTTAATTTATAAAATGATTTTTTTCATTTTAATGATTAAGACAAATAATTTTTAAATCTGTTTTTTTTCTTTATAATACGACAAAAATTACGTTAAGTTTCATGTTTTCCGAGTTTTGTTGAATTTTAATTCATGGGTTGTGGGGTTTAAAAAAACACGTAAAATTGCAAATGGTCGCTTCCCAGTTTTTATTTATATTTCATCTGACAAGGGGAGGTCACTCTACTTATACAATGGGTAATGGGGGTAAAAACTCGTAAATCTTTGGCCATACCAATTTATTTATCAATTCTGTTCTTTTTTAATCAACAGGATATTTACAACAAAATTACATATAAACTAATTGGTGACGCACCAACACCGAATTTTTTCAACCTAAATCCGGTGAATGGCCAAATAACTGTGAAACCTTTTAGTAATCTCATCTCAGATGACCAAACCAAATATGTGGTAAGTATAGATGATGATTTTTTTAAAGTTTTTTTCTTCAATATGAATGGGCACTGTGTAACCCGTAACTTTTTATGACGGTAGTGTTTTTCAAAATTCAATTTTGCTTAAAATTCTCTTAACACACATTTTTTATATATATATATATATATATATATATATATATATATATATATATATATTCATCAAAGGTTGCTACAATGTTTTCATTATAATACCATTAGTAGTTAATTGTAAAAAGTGCTTAATATATCTTGTAAGATATAGAGCATTTATAGTTGTAGAAACGTATTTCTCTCTCCTACGGTTTCGGTGTTCAATGTACACCTTCTTCAGGAAAACTAAAAAATTGTAGGTAAGTACATTTTATATATATTTGTCTGGTTTGGAATTATTTATATGCATATATTACACCCTTTGTACGTAAATTTAAAAAGGTATTTTAAAAGGTGTTCATACATTTTAACCTGTAAAATAATTTGAACTACTTAAATTATTTTCTATTCAGTAAATTAAGTTATCAATGAAACATTAATGTTTATTTAGATTTCTTTAGATTACTCTTTAATCTACGTGTACTTTTTTCAGGCCCGTGTTCAAGCAAAGGATGATGGTACGCCAGCCAAAAGTTCCACAGCTACAATTATTATAAATGTCAAGCGTAATTTCTTCAATCCAACTTTCGACAATTCCATCATATACAAGCGTGTTCCGGAAAGTAGACCAATTGGGTTCCTCTTGGAAACTGTCACTGCTAGAGATAGTGATACAAAGGTGAGGATTTACGTTGCTCTATAATATGTTGCCTTGTGCCAGTTTAAAGAAAACTTAGTAAATGACTATGAATTCTGCGTAGAGAACCTCCCGAGGGCGGTGAGTGATAGGGACGGTTGGCGAGAGATTGTCATGGATATCCAGGCTACTAGCGGGACATGATGATGATTATTCTTATTATACTCATCTTTTCTGACAGGATTCCTCAGCTCTTTTTTTTTGACTTGTTCTCACATCTTTCGCATCCATTTTCTGTTGTTCTAAAATGACACAAACGACATCATTCGTTAAAATTTCAGCCTGATTTTCCAATCAGAGTACTAACAGGCAGCTAATAGTCATTATTTGTCTATCAAATTACTGGTTCTTTTCCATGACACTTCTAACGAATTATCATTTAACTTTTGAATTTCAATATTTCTACACTTCCTTACACAATGGATAGGCTACTGTCCATTATATAACAACAGACCGCTTAGCCACTTCAACCCTGTCCTCTTTAACTTTTAAATTCCAATATTTCTACACTTCCTTACAAAATGGATAGGTTACTATCCATTATGTAACAACAGACTGCTCAGCCACCTCGATCTTGTCCTCTTTAACTTTTGAATTCCAATATTTCTACACTTCCTTACAAAATGGATAGGTTACTATCCATTATGTAACAACAGACTGCTCAGCCACCTCGATCTTGTCCTCTTTAACTTTTAAATTCCAATATTTCTACACTTCCTTACACAATGGATAGGCTACTATCCATTATATAACATTATTACATTCAATCTTTTTCCCTTTCTGTTCTGATAGCCTCCTTACAACCAAATAACCTATGAAATGAACGGTGACCTGAAGGCCACAGAACATTTCTTCCTTAATCCAAAAACTGGAGCCATTACCGTCATCAAGAAATTAGTCAATGGCACAAAAATGACTGTAAGTTTGTACCTTTCTATTATACATATTTACAATATTGGGAAAAAAAAACATAATTAATAACTTAACTATACAACTGTGTGCAGATTATTTGTAATAGATAGAAATACTTTATATTATAAAGCACATCATCAAGCAATCATTTAAAATAATCTTTCAAGTTGGATCAGTTCTTATTTTGAACTCGACTCTTGCATTTATTTCTCATATGAAGCAGTTAAGCGTTAAATGTAATAAATCCACCCAACTGATGAAAGTGGTGGCACACACACACACACACACACACACACACACATATATATATGGAGAAAGGTAGACAAACAAGGGATGTTATGGAAACTGGATGTTTGTCTACCTTTCTCCACATATCGTCGGATTAACCTCCTCACATTTCTCCCATATATATATATATATATATATATATATATATATTTGAAAGGGAGGAATAACTCAACATCGTTATTCCATAATATTGCTCTGTATATAATCTAAAATATTTTTTTGCTCTGTATATAATCTAAAAAGATTATTATACATTGAGCTCTCTGTAGTAATTTAAAGATTCACTGTATTTGTACATACTGGATCATACTATAATAATACAGTGTGTCTTAGAAATCACATATAGAATCACCCCTTACTACCAAGTTAACTGCAGAGTTATAAATACATAAAAACAATTATAAGTGAAAACAACCGGCACGGTTCTCTCATATATGCTTGTATGCTTTCATACAATTTCATACTTATTCAAACATTATGTTAATTAATATTAAACTAATATAATTCTAATAAAATGTGTGCATTGTTCAAAAAAAAATCCCAGACTAAATTTGTTAAATATCTATATCTTACCTTCAGATTTGTCTAGTTCGGATTAAATATCTTATCTTCTTTTTTAAAATAAAGATTTTCGTCCGTGCTAAAGATGGAGGAATCCCCCCGTTGACTGGACAAATGCAAATTCAAGTGACAGTTACTGGCAGTACAAATCTTGCCTTCTCCACAACGAATTACGTAGTCGATATTGATGAAACAGCACGAATCGGCAAAAGTGTCATCCAGACAAAAGCTTTACCTGAGGTAAGGAACCATTGTACCTGTTAATACTAATACTATTAGTACTGTTATTATTATTGCTGTTGTTCCTATTTAAAATACTATTAGTATTATCTTGACAACTATTGTTTTTATTGGTATTTATGCATTGTATTATTATTGTCATATACTACCAGATTTTATAATTGTGCTGATACCAAATAACTTATGTCCTATGTTTACTTGCATTACTTGTATTCCATTGGAACCAAAAACGGGATGCATTCCAAATCTGGACACGTTCCCATTTGAACGAGATCTTGACACGTTCCCTTTGGAACGAGATCTGGACACGTTCCCATTTGAACGAGATCTAGACACGTTCCTTTTTTAACTAGATCTAGACACGTTCCCTTTTTGAACGAGATCTAGACACGTTCCCTTTTTGAACGAGATCTAGACTCGTTCCCTTTTTTAACGAGATCTAGACTCGTTCCCTTTTTTAACGAGATCTAGACACGTTCCTTTTTTAACTAGATCTAGACACGTTCCCTTTTTTAACGAGATCTAGACACGTTCCCTTTTTGAACGAGATCTAGACACGTTCCCATTTGAACGAGATCTAGACACGTTCCCATTTGAACGAGATCTAGACTCGTTCCCTTTTTTAACGAGATCTAGACTCGTTCCCTTTTTTAACCAGATCTGGACACGTTCCCTTTTTAACCAGATCTGGACACGTTCCTTTTTTTAAACCCGATCAGAATGCGTTCCCTTTTAACTATATGTGGACATGTCCCCTTGTGTTGTATATCTAATATTCCTTATCTTTTAGTATTCTCTAATATTTTTAATAGAAGTAAATATATGAATCACTCTATTTGCTTTCTTTTTTCATTGCTTTGTATTTTTTATTCACACTGAAATAATTTATGCTAAGTTTTTCTTTCTTTCTTTTTTTCTTTTTCACAGAACAATAACCAATACGTTCTGAAAGGTTCAGAGCCGGGCACCCTATATTTTAACATGACTTCCCAAGGTCTGGTATATGTGAAAAAGAATCTTAAAGATGACCTCTCAAATACTCGTGTATATAAGGTAAGCAGAAAAAAAATCAGTCAATAATCAGGTCGACCAGTTGGCGGGACTTAGAATATGTTTACTGTATCCTCTGCATAGGGTGCAAGAATCCCCCCCCCCAGGTCGGTTAAATCGAACATAACGGACCTAAATTCCACCATCGTATTTCACTCCGCCGAAAGAAAAAACAAATACCAAAAATCAGGGAATTAACCGAACTTAATGAAATGTTCAGTGTTAATATATTAATGAATAAAAGATATAATGCACCAGTTATTTTATTTTTTTAAAAACCTTTACATTTTTTCAGCTCAGTTAACTTTGAATCACGTATTTTAAGGCGTAACACTGATTCTCAAAGATACGGGACTCTATGGAGTGAGGAGTACCCCTTCATTTTCATTACTCCCAGGTCCACTCTGACCCGAATGGTAGTACCTGTTAGGATCTCATCTATGGATTAAAAAGATCAAAAATGAGTTTTAAATAATGTGTTTAAAAAATGAGTTTAAAAACCTAACAAGAATGAATAAAACAAACGTATTCGGCTTAAAATAACCCGAGACTTGACATGCCGTAAAATCCAACCAACCTACCTATTCACAATGGCTGTCAACACATTATCGGAATCCTCCTCGGGGATCTCTGTAAGTTTTGGTTTTCTAATAAATATGCTCTAAAAGAAATATTAACATTTTTAATCACCTGTGGGAAATTCAATGAATGTGTTGACAGTAAACAAGTGGATACTGTTTGAAATAACATCGTAATTTATTTCTCTGGGTGTTTGAGATGAGGCTTGATGACAAGAAATACCTGAAGAAGGCCAGAGGGCATATCGACCGAAACGTTGTACAGATAACAATGAAAATGAGGACAATAGTCCGAATAATAAAGATAATACTAATTATAATCTATATCTTTAATTTCTCTGAATTTTTTAGATGAGGCTTGATATTATTTGAATTATTCGGAATATTGTCTTCATCTTTCTCCACAACGTTTCGAAGAAACAACAGGAAGAAAAAAGGACATGCTACACAGAAAAAGAGAAGAAAGAAAGAATTGGCGAAAGATAGAGAGGGGGATGAGCGCGTGGAAACGACAACGTTAATTTGTTTCAATCGAACAAAATGAAAATAGAAAAAGAAGGAAAAAAAAAAAACAGAGAGAAAGAGAGAGTTAAATCAAGATTATTATATTCTTTACATATTGAACAATTAGCAATAGCTCTTAAGTAGATATTTACCCCGTATCGCACGTGTGACACAAGGTCTTTTTAATGAGGGAACACGCACGAGCCGAAACTCATGGGATGGTGGGTGAAAAAAATGTGTTGATCCCGTCGACATTGCTCCTCAAATGGGCGCCTCAAGCACTGAGCAATAAACCCATCCCTTTCCCTTTAAATCAAGGCAGGTGTTGCCTGGGGGTAGCCCCCTGAGATCTACACTGTTAATTACTTAACAGGTCCAGAGGCCGAAGCCACTGAACACAGGCCCCGAGGGGTGGCGCAATAATTAAATACTGTGTTTATATCTATAGGTCGAGCTAGTCTTTTAACAATCAAACAGTGTAAATATGGTAAAACGAAATACTTTTTGTGTAATATATTCACAGTATAATCATTTTTCTTTCAGTTATTGATTGAGGCTCAATCGACAATTTCTGGTGTCGTCCAAACAGCCACAGCGGAAGTGGTTATCAATGTGAGGAGAAATTTGAATCCACCAATGTTTGTGTTACCAAATTTCTCTGGTCAAGTGCGTGATATAGCTCCACTTGGATCTTCCATTTTGAAGATTTCGGCTACTGACAAGGACAATGTAAGTAAAATTATTATTTTAATTAACAAACATAAGCGCCATCCACTGGGCGCATGTATTTAAGTTTTAATGTAATAATTACCTAATATATTTACATAATGAATATAAGTTTTTAATTCAATAATTACCTAATATATTTACTTAATGAATATAAGTTTTTAATTCAATAATTACCTAATATATTTACTTAATGAATATAAGTTTTTAATGTAATAATTACCTAATATATTTACATAATGAATATAAGTTTTTATTTAATAATTACCTAATATATTTACATAATGAATATAAATTTTAATGTAATAATTACCTAATATATTTACATAATGAATATAAGTTTTAATGTAATAATTACCTAATATATTTACTTAATGAATATAAGTTTTAATGTAATAATTACCTAATATATTTACATAATGAATATAAGTTTTAATGTAATAATTACCTAATATATTTACATAATGAATATAATTTAATGTAATAATTACCTAATATATTTACATAATGAATATAAGTTTTAATGTAATAATTATCTAATATATTTACATAATGAATATAAGATTTAATGTAATAATTATCTAATATATTTACATAATGAATATAAGTTTTAATGTAATAATTATCTAATATATTTACATAATGAATATAAGTTTTAATGTAATAATTATCTAATATTTTACATAATGATATAAGTTTTAATGTAATAATTACCTAATATATTTACATAATGAATATTTTAATGTAATAATTACCTAATATATTACATAATGAATATAAGTTTTAATGTAATAATTACCTAATATATTTACATAATGAATATAATTTAATGTAATAATTATCTAATATATTTACATAATGAATATAAGATTTAATGTAATAATTATATATTTACATAATGAATATAAGTTTTAATGTAATAATTATCTAATATATTTACATAATGAATATAAGATTTAATGTAATAATTATCTAATATATTTACATAATGAATATAAGATTTAATGTAATAATTATCTAATATATTTACTTAATGAATATAAGTTTTTAATGTAATAATACTTAATATATTTACATAATGAATATAAGTTTTTAATGTAATAATTACCTAATATATTTACATAATGACTATATTAAATTAGAAGGACTAAATAAGAACACATATAAAAAATATTTCAGTTTTTTATTTGGATTTCTATATAAAATTATACGCTTGATGTTTGTATATATATTTTTTAAATACATTAATATTGGACAAGACAAAAATAAATTGATAAAATAAAATTAGCATTTGATATTATTTAAAATTGAGTTATTACGTTATTTACTAAAATAGAGTATAATCGAAGAACAGAATAGCTTGGATGCTAGCTCTTCCCATCACTCTCGTCTTTCACTGATAAATATTCCTAATCTAACTATTTAAATAAATTATTAGAAAATACCTCGTGATAGTCAAGCTATCAGCTTAGAAGAAAAGATGAGTATAATAAGAATAATCATCATCATGTCTTACTAGTAGCATGGATAGTCAAAAATGTTTAATATTTAACCATCAATTGGATGTCTTAATATCTTATTATAATGGAGATTGTGTGTTTTTCTGTCTGTAACCGAAACTATATTATTACTCAAGTCACAATTCCCTTAATTATTTACGTCAAATTCTCCATGATTTCATTCTTTTAAACCTTCAGTTATTAATAAAAATTGTTTTACATTATCAATACTGTTGACCATATCTACGTACTAATAACATGCAATTGTATTTATATATACAACAAAATAGAGGTTTACAGTTTGAACGATAAGGCTAATTTGCATATTGATATTTAAAATTCTATTTTAATAAATATGTGCTTGGTATTATTGATTTCTAATTGTTTGGTTTTTATCTTAAGAAATATAAACAAAAATCTCGTGGATAAATCTTAAAAGAAATTTAGTTACAAGAAGAAATAACTGTAATATTATCCTTTACTTCCTATTTTAACTAAATAGTTAAATTAGCAAAATTTACCAAGGAAAGAGGGGAGTAATGGAAAATGATGGAATAGTTAGTTTCAAAGTTGTTCTATTTTTCGATTATACCCCCTCTGTTGCAGATCTTTTTATCTGCATTCTTAGTCAGTTTCATTAGCCTTTCTAATTTAATATGATATTTTATTATATCAAAACTTAAATACTTGCACCCTACGGAGGGTGCATATATTTGCTAGTAATTATAATTTGCTGAAATTCTGTAAATTGGCATACTTTCTGGTCATTTAGGATTTATAAGGGAGAAAGAATGTAGCGTCTGTAGATACTCCTGGTCAGTCAATCTGGAGTATTCTTTCTGGAAGGGAATCAAGTTGGCAACTGATTTTAGGACAATTCATCAACAACCTTAAATACATTTTTATTGTTTTTTCATTGGTCAATCCAGCTCCTGCTACTTGGGACAGTCTATAAATATAAGTGGTGACTTTTTGTACAGTTTATACCCTAGATAATCCAAAAATGATGGCCAATGTAACTTTTTGATCCACTGGTACCCCCACCTCCCAACCAATGATTATGTTGATGTGTAATCGATTGTGAATTAAATAAGGAAATATCAGCTATAAATAAAGAATATGACTGTACAGAAATATAATGAAGTTTTTTAGTTGAAGTTAATGTTGAAAAATTGGTTTTGGTTCATTTTGTTTTATTTCGTTTAAATTGAAAGGAAAGACTTTCAATTAAGAATTAATTTTTATTTCGTTTAAATTGAAAGGAAAGACTTTCAGATGGGGGGGGGGGGTCTTTGATTAAAATGAAATATACTTATCCAAGATACGTGGGTAATGTACTTTCAGGGCATATATAGTCATTCAACTATCTTTTAGCATTTCTTTATCCTTTGTAGATAGACGGGAAATTTATATATGTATAGATGGATAAGTACTGCACGTAAATCTTTGTAAAACCGACTCTACATCCTTTATTTTTATAACATAAAATGAGCACGGAAAGCTTGTATATATCTTATTATAATGGAGATTGTGTGCTTTTCTGTCTGTAACCGAAACTATATTACTACTCATATCATTATTCCCTTAGTTATTGACATCACATTTTCCATGATTGTATTTTTATTTAAACCTCAATTATTAATAAAATTATGTCTATATACTGACAACATGCAATTATATTTATATATACACAAAATAGCGGTTTACAGTGTGAACGGGAAGGCTAATTTGCATATCGATATAAAAAATGTGATTTTATTAAATATGTGATTAGTATTATTGATTTCTAACTGTTTGGTTTTATTTTAATGAATATAATCAAAAATCTCTTCAATGAATCTTAAATTGACAAGAAAAAAGAACTGTTATTTTATTCTTTA
Source organism: Doryteuthis pealeii (assembly GCA_023376005.1). Taxonomy (NCBI): domain Eukaryota; kingdom Metazoa; phylum Mollusca; class Cephalopoda; order Myopsida; family Loliginidae; genus Doryteuthis; species Doryteuthis pealeii. Next base: position 26,464,688 of record CM042181.1, on the reverse strand, counting down.
CTTCCTCTTTTAACTAAATACTTAAATTAGAAAAAATAACAATGAAAGACGAGTGTGATGGAAGAGTAAGTTTCAGTCGTTCTATTTTTTATTATACTCCCTCTGTTTCAAATCTTTTTATCTGTATTCTTATTTAGCCTTTCTAATTTAATATAATATTTTATTACATTAAACTTAAATACTTGCACCCGGAGGGTGTATATATTTGCTAGTATATATAAATTTGTTATGTATAAACTTTGTTCTTGGAACATTGTTTTTTTTTTTGGGGGGGGATTATGAAGCATGGAAAAACAGAACAAAAAGAACCTTTGTTAAGATATATATATATATATATATATATATATATATATATATATATATATATATAATGGAGATTGTGAGTTTTTCTGTCTGTAACCGAAACTATATTACTATACAAATCACAATTCCCTTTGTTATTTACATCACATTCTCCATGATTTTATTTTTTATTTAAAACCCAATTATTAATAAAAATTGTTTTACATCATTAAGACTGTTGACCATATCAACATGATATTTTCCACGTACCCCACTTGTACGGGTCAGGCACAAAGGCCCTATTTATGTGGGACCACCCACAAGCCGAAGCTCATGGGGTGGCGGGTGAAAAATTGCGTCGATCCCGTCGGCATTCCCCCTCAAGGGGGGCGCCTCAGACGCTGGGCAATAAACCCAGCCCTGCCCCTTTAAATCGAGGGGGCAGGTGTTGCTTGGGGGGATGGCCCCCTGGGATCGACGCCGTTAATTATATCAATGGTCCAGAGGCCGAAGCCACTGTTGACCATATCAACATACTAATAACATGCAATTGTATTTATGTATACAACAAAATAGTGGTTTACAGTGTGAATGGTAAGGCTAATTTGCATTTTGATATTACAAATTTGATTTTAATAAATATGTGCTTGGTATTATTGATTTCTAATTTTTTAGGTTTTATCTTATTGAATATGAGCAAAAATCTCAGGAATAAATCTTAAAAGAAATCCATTAACAAGAAGAAATAACTATAATATTATTCTTTACTTTTTATCTTAACTAAATAGTTAAGTTAGAAAAAATTAACAAAGACAGACTGGAGTAATGCAAAATGATGGAAGAGTTAGTTTCAAAGTTGTTCTATTTTTCAATCATACCCCCTCTATTCAAAATCTTTTTATCTGCATTCTTATTCAGTTTCATCAGCCTTTCTAATTTAATATATTTTATTATATTAAAACTTAAATACTAGCACCCGGAGGGTGCATATATTTGCTAGTATATATAATGTGTGAGTGTGTGGGTGTAACTTAATTAAATGTCTTACATAATGTATTACTTAAATGTCTTGAATTATAATTGCTATTTATTGAATCATATTAAAACAAACGAAGCAAAAAACAAAACAAAAAATGCCACTAAGTAACACAAAATTTAATAAATATGTGCTTGGTATTATTTATTTCTAATTATTTGGTTTTAATTCAATAAATATGAGAAAATATATCTGGATGAATCGTAAAAGAAATCCATGAACAAGAAGAACACCAGACATATAAAATGTCTTTTCAGTAAGAACCAAAAAAAAAACTGTAACCTAAAATCCGACTGTTTTCTTCTTTTGCAGGATGTGTTGAAATACATCATTCAAAGTACAACCACACCTGGAATACAAGCAACCGACTATTTTTATTTGAGTGAATCAACAGGAGAATTATCTTTAAAGAAAACATTAGAGAACACTCAAAGTCAACTGAATGCCATCCAGGTAATTACTTAATCTACGTGTCCAGAATAAATTATTTACCCTACAGGTAGTATTTGATACAGTCACAAGTATAGGGCATCCACGGAGGACCGAACACGCTTTTCAGTATTAATGGATTTGCGACACTAGCTTGCTAACCATTACACCAAGATGGGATGCCTTTATCAACTTGTACAATTCGTCCAGTGTTTTCAAATATGAATATGTCAATCAGAATGAATTCATACTAATAATATGGATAAATCCAGAGTTTAATCATGATAAAAATCATTTAACTTCCTGTATAATTTTTTGTCAAGGCGCTTAATGTTACATAATGGATAGGCATAGCCTATCATTTTTGTAAGGAAGTGTAATATAGATTTTAAAAATTAACGGTAACACTGAAAAATTACTGTGTTTACATGTACAGGTCTTGAACCTGTTAATCTGAAACAGGGCTATCATTGGCTTAGAGTGTCACGTGACCAGGTGACTCTGGGGAAAGTAGATTTAGACTCTAGAAGCTGAAACCTGGCGGCCAATGGTTTTGGCTGTTTCTCTACCCGCGCACGTGCGGCAAATAATGTATCTGGCATCGGGGTAATAAATGTATACACAAAAAATTTCTCCGTGCGTCCTGATTAAATTTTAATTATTATTGTTTGTGGGGAGGATGTTAATTGTTTCCATTTCAGTCCTATTAGTCGAACTTCTCTGTACGTTTAATGTTTGCGTTTGTCGTTTCAGTTTCTTGCTAAAGTAAGTGACCAGCGAAGTCCCGAGAAAACGGCCACGGCCATCGTCAGTGTTTCAATATTGAGAAATAACAATTCTCCGCAATTCTTAAACACTCCCTACATTACGACCATCGACGAGAATGCAGCCAACGGTTATATAGTCTTTAGAAATGTCAGAGCCGAAGACAACGACATACAGGTATGGTATGGTTTTGAATATCGATACTGTCCCTAAAACAGTGACATTTATTTCATTGTACAAATTAATTGAAACAACCACATTAGTTTCTTTTCTTCCACCCTACGGTCAGTTTTAGACCCACTCAAGTGAAAGGGTGTAATTGATTTCTATTTTTTCCTCAGATTAGGTAATTTGAAGTGGTGTGCAGTAATGAATATACTTTCGGGGTGTGTGGGGAAAATTTGTTTAGCCTTAAAAAAAAGATTGAATCATCCGTGATTATATCAGATTTTTATCACGTCCAGACTCTATTGTCTTGACTATCGATTAGTTGTCCTACGGCCATTGTCTGCGATGAACGTTACCGCAAGAAAAGGTAACGCTGCACAAACACACTAGCAAGCCTAACAGAGAGGTTACGGATAAGTAAATAATGACGGAATTATTCGTTTTGTTTCAATTAATTTGCACAAGAGTGTAGTAATAATGTGGAAGATTTTTTGTAGCTGCATAATTTCACCTGCAGAACAATTCGATCCCGACGTTGTGTAAAAGTTTGTTTTTGTTTTTTTGTTTTTTTTGTTTTGTTTGTTTTTCTTTTTGTTTTTTTGTTGTTTTTTTGTTTTTTTAATCAGATTAATGGTTCGCAGGTTAGAGCTCAAAATCGTACAAGTATACATGAGTCAGCTAAGAAAGCTAATTCCGATAATATACTGACTGGTTCTTTATTTCCTCGTATAAAATATAGAAATGATAAAAGTCTTGTTACCCCTGCATATTGATTAGCTTTCATTATTTTTTTGTTTTAATAATATGATATTTATGGTGTATTCATTGTTATATTATTATTAATTGCGATAGATGATAACAATAATAATAATGATGATAAAGATAATTATGAAGATAAAATTAGGGGTCAAAATCGTACAAGCCATGAGTCGGCTAAAAAAAGCGAATTCCGATAATATACTGGCTGGTTCTTTATTTCCTCGTATAAAATATGGTTAATTCCATGTGAAATCATCCAGAAAAAAGTAAAATTGTCACCCACCCCTTCAATTTTTTTGAAATTTTGTACAGGAGTGGACTGTGTTAAAGTTAGACAATTCCCAAAATTGGCGGAGTTATGCCGATTTTTAGCTCTCCAAATTTGATGGGGGGGGAGGTCGTGAAAATGGCGACTTTTTGAAACTTATTTTTGTCTGTAAAATGAGTTCTAGAGCTTCCATACTTCGAACAATTGATTCATAGAATCATTTTTACCCTAGGAATCCAAAAATGCTATCAAAAAGTCTTAGAGTCAATCGATTTTGTTATTGATGATTTCTGATTTTTTCATAGCAAGATCTCAATGTGGCCCTGCATCTATGATAAAGTGTTTTTCTATTATTATTTCAGATATATTGAACATTATCTGTACCAAAAAGATAGTTTGGTTTTTGCTCAACGTTTTGTCTAACTTTAACATAGTCCATACATGGACAAAATTTCAGAAAGATGGAAGGGGTGGGTGACATGGACTGGATGATTTGACATAGAATTATCTATATAGAAATGATATAAGAGCGGTCTGAAAATCTTGTCACCTCTAGATTAACTTTCATTACTTTTTGTTTTAATAATATAATGTATATTTAGGGTGTATTCTTATATTATAATTAATTATGATAGATAATAACGATGATAAAGATAATAATAATTGAAACCATCCTAACAACAACATTGTTAAGATCAACTAAAATACTAGAGTCCTGGAGACCTGAGGAGACTTGTTGACTCTAGTGAAAGACCATCAGCTGATCTGGTGTATTAAAAAATCGTGCAAGGAGATATCTATTAGTAATAGAGATTCGGACTCTATTTGTCTGTAACCGAAACTACGACACTGATTACGTCACATTACCCATAATCATTAATACAATATAATTATTTTTTTACTCTTGCTCTTTTTCAGTAACAAGAGAATAACTAAAAAGTTTATAAATAAATAAATACTTACGATTTTGTGTAAAATTTATATGTAAAATATTCAAAATAATTTTTTAACTAATAAATAACAAATAGATGTACGCAACGTTTTATTTGAGGGGGACAGAACTAAGTTTCTATTTCAAATTGTTTAATTTTTTTATATTTATTTATTTATTTATTTTTACTCCTTTAATAAATTTGATAATTTTACTTACTTATGATACAAACCTTCTAACATTGAATTTTTAACTCCCACCCTCCACCAGGCAATATTTTTCGAAAATTAATTTTTAAACAGCCCGGTTTCTTTTAGGTTTTTTTTCTTTTTTTTTTTTTCTTTTTTTTTTTTTTTTTTTTTTTGCTAGTAATAATAATGATGTAGTTTTCTATTTCCTTTCCAGCGGCTTATTTCATGTATTTATAGTTGATTAATTAATAGTTATATTTTGGTAGGAGGTGACAAGATTTTCGGGACACCCTGTATATTATGTATTTATATGCCCTGTTTATGAATATTTTCTCTCATTTTTAGGGTGCAATGAGATATGAAATAACTGGTTTAGGCATTGCGCCATATCTATTCACGTTGGATACACTCAACCAAGTTGTCCTGAACAACCCAAGCAGTCTACGACAAGGAACCGACAACACTTATACGGTATTTCTTTTCTTTGCATTATTTTATTATATTGGAGAAACTATATAATAACCAAAACTATATTACTACTCAAGTCATAATTCCCTTAGTTATTTATGTCACATTCTCCATGATTTTATTTTTATTCAAACCTACATTATTAATACTGTCGAGCATATCTACATGGTATTTACCGCGTACCCCACTTGTACGGGTCAGGCACAAAGTCCCTATTAACGTGGGACCACCCACGAGCCGAAGCTCATGGAGTGGCAGGTGAAAAATTGCGTCGATCCCGTCGGCATTCCCCCTCAAGGGGGGCGCCTCAGGCACTGGGCAATAAACCCAGCCCTGCCCCTTTAAATCGGGGGCAGGTGTTGCCTGGGGGGATGGCCCCCTGGGATCGACGCTATTAACTCGTAAAGATCCAGGGCCGAAGCCACTGGACCCCCGGCGTGGGCCGGATCTACATGGTATTTACCGCGTACCCCACTTGTACGGGTCAGGCACAAAGTCCCTATTAACGTGGGACCACCCACAAGCCGAAGCTCATGGAGTGGCAGGTGAAAAATTGCGTCGATCCCGTCGGCATTCCCCCTCAAGGGGGGCGCCTCAGGCACTGGGCAATAAACCCAGCCCTGCCCCTTTAAATCAAGGGGGCAGGTGTTGCCTGGGGGGATGGCCCCCTGGGATCGACGCTATTAACTCGTAAAAAGGTCCAGGGCCGAAGCCACTGGACCCCCGGCGTGGGCCGGAGCTACATACTAATAACATGAAATTGTATTTATATATACAGCAAAATAGCGGTTTGCAGTGTGAACAGGAAGTCTAATTTGCATATTGATATTTAAAAATTGATTTTTAATAAATATGTGCTTAGTATTATTGATTTCTAATTGTTTGGTTTTATCTTAATAAATATGAGCAAAAATATCGGGGATAAATCTTAAAAGAAATTGTAATCTTATTCTTTACTTCCTATTTTAACTGAATAGTTCAATTAGGAAAATTTAGCAAAGAAAGCCGGGTGTGATGGAAGAGTAAGTTTCAGTTGTTCTATCTTTCGATTATACCCCCCTCTGTTTCAAATCTTTTTATCTGCATTCTTATTTAGTTTCATTAGCCTTTCTAATTTAATATAATATTTTATTACATTAAAACTTAAATCCTTGCACTTAAATACTAGGATTTGCTAGTCTATTTAACAATATATTTTTTATTTGTGACTTTATATTTATCTCAAATGTATATTTAATATTATGCTAATTGAATATTTATTTTCCTATTTAGCTTGAAATTGTTGCCTATGACTCTGTCTACCCTAAAGATAAAGCCAAAACAAGCGTAACCATCACTGTGATTCGCAACAGTAGCGGTCCAAAATTCACTACGAAGACTTACATGGTTACAATAACTGATGCTCACACATTTGGTGACCCTGTCACATCGGTGTTAGCCACCGACCAAGACAAGGTAAGTTCATAAAAAATACTTATTAACGATTTATTTTTGATGATTTGGACAGACATTTTTAACACCGCACCTAAATCTTTGAGTAAAAGACTTTTGATTAATTTGAAAGATTTTTTTAAACAATAAAACTATAGTGGATTTTTACTGACCAACGGTATCTCATAGATAAGTGAATAACTCAAGATATTTAAACTCCTTCATCTCTGTCACCAGATGGGATTGGAAGGTGTTCTAGAGGAAAGATGATACCCCTCTGTATAGAATGGACTATTGTATTTGAATATGAATATTGATGGTGTTGGTCTCAATGGCCCTTTTTTCAGCTAGAAAAGCTAGTAATATACTAATAACACATTTTTGTACGTCTTGTTAATTTGTAAGTTTCGATTGGATTTATTATTTCAATATCCGCCTCCAGTAACATTAAAATGGAAGGCATACAAAGAAGAGGGATAAAACTAATAAAAATGGTAAAATATTAGTTACAGAGAGAGATTGGAAGAATTAATATTGATTGCTTTACAAGAAAGAAGAATTATTAATTGAAACCTTCAAAATAATGGAATTTCTACTTTGTGAACATTTGTTTAATATGAAAGTGTTCCTGTCATAAATTGTGAAGCGTACTTGTAAGCCAGGAATTAAAAACAGGTCTCTCATATTTAGAATCAAGGGAGTCCAGTGGAAAAATACGCTGACTGTTAATAACCCATTGACCCCTAAAGGCGCGAATCTCACGCGCCATGAAAGACATGTGATATTGTTTTAGTTTTTAGAATTCAGATTCGACCTGACTTGGAAGCAGAGCAGACGTGCTCTGAGGTCGGTCTCCCCGCGTGGTTAATAAGCAATGTGGACTTAGTGATTGGTCGATTAGGTGTACTGATAATATAAACCGATTCAGTGTGAATTTTTTTTTTGGGGGGGGGTGTTTTTTTGTTGTTTTTTTTTTTTTGTTGATTTTTGTTTTGTTTGTTTTTGTTTTTTTTGTTGTTGTTGTTGTTTCTGGAGGGGGTAGATGAAATATCGTCAGTATTAATTTTGATTCGTACTTTCTTTCACCTTAAAATCTAAAAAGGGTTTTTTAAGGGAGTATTTTTTTGTTCGTGTGTTATTCTGGTCCTGTTAAGCCCTAGCAATTATACGATTGTCCCGACTATTTTTTCAAATTGCTCTTATAGCAAACACCCACCAATTTTTATAATAAAGATGCTAGAAGGCAGTGATTGATGATCACCAGTATTTATCAATACACATGAAGTCAATGAAATGTATTTCTTAAACAAATATATATATATTTTTAAAAACAGTATTTGGCAGTGAATAGACCCACAAGCGTTAATATGCCATTAAAGCAAGCAACCAACCCCATAAATCTTAAAACAAATAAAATGACGATTCAGAATTATCATGCATTGGGGAAATTGGAAAAATAATATTCCTGGGATGATACATAATTTATGAGCTGTAATAATTCATGAAAGTACCTGTAGTTAGAATTCTAAATAAAGTTCGTTAAAATTAAAAGTGTCGGTGGGAATTTTCCATACCCGTTTGGGATTATGATTGACATAATGATGATCCCAATTTTACTTTGCGGTATGCAGAAACGTAAGAATAAGTTTTAGTTAAGAGATGTGAGCCGGCACTCTATGAAAGAGGTTGTCTCTTAGGGCTCACAACTCACCCGCGGCAGAATCATGGTCTGGGGAAATAACCTTTATTATTAAAAATACCAAACCTTGTTATTAATTAAATGTTAAAACAAGAAATATCCAGCTCTCATCAAAAAGAAGACCAACCTTTAAAAGAAACCCTCTAGACGAGATAAGATGGCGGCTTAGGTAGAATCAGAAGTGTAGCAAGTAAGACCATCTATCATCTACTATCATCTAGTCTGTCCATTATATACCCGACGTATGATGTGGGTATATATGACAGGGAGTCGGTAATTTATGGCCATTGTTTGCATCATAAATAAACTATTTTCCGTTTCTTTTCCAGGATAAAGTTCGCTACAGCATCAAAGGAGATGCAAGAGCTTTGATTTACTATCACATAAATTCTGATGACGGCAAAATATATCTGAAAAAATTATTGAAAGGTATTTCCCATACATCGGATACGGTAAGCTTGTTTTAATTATCCCTTTTATTCTGCCTTCTCTTGTCTGCAAAGGTCGGGCAGATAGCTTAACCATACAGTCTTTAAGAACATCAAACAATTGAATGAAACAACAAAAAAGGGAAAACTGAAGACAATAGATTTAACATGAACGTTATATGTTGAACATAAACACAAACAATTAAACAGGATGATAAAAGGGATGAAAAGTTCAAAAGTCCTTAACAGTCTCACGGTAAAAGATATTGAGTCTATCAAGCAGTGAAGAACCATGAAGACAGTTAAGACACCGAAGTTAAGCAGTGCAGACCACTACCATCCGCAATAGGGTGGTGAAATGCTTGACAAACTAGTATCGTATTTCTGATCCTTTACAACTGAATATAAATGTATTCATTTATTTCGTTTCTCTTTTTTAAACTCTAAGCCATTTTCTCAAAGCCGACGATCTCGAGCATTTTCGGGGTCGGGAATTTTGAACGTCGGGCGGTTTGGGGCGCTCTGGTAAATGAAGGATGAATTAGATGGCCGCTTAATCAAGAGCAGGTTTTGAATATTTACCACGTACCACACGTGTGTGAGTTACGCATGGGAGGCGGGTGAAAAAATACATTGATCCCATCGGCATTCCCCTGAAGAGGGCGTTTCAGGCACCGGGCAATAAACCCAGCCCTGCCCCTTTAAATCGAGGGAGCAGGTGTTGCCTTGGAGTACGGCCTCTGGGATCAACGATGCTAGCTTACGCCGGCCGGACCCTCCGGTCGAAACCAGAAGATATTGTAAGCAACCGGAGTTATTTCTTTATTAAAGTTACTTCATTTGGCATTAAATGACTTGAAAAGGGTTGATATGCCGTAAAACAAAACAACCAAATCAAACAAACGTTGTTAATTTTCAATTAATTTTTCAGATCAGTGTTGAAGCTTGTGACACTCGAAATAGTCCAAAATGTGATCAGGCAACAGTTTTTGTGACCATCAAGAAAGATTCTCCGCCAGTGTTCATTAATACGCCATACAAGAAAACTATTTTGAAATCCAGCCAAAAAGGAGTTTCCATTTTGCCTACAACCGCTCGAGATCCAGACAATCCAGTAAGTTCGATTTATTTCTTTATCTTTACTCAATTAATCATCCAGAAATTTTTACGGGACTTGAGAATAGTTTTTTTTTTCTACTTTTATAATGATTATACATTTATGTACCGTATTTGACCGCATATAGGACTCGTCTGTATTTATTCTTGGGCTTGTCTTAATCTGCTGTGTCGGTCTTTCAAAGTCGGGTTTAAATTCATTTTCGGCATGCGGATCGGATCAACTTTAACTTTTTATCTGTAACCACGAATCTGACCTGCTGAAATGGGGGTGCGTTTATATGCCGTCAAATACGCTACTTATCCTCACCTCGGTTATTATAACACCCTGTTGGGGGGGCAACATTTTTTAATGTGAATCACAAAGAGTACATAAAATCTTTCTGTATATTAAATGTATAGGGACCGGTTTAGCTCAGTCGGTAGAACATCCGCCTGGGAATCGTAAGGTTCCGCGTTCAGTGCCGGTCCCCACTAACTCAGCGTATGTATCACAGATTGGATAATCTGGTCTGTGCGCTAAAGTGGGGAGCTGGTGGTAGGTGTGGCGCTCCTCCTCAACAAAGACAATCTCACTGGTCTAGCGCTAGTGAAAATGGTATAGACTCCCTCGTTGCCGGTTGTACCGACAATAAACCACTCCGCCAACTTTACTTATCTTAAGTGTATTTTTACTCGTAATTCTTAGATTTAGTATTTGATGGCAAATTCTGTTAATCATTAAAATTACTGGCAAGAATATGCCCCTCCGGTCGTAAGTATTTAAGTTTTAATATAAGGAAATATATTAAAGACTAAGAAAATTAAATAAGAACGCATATAAAAAGAGTACTCTTATTTTAATTACATTTTAATTGGTTTCAATATAAAATCATTCATAGGATTGATTTTAATACGTTGGAGAATAAAATAATATTAGAAATTAATAACACCAAGTAATTATTATTTAAAACCGGTTTGTTAAAACCAGTATGCAAATTAACCACATAATAAATTATAACATGGGCAGTTTTGAGGCAAATCTAATTCAGATTTTCATAGACATCGTTAATAAATAGTATTTATTGTATGTATTAATGATTTTAACTTTAAATTAGATACTCATTGATAAACTTACGCAGTTCCTGAATGTATTGTGACGTAAACAGGGATGTAGTTTCGGTTACAGTCACACCGAATCTTCATTATAATAAAATGTATTAAAACAAATGGTTTCTTTTTTTTCGATAATCATTTGGGATTTCTCTTCGACTCTGAACAAATGAAATATTTTAATCGAAATATTTTACTTAGCAAAATGTGTTATTTTCTTTTCTCAATTCAGCAAACTTTAATCTACGAAATCATGGGATATTATCCAGCACAGATTTATTTTGGAATCCACTCAAATGGATTGATTTATCAAAAGGAATCCATTCAAAATAGGAAGATGCCTGCATACAATGTAAGTATTAAATATATATCGATAAAATATGGGGATGAACATTTTAAAAATAAAAATCACATGACAGTTATTTTAAAAACCTGATTTTTAAAATCATTATGCTAATCATAATTTCATGACTGATAAACAGCATTGGTTAGTACATATAATACACATTGCACGTTGTTCATGTGTATAAACGATTTAACATAATGTAGGCTGTTTTGGTATAAATATAAGCTGTAGAAACACACACACACACATACACGTGTGCGTGTGCGTTTTTACAGCTTATATTTATACCAAAACAGCCTACATTATGTTAAATCGTTTATATATATATAACAAATTTCGTTGAATGCAACGGAATTCAGATTTTTTTTTTCGATTTTTCTAATGATTATTTTTATATCATCATGAAAAGAATTTATGAAAAATAAGAAAGAATCGTTCCAAGTACTTTCGGTTCTATTTACAAACATCATCAAGGATCTTTATATAAAAGGTATTAGTATTTGGAACAATGTTTAAATGAAAGATAATGCGTACACACACACACACACACACACACACACACATATCCTTATTGTTATTATTATTGTAGTTATTATTAATGTATATATTTTCTTGTGGATTAGGTTTGATTATTTCTGATTTATCTTTTTATGTTATCTTTTCCAGATCTTAATTGCAGCCTATGATTCTAAAAATCCAAACAACAAGGGATTTGCTAATGCTACAATCAACGTTATTCTAAATCCGAATCCCCCAATTTCCGAAAATTTTAAGGAAGTCAATATCTCGGACAGCTTCCCACGGGGTACAGAAGTTACCAAAATTATTGCAAGTGATCCAGATGGGGTAAGTAATTTGAAGTATAAGCGATAGGCTTATGTTAATAAGTTCACTTAAAGCTAAGTTTTCAAATTTATTACGTCAAAGAAAATATTATTCATAAAAAGATAGACATTAAAAATACTACGGTATATAATTCATTGCATTCTCTTTTATTATATTTTTATACAATACTGTTATTTTTTTCTTATTTGAAACAAAACGTAACAAAACCGACCAAGGAAAGAAAAAATACATGAAAAAATACAGTCATTGATGTTTTTAGATCAATTTTTAAACAAAGGAGGTAATTTTTCAGGCCAGAACTCCTTCACTGAAGCTTCCACCTCCTCTTGGTTGCTGGAGCGTCGGGAGCGCAGGAAGTGAGCCATGGACCGTAACAAGTAATAATATGTTCCCTCCAGCTAAGGGCAAATAGTAGGGCAGACTGGGCTGTTTAATCTTGGATAGTTAACCAGTCTAGGAGAAAGAAAACTCTAAATTAAAACCCGTTAAACCCTGCTTAAGAAATTTGTTTGCAAAGAGAAGGCTTACTGGTTGGAATATATAATGTCTCCAATATTTTGAGGTGATAGAAAAGGAGAAAAAAGAAAAGAAGAAAGAAGAGAAATTGTCTTTTTCTTTTTCTTTTTTTTTGTACTAGTCCCATTTACTTAATATTTTATTTTTTATTATCCTCGATATTTAGCTCTGTTGAGTGAGGATCGAAACATGTTAGCTAACAACTCGTTTTTACTTTCACTTTACCCCCTTCTATAGTATAACAAAGAAGAAAAATATTTGTTTCTTGTTATTTTTCTCCTTACAATGAAACTTTTAAGAGGTCTAATTACAGCAGTAATATATATATATATAATAGTACGTATGCAAAAAAATTAAATCTTTCAACTCACCATAGTAATCTGCATAAAATAGATTAAATATGTTTATTTCTTTTATTGTGTACAGGACAAACTAACCTACACGATGAAAGGAGATCTAGAGGATACTAACACCTTCCTCGTTTTCCCAGAGACTGGCCTTATTATTGTTAAGAAGGACTTAAAGGGGACCAGTAAATCTTTTGTGGTAAGTATAAACATTTTTTTAATCATTTTGGTTGGTACCTATTAGAGGATATTGGGAATTGTATTAAACTCTCGTTGATATTGTTTTGATTTTCTTTTTCTTTTCAACATCTTCTTTCTGGTCATCCAGAGAACTCATAGTCACGGCTGGATTCGAGTCGAACAATAATCAAATTCTGATACACCCACAAGAAGACAGGTCAAGAATTAAAAATCTTCAGACAAGACCAGTGGTTCCCAAATTGGGCGGTACGACCCCTTGGGGGCAGTGGAAAGGTGTAAGGGGCGGTGAGGGTGTAGCGAAAATGGGTGGTGGGGAGGCGACAGGGTGGCATTAGGAGTAACAGTTCCTGGTGCAGCGATCAGTAAAGAAGATTTTTTGTAATTTGCCCTATGTTTTAGCAAGCCAACGTCAGGGGAGTTTCCAGCCCAACTATTTTTCCGAATCGTGTTTTTGTCACTTTTATTTTTGTATTATTTATAGCAAAGTCAACAGTAGTATATATGTAATGAAATTGCAAATCATTAGAGGAAAGGAAATGGCTACACAGAATTCTTTAACAGTCGCTGGAGTCCTACAAGACATTATATCAGCACCATATATATTTAGAATATGCCTAGACTATGTACTCCAAACATCATTAGATCCCATAAAAGAAAAAGGTCTCATACTAAAAAAAAGGCAAGAAGCAGGCGATACCCCACAAAGACTATTGCAGGCGCAGACTACGCAGATAATCTGGCACTGCACAGGTCGAATCCCTGCTACATAGGCTACATATCTTTGTTTTTAGAATAAATTTTCTTGTGTTTATTAACTGTCTAAAGTTGTTGTCAAATATAACTTTTTAAAAAAAATGATGTAACTTGTGTAACATTTATTGTATTTTAAAAAAATAATAAGCCCTGAAAATACAGATAAAAACTTAAATAGCTCCTCTTGATTTTTGTTTCGTTTCGTGGAAATTCTACGGGTCCCGCCAGTCCACTATATTATTAATCAATGCTTTTTTTTTTCAACCAACAGTTTGAAGTGATCGTCTCCGACGGAAGTAGCACTGTGAAAACTATAGTTAAAGTCAATGTCCAGATCAGCAACGACAAACTCCCATATTTTGTGAAGCCTCCACCAACATCTACACTGATCCCCAGGGACTTTTCTACAAACCAACTCCTCTTCACAGCTTTGGCAAAAGATAATGACCTAAAGGTATGTACAATTTTTTTTCTTATTTTTTTCTTTGCCTTTTTGGAAAGATGTGAGGGTCAGACTTGTCCCTATAATAATTGATTCACTGGGGGCAAAATTAGATTCATACAGGAGTCTACAAAATACTGAAGAATGTCATGAAGAAATAAGAGCCCATCGCGCTAATACCGCTTGGAAAGGTATGAATCCATTTATTCTCCTTCCAGCTATGCCATATTGCCCTTATGGCAAGCCCGAACCCTTTTTATCATATGGATGCTAGAAGGCGGTGACTAAGGGGCTACATGTCCTGGGAATGATGTTAATGACGTTAAACTCTATATAATGGGGAGGTTTCAGTTTTGGAGGTTTGGGGAATGTGGAACACTCTAGCCCAGAGTGGTAGTACTTGTTAAGGTCCCATCTATGGGTTAAATAAAAAATGTATTTATAAAAAATGTGTATTCCTTTAGAATTAATTTATTTCAAAACTTTATCGGCATTAAATGACCCACTGAGGTTGATATGTCGTAAAACAAAACAAAACAAACTAAACCCTCCATCTCTGGTTAAATAGTAGGGCAGTCTGGGTTCTTTAGCCTTGGTAAGGTAACCCGTCTAAGAGATTGAACTTAATTCAAACCAGCTGTACTCTGCTAAAAAATTAACCTTGTGTTGCAACCTGTTCGTGATGGGTGAAGGGACTGGGTAGATACAAACTTTCAATACCAGATTTTTTATAGGAACATACAAATACATGAAAAAGGAACTAGTAGTAGTACTTCGAGGTATAACCGGATCACCTAATCCCGGCCAGGAGACCAGACCTAGTATTGATCGACAAGAAGAAGAAAAAACCTGTCATCTCATGGATTTTGCCGTCCCGGCCAACCACCGAGTGAAAATGAAACAAATGAGCGAAAAGATAAACAGCTACTTGGACCTTGCCAGAGAACTGCGAAAACCGTGGAACATGAATGGTGAAGATCGTACCAATTGTACTTGGTGCCTTTAGAACGGTCCCCAAATCTCTAGAAAAGAATTTGGGTGAATTAGAAATCAGAGGAAGAATCGAGACCATCCTAACTACAGCGCTGTTGGGATCGGCTAGAATACTCAAAAGAGTCTTAGAGACCTGAGGAGACTTACGGTATCTCAGCCTCAAGTGGACCACCAGCTACGACAGGTGTGAAAATCTCATAATGATAGTATCTAATTTAGCATTGTGTAATAATATATAATTATATATGAGACACTGGTATTGTGTGGATCATTGTCGTAAGCAATGAATACGTCAAACCGAGTTCAAATCTTTCAAATTCTCTTACTTATAATTGTTGCATTCAAGACATTAAAATAAAAAAGTTGAGGCTGGTTTACTTCTGATCCGACTTGGACAGTGGTTACGAGACAGTTGCTGTTATTCTTGCCAAATGTCCCTGGATATAATGTTTTGGCTCATCAGTTAAATACGTGATCAGAAATTGATTTTGAATTATATTTTCTCTCTTTCAGGGTTCCATAGTATATAGAATCATCGGCGATGCAATGGCTCAAAATATTTTTGAAATTGGCTCAAGTACGGGAGAAATTAAACTGAAAAGAAGTATTTTGCTGGAAACAGCAACAAGCTATAAGGTGAGTACATAATGGATCAATCCTGATAAAACAATAATCTGATCCAGATCCTTAATCTTACTCCAGTGTTCGGTTTATGGCCTATAGATTCTCTTTTTTTATATATATTTAGGAGGAGCGTTATCGTCGAAGGAAATGGACTCGGCAACACGAGTTCAAATCCTGAACGAGACTGTTTGCATTTTTATATCGAGCTCACACCATTGAGAAATATATGCATCCAACTATTCTCCCCCAATCTATGGGAAAATAGTAGGGCAGACTTGGCTCTTTAACCTTATCTAGGCAAACAGTCAAGAAGAAAAACACTGAATTTAAACCTGTTAATCTTCGCTTAGGAAATTGACCATGTGTCGCATCCTGCTCATACAGATGGGTTGGCAAATACATACGTATTATCTACTAAGCTTTGTTTAATCTAGCCCACACTTGCTCAAAGTACTGACTGTTCCTAAGGGATCACTCATTTAAGTACGGAACATCGATGATGGTGGCTTTAGTTTTGACCGAAGTGTTGGAATTTACAAACAGTGCTCTTCCAATACGTGATCTACCATTGATCTACTATTCATAGCATGTGATCTACTAGGAAAAAAGAAGTCAGGGTTAGGATTAATTTAATGAGAAAATAATGGGTAGTTAATGGGTAGATCACATATTGGAATGTAAACAACTCGGTAGATTACATATTGGAAGAGCACCTTAAAAACTGATGACTAGATTACTCTTTGATCAATAAGTCCCTTTGCTACATCTAATCCTTGGTCTATATGGCGTACTAACAGGGTATACTACCATTACTTACCCGGCTCACGGTGCCATGTGTTAAGTACCTTCGGCTTCTGGACAGATAAGATAAAATTTATCGCGTGATCCCAAGCGGCATCTACCCAAGCAGCATCTGCCTCCTTGTCTAAAAGGGACAGGGCTGGGGAGAGGGTTTACCCGGTGCCCGAGGCGCCACAAAAGGGAATGCCAAAGGGGTTCACGCATTCTTTGCACTGGGAACTGTATGCGATTAGTGTAAATCCGACCTGGTGGGAGGTCAGGATAATACTTATTACCATTATCAGCGATTTCGAGTTTCACTCTCTACCCCCATAACTTCTGGTCTTGTTCCATGACTTAACTAAGCTTAGTGTATATTTTCTTAATTTGCTTCCCCACCACCACCACCACTCAAATTGTCTTAATATCCTCCTCCACTCACTCAAATTTTCTTTTCTTTTCATCATTTATGAAAGAAATAGCTTCTTTCATAAATGATGAGAAGAAAAGAAAATTTGAGTGAGTTCAAAAATTTGAGATAGTTCAAATAAACATTACATGGTTTTCTTCTTTTTTTTTTTTTTTTTTTTTTATTTCATATTTTCTCTTTATTATGAAAGTGTTGTTTTTTTACACAATCAGCAGAGTTACTTTTAACAAACTTTGTATATATCTTTTGGACATATGTGATATAATCTATCTACATAATGGAATAATCCTACTACTACTATAAGTAGCAAATACAATTGTAGCTTGAGGAACAAGCGACACGATTCAGTTCTAGACTGTATTGTCGGATGTAACTTCACTTTCCTTCTGTAAATTCTACCTTCTTTGTTCAGTACAATTCTATCAACTTTCACCAGTCGTTTCTCTTTATTTGTGACCCTTAATAACTCCCACAACTATATAGGAAAAAAATTCATTTTTAAAACTTGAACTCAAATTCTAAGTCATGGTTTACTCAAAATCTTGGGAAATGAAATAGGATTCAGAATTGAATAATTAATGATAAACTGATTTTTTTGAACAATCTCAGATGATTTGATAAGAAATTCAGTAAGAACTAATGAAATTAATTTTGCTGATTCATGCATATAGACATTAAATTTCAGCAATTAAAATATCAAGTCTGCCTGGAAAATCTCCAGATATTTTACATATCTTAAGAACCAATTGTTCCACCTTGATATATCGAGTACATGAGGTTAAAAGGGTTAATGTTTTTTAAAAGATTAAATTAGTTTTATAATATGGAAACTCTCTTGTCACATGAACGGAACATATATAAATCATTCTACATTTGTCTGCTGTCAAGGATGGGCACCAATAGAAATATTGTGTACTGTTATAGCAATTCTGTGATAAACCTGACGCAAAATAATAAGTTTCCCTCAAAATTTGAAACATAATTTCACTCAAACATTTTCATTTTTTAGCGCAAGACAAAAATATTTGATCTAGAACGTTTATCTCTAACACTAATCAAAATTTGTCCTGGATATGATGTTAAACTTCATTTAGTGGTGACTGGAGCTCTGGGGAATGAGTAGTACCTTTTTATCGACATTACTCCCAGGTCCACTCTGAATCGGAGTGATAGTACCTCTTAGGGGTACATTTACAGGTTAAATAGATGAAGACATGATTAAAAATCATTGAATACCCAACAAGAGTGAATAAATGTCTTCGTCATGAAATACTCGTGTACAAGTCGATTCTACATTAATGGTCACGAAATCATTATTTCATAGAATTGAATTGGAAACAAAAAGTAATACTAATACTTATCAGACAACTAGGATAGTTGTCTGAAAAGTATTAGTATTACTTGTGTATTAGTCGACCCTTGTTTTATGGTCACAAAATCCTTAATTAATGGAATTATTTTTGAAACCAAGGATTGCTTCAACTCATTTGCATTATATTTGAATATCACCTTGCGGTCATCTGTTTACAGACTGGATCTCTCTGGTGATCGTAGAATATATAAACAAATGTATGTATTTAATAGTTTAAACACCACCCCTTTAATTGCCGAATTAACGAATCGGGCGGACGAAAAGTCAGTCGGGTTTCGCTCCTGTTCAGAGGTAGTTGCTGTGTCTTGCCACACTCAAAATACATGAAACGTCGAAACACAGTGTCTGTGGATGACTTATATATATATTACCTGGGCGTGGTAATTGCATTTCACTTAGCGCTAATACCCTTGGGTAAGGTATGAATCCTATTCTCCCTCCAGCTATGGGTAAATAGTTGGGCAGACTGGGCTCTTTAGCCTTGGTTAGGCAACCGGTCTAGGAGAAGGAAAACTCTGAATTCAAACCTGTTAAACTCCGCTTAAGAAATTGACCTTGTGTCGCATCCTGCTCGTGCGGAGGGGTTGGTAAATATATATATATATATTCGATTTCTTCGATTTGCCATTTAATAAGTGGTGTTATATTTTAATTTTTTAAGTCCTAAACATAGCTAGCTAAAGTTGTTACATTTTTTAGCTTAATATTTGAAATACATAATTTCAACCTTAAAAGTATTACTCATAGTCAATACCAATTGTTCGACCACTACACGAGTATATACGGTATATAGAAATATTGTTTGAGTAATGTTTAGCAAACTAGTCTCGCAGATCCATTATTACTGAATAGAGAGTTCAATCCTCGCTGGATGTCCCATAAAAAGTTCCCACGTAAAAAAGTTCTGTTAATCCGGCCTGGTGGGAGGTCAGGTTTTTTTATTTTTTTTATTTTCACAAAAATAACTTTTGTTTAAAATTTCCGTTGATTTCAGCTTCAACTTGCTGCTTACGATTCGAGTGTTCCTTTGAAATCTGCTACAACCGAGTTGACAGTAAACATAGACAGAAACCCGTACACTCCAGTCTTCCAACCAACTTCTTACTACAGACGAATAAACGAATCAGTTGCCGTTGCCGTTCCTATACTTCAGGTCTTTGCCAGCGACAGAGCTGGGGTAAGTTCTATTTAGATTCTATACACTCCCGCTTAAAAAAAAATATTGGTTATCAAAAAGAAAAACAAAGGCAGGTACACATGACTGAAAGTAACGTCGTTGGGATGACCTAAAGTGTCGGTATCAACCAGACGGCGGGAGAGTCTATCCCCTTTTCACTAGCGCTAGACCAAGGAGATTGTTTTTTAGCGTTTTACCATCAGCTCCTTACTTTCCGCACAGATCACTGTGCTACTCATACGTTCAGTTGGCGAAGGCCGGTATCGAACCAGGAACCTTGTGGTTCTTAGTCGGACACTCTAACGACTGAGCTAAGCCGGCACTACAGGGGTTCATATAGAAAAAAGTAGACAAAATGGCCTATTGTTGATATCAGCCGGGCAGCGATGGAGTCTATCCTCTTTGCGCAAGCGCTAGAATAAGGAGATTGTTTTTAGCGTCTGTGGTGGAGCGCTAAACCTATCTTCAGCTCTTTACTTTACCGCACAGATCTCTGTGCTACTCATCCTCTGAGTTGGCGAGTGCCGGTATCGAATCAGTAACATTGTGGTTCCTAGTCGGACATTCTACCGACTGAGATAAATGGGTCCTAAAGGGGTTAATATATAAAAAACGTAGACGAATTGGCCAAAGGGTTGACATGCCGTAAAATCCATTCCAACAAAATTCGTCCGCATTCGTTGCTTTAAATATAGGTGTTAACCGACATTTTTCAATACTTGGCCCGAATATTTCACTGCGATTTTGTTTTTCTTATACACACCTGGCATAGGAGCTTCGGTTGAAATGAATCACGTGGTCCCAGGGGGTCGTCTCCTCAGAAAGTCCCTGCCCCCCAAGTCCTAAAATGAATAAAAACTAACGCAATTTTTGTTGTGTTATAAAGAGAAAGTTTTTTTTTTTTAAATCACATGTAAAAATTATTTGTTTTACAGTCTCTAAAACGGAAGAATTTTGCACATTAAAATCTGTATCTGTAAAAATGACGCATTTTTACCTTTTTTTTTTTAACGAGATTTATTTCATAGCTGGTGCCCCAAAAGGGAATGCTGTCTGGACCACACATTTTTTGCACTAGCCATCGCATGATCTACGGTTTTTGTGTGGCTTTATGATAAACCGGCCTGGTGTGAGGAAAATATTATTTCGATTAAGTTTCCGAGCTGTTAACACATCAACTGTAGATTGAACAACTTTTGAAATGATAATGACTCCCGCCCTGTTGGGTGGCGACCCATGATTGAACCCAGGCTAGTTACTTAGGCTAGACGGGGGGTCGGAGACGCCCCCTCTGATCAATCGGCTGGTCACGTCAAACCCTAGCACCTATATAATTGCCCCAACCCTTTTTAACATATGGGTGCTAGAAGGCGGTGGCTGAGGGTCTTCACGTCCTGAGAATGACGTTAAACTCAATCTGATTGTGAGGTTCCAGTTTTGGAGGTCTGAGGAATGTAGAGCAGCCCTTCATCACCATTACTCCGAGATCCACTCTGACCCAGAATGGTGGTACCTATTGGGGTTCCATCTATGGGTTAAATAAAAATGTGTTTATAAAAACAATTGAGTATCTATTAAGAATGACTTTATTTCAAGATTTTATCGGCATTAAATAACCCACTGATGTTGATATGCCGTAAAACCAAACCAAACGAACCAAAATAATGACTCTTTTTCAAATTTATAAACAGATTTGATATTTTTTTCTTTTCAGGATTCTTTGAGATATGAAATGGTGACCAACCCAACTGATAAGGCCAATCAATATTTCTTTATGACTGGAAAAGATGGAAAGATTTATGTGAAAAATGATCTTTCACTGGACAACAGCAATAGCTACAGAGTAAGTCCGCTCATTATCACCATCTATATATTAATAACCGTGTTCCTAAATCTTTCATCCGTTATCATCCTGCAACACCCTCTGGTTAAAAATGAGACCGCCCAAATTGTCCAAGACGTAATGCAAAAATGTAAATCAAGATTGTCTAGTGTCGCTTATCTGCCAAAGTTTTATTTCTTATGAGTGTCATCACCTCAGATAAATAATGGACCATTCCGTTTTTATTATGAAAAAAAGGGTATGTAACGCAAAAAATATAAAAAAGAAAGAAAGAAAGAAAGTAGGAAAAAACTAAAGAAAGGGGGGAGAACGCAAAAACAATAACGCTAATCTGTTTCAGTCGATGATGAAAAGGAATGAAAGAAAAAAAAAACAGAGTTAAATCAAGATTATTATACTTTTTACATATTGAACTATTTTGAAATAGCATATCAAACGTTGTAATAAGTGAAATATCATACTGTGGTAAATCAATAGGTTCTGCTAGTCTATATCATTGTCATAACTGAAAAGAGTTTGGTTGTCTGTCCTCTATGTGTAACTGAATGGCTTTTGTGTAGACCTATCAGAATGTATATTCATACTCTTAGAGAAAAAGAAAAGTTTTAACGTTTAAAAAAAATATTTTTCGTGTGGAAGTAGGGTGGCTCTAATCGAGAGGGGATCTCTAAGAATAATCATCTGGAAGTCATGTTCTTTCAAGATGTATCAAATTGTACCAAGGAAAAAAAACGTTTTCTTTTCGAAAACAGTAGTCACACTTAAACAATACTAATTAGGCTTAGAAGTAGATGTTAAGTATATATATATATATATATATATATATATATATATATATATATGTGTGTGTGTGTGTGTGTATTATTATTATTATTATTATTATTATTTGCTCCTTTTGAGTTTTCACATCAGCATTAGCTGATGGCCTTTCTCTGGAGTCTGAGTGACAGGAAGTCTCCTCAGGTCTCCAGGACTCTTCTGAGTATTCTGGCAGATTGCAGCAGTGCAGTATTTTGAATGGTTTCAACCCTTCCTCTGATTTCCAGACTTTCCAAACCCTTTTCTAATCCTTTTAGGACTGTTCCAAGTGCACCAACTACAATTGGTATCACTTTCACTTTCACATTCCATAACTTTTTCAGTTCTCTGGCAAGGTCCAGATATTTGTCCATTTTTTCATTTTCCTTTAGCTTCACCCTGTGATCTGCTGGCACTGCAAAATCCACCAGTTGACAAGTTCTTTCTTTTTTGTTTTTCAACACTAGGTCTGGTCTTCTTGCTGGGATAAGGTGATCCGTTTTTATTTCAAAGTCCCAGAGAATTGTATGCGTTTCGTTCTCAAGAACAGATTCTGGTTTATGCATATACCATTTTGTTGTATGGTCAAAATTTAATTTTTTTGCATAATTCCCAGTGGATCACCTTCCCAACCCAGTCGTGTCTAGTTTTGTATTCTCGTTGTGCTAGTTTGCTACATTCGCAGTCTCATCTCTATTACCGCAAATGTTATTATTATTATACTAAATCTGAGCGAATCAATTTTGTTTAGTTTAATGATACAAAATTCATACTAAAATATTCCTTGCTTTTAGGATTGAGTTATGTTTGAAAACATTTCCATTTTAATTGGTTCTAATTAGTCTTAATTTGCAATTAAGACAAAAACTGCCCCATCTCTCACTTTAAATTCTACCTATTACTTCCCCCCTCTCTATCTATATATTGATTATCTACTCGTTATATATGTTAATTTCTCTGTGTAAGTAAGAGAGAGAGAGAGATTGGAGAGTGATTGTAAGAAACACATTTAACTACTCACTTTATTTGTATGTTAAGATTCAGTAGCAGCGACGAGCCCGTAGCTTAATAAAATTCCATGATCCGTTCCAATTAAAATTAGGGAACCTTTCTTTGAAATCTTATAAAATGATCTTAAAGTTTTATTTTTTTTACTCTGCCGTAGTTTTTTCTTCTTTTTTTAAATTTAATTTACTTAGCAAACTCTCTTTTCTCTAATCCGATTATCTACCGAGAGCTCAATGGGTGACCGAACGGGTCATGTTTTGTCTAATATATATATATATATAATATATATATATATATATGTGTGTGTGTGTGTGTACAGAAATAATACTCAATCCGCTCTACTAACGTATTGAGCACTTTATATTTGTTATAACGCTGACTTATCCGAGTAATACTTATATCAACCAAATATTGAGACTAACACAACATTTTTAACGGTAAGTCATTCCCTTATATATATATATATATAGATATATATATATATATAGATATATAGATATAGATATAGATATAGATATATATAATGTGTGTGTGTTTAAAAAAACAAGATTTGGCATTAAATAACCCACAAGGGTTTACATACCACCAACCAATTAACTATCACTTTTATTTCTTATTATTCTTTCAGTTCAGTGTCCGTGCCAGTGATCAATACAATCCACCAAAGACAGCCATGTGTACAGTCCAAATTGATGTCATCAGGGACCAAAATTTGCCAATATTCCGACCACCATATACTTTTCAAACTGACGAACTCAAAAGTCCGGGTAGTTTTGTGGGAAATGTCCAAGCCATTGACCCAGATAATAACGTAATTTACCAATTATTTGCTTTGTTAACTGATTACAGTGGTAGCTTGACTTACGAGTTTTTTAGTTCCGAGCTGTCACATCTGTCGATTTTTTGCTTTGTGATTAGAGCTAAAATTTGAGGTACGAGTGAACTTCAGATATACTTATGTTGATAAGTTTACTAAAAATATTTAAGTTTCCAAATGTATAACGGTAAAGAAAAAAATTATTTATAATAAAAGAATTGACATTGAAACATATTAAAGTATATAATTAATTATATTGTATTTTATGATTTTGTACTATACAGAGATATTTTTATTTTTTTAAAATAACAAGAAAATTGATGGTTTTTTTTTGGGGGTGAGGCTTTTGGAGGGGGGTGATTAATGGCATTTCAGTTTATTTCAATGGGGGGAAATTGATTTGATAAACGAGCAAATTGAGTGACAACCGGAATGAATTTAACACGTAAGTCAAGGTACAACTATATTTTTCAACATTTCTTGTCTTTTTACACTTTTAGACAAAAATGTGAACGAAACTCAAGAAAAATGAATGAAAATTAACGCAATTTTTGTTGTAATACAAAGGGAAAGGATTCTTTTTAAATCACATGTAAAAAATATTTGAAACATGAGAATTTTATACAGATTAAAATCTGTATCTTTTTTTTTTCTTAAATATGTGATCTTTTTAAAGGGATCAATTTCATTGTTGTAATTAAGAATTTTTTTTTAAAAAATGAATTTAAATTATTACTTAAGAAAAAGATTGAAATAAGTGACCATTTTAATTTCTTATAAAAGTTTTTAAAAAGAAATGGTGCTATCTTAGAGTAATGTTTATCATAATACCATAATAAGTGTAGTTATGCTTATCTTAATACAACAATAAGCGTAGTGATGTTTATCAGAATATAACAATAAGCGTAGTGATTAATTTGTTTTTTCTTATTTGAGGAGGTGGGCTTTTGTCATTTTTTTTTGGGGGGGGGGCATATTTATCGTTATAACATTTGCTGCAATAGAACCAGGAAATATATTTGAATGAATTTGAAGCTGAACGCTCCTCATGCCCTTAGATGTTTTGTTTGTTTGTTTTTATCTTTGTTGTTTTTTTTGTTTTTTTTTTTGTTTTGTTTTGTTTTTTTTGTTTTTTGTTTGTTTTTTTGGGGGGGGGGTATTTGTTTGTTTTTACCCATCCAATCGATCCAATTTCATATTTTCTTATAACCTTTTTATTTCCACATTTCCAGGGGAAAATTATGTATAGTCTTCTCTCAAGTGGTTTGACTCCTTATTATTTTAATTTTGATGAGGCGACCGGCAGAATTTCAGTTAAAGAAAATCTTAAAAATGACATCAGTACAGCTACTTATAATGTAAGTATTTATGTTGATCTGATTTTATTTGTTACTAGAATCGACTACCCGGCATTGCCTAGGTAGAGTGATATAATAAAAAGTTAGTCTCACTGATCCATTGATTATTTTGGTCTTACATAATTGGTTTATGTTTTAATCACGAATGCAACGAATGACTTTCCCTTTTCTTACTATTCAAATCTTAATTTTTAAATATCTTCCCAGATAGAAATCAAATCTTCATTATTTTTTCACAAAAAGCATGCTCTGATGATAAGAAATATATATATATATATATATATATATATATATATATATTATATATATATATAAGAGTAAACAAACAGTTTGTTTATTTTGAGATGGCGATAGCCGAGAATTTTGGGGGAATATGTGCTTAATTGAAGTCATACCTAATTTGAAAATTAATTAGTTGATAATTAGGCGAATATATCTTACATCTGAACAGATATATTCGCCTAATTCATTAATTATCAACTAATTAATTTTCAAATTAGGTATGACTTCAATTAAACACATATTCTCCCCCCCCCCAAAAAAAAAATATATATATATTGTTTTATTTTCATAGATTCCTCCGGACATACGTACACACAACTTTATATATGTATAGATTGTCACACAAAAAAAATTGTTCATCGTGAGAATGCTTATTTGTGCAATACCGTTGAAACGTGCTAATTTAAACAATAAAGTCATTTCAATTTGATTCCATATTCTTTATTTTTAAGCTTCAAGTGGCAGCCTACAACATACTCTTCCCGAAGAGAACAGTTGCCAGGAACTTCACGATAAACGTGCAGCGAAATCTTCATTCACCAATATTCCAAAACCAACTTTATACAGTAACCATTCCAGATACGAAATCTGTGGGTGGTGTCGTCTTTACTGTCACTGCCACAGACGCAGACAATGTAATTATCTATTTTAATAATCTCTCTCTCTCTCTCTCTCTCTCTCTCTCTCTCTCTCTCTCTCTCTCTCTCTCTCTCTCTCTCTCTCTCTCTGCTTATATCTATTCCTCTCATTCTATCTTTGGATGACCACTTAAGCAACATCGGTACTGTAAGCAACCTGAGTAATTTGTTTATCAAAATGTTTTGATTTTGTTTTATATCAACCTTTTTGGGGTTATTTAATACCTGAAAAGGGTTGATATCAACTGAAACGTTTTGAACATTATTTCAATTTCTTTTCTTTTAATTTTTTATTTGTAGGACGCGCTTGTATACAGTTCCACTGGTGATCAAAGCTCCCTTGAATATTTCTACATGACCTCTGACACAGGGTCAATCATTGTGAAAAGCCCCTGACTGAAAACCCCATCAAAAACAATGTTTACCAAGTAAGTATTGTATCTTCTAAACTTATATCAATATGTCGGTTTTTATTGGATCCTTATTATAAGTTCTGTGGTCAGGGCTTTCAATAGAGATTGGCTGCACCCCTGTAGAGGGCTAAAACCACCTCCCAAAAGGGAGTGTATGACACAGTTAAGATCCGTCCTAACGAAATATCTCGAGGTACTCACTTGATGAGTATGGGACACCTGTCTACTGTGACAGGTGCATTGTGGGAGATAGGACTAGAAATGGGTGATTCGCTATCATATACAGGGATTGGTATACTGGTTACACAAAGTTGAGATCTCAAGTCACTGTTTTTCAGGGTAGAGGCATTGCTTTACCCTTTATTAAATAAAACCTTGTTAATTTTCCAACAATCTAGTCTTGGATTTTCATTCAGTGTTTCGTATTTTATTTGTATGTCAAAACATAACACACACTAAACTGCATC
The DNA here is from genome assembly GCA_023376005.1 of Doryteuthis pealeii. Taxonomy (NCBI): domain Eukaryota; kingdom Metazoa; phylum Mollusca; class Cephalopoda; order Myopsida; family Loliginidae; genus Doryteuthis; species Doryteuthis pealeii. The sequence goes on along the minus strand of CM042181.1, from coordinate 26,437,174 downwards.
TGATGGAGAATCATTTGTTCTGTGGATCAGGGAGTATGGAGAACCTTTTTCTTTCCCATTACTCCCACAACCCTAAATAGTAATATCTTTTAGGGTCCCATTTTGGGTCAAATAGATATGTTTAAAAATATTTGATTGGACAAAATAAACTCTTAAAAAAAACTACACGAAAACATAGAATTTAGAATGAATGCGATTCTCAAACCTCTTGGCATAAAATAACCCTAGATGGGTTAAGATGCCGTTAAAATCAATTAATCAAATCAACAGAAAGTTTTCTCTTAATATTATTTTAATCATTAAAATTGTCTACAGATATCGATGGTGACGTCACAATTTTCTTAGGGAGTAGAAAACATGTACGAAAGAGATTAAAATGTTACAGGGGGTGCACAGACCCCCAACAGCACTATTTTGACTCGAACAATTGAACTCCAGTCGTATCGGAAAATTCAAAATGACCAGCAGTTACACATGTCACATCATCTTGACCGACTCCAGTCAATCGTCTGAGTGTTTAGGATTGTTTTGAACTCGGATTGTGACAGACATTCATGCCAGTGTACCAATGGGGATGTTTTACAATTGAGACTTGGGTGCTTGAGAGGCGAGAGAGTTCATTTACCCTATTTTTTACTCATTGGTCATTTTCCTTCAATTGTCAGATTAATTTATTTCCACTTCCTCCATCGGCTCCTGCTAGCTCGAACTGACTTCAAACTCCCATTCAACTATTCTCTTCATATACATATTATTACTTTCTGTTATAGGTGATACACCCTATAAGACTAATGGAATGCGCCGACAGGTTACTATAAATAACAGGGATAATTGTGGCTTAGGAGTAAGCCAATGCGAGTGTCAATAACTCTGTTCGTCGGACGTAATTTCTACATCTCTCTATTGTATTTGTCTACTTTCTGTTAATACATTTTTCAACATTTGTTACCCGTCGTTTTGTTCTTATTTGACCCCTTAAAACCTCACAACACTTTCCTAGGCCCGTCCCTCGAAATGTTTACGTTTTCAACTCCCAAATGCCAACAAATATGCAATGACCTTGTAGAAGTCATAGATATTTTGGTCTCATTTACTCTATTTTTTACTAAATCTCCTCTTTTTTTCCCAGATGACTGTCATCGCCAAGGATCAAAGAAGACCAGAAAGAACTGGAACAGCAACTGTAAGAATAACCGTCGTAGAAAGTCAGGCTGACATCACTTTTGTAAACCTTCCAAACACAGCTGATATCACTGATACAACTGCTGTTCAATCTATCATCTTCACCGTGAACAGTCAATGGAAAAAGCCACCAGCATCTGGGGTAAGTCTGGAATCTATATTATTATAATTCTTCTCCTTCCAGCCTCCATATTAATTATAAAAAGAATAAATAAAAACTGATGATGGCGCTTCGAAGTGCCGAACGTACTCGGGAACTGAACTTTGGTGGACTTATCCATCAATTCCACCTAGACATTAAAAAGTTGGCCAGAAAATTGGAAAAGATCAAAAATAAAATTGTTAAACAAGAGATGTGCCTTTTGTTTAATTCTACATGTATAAATGAAAGAATGCTGCCCAAATACACATATTATAATAAGGGAGATTCGATCACTTTTGTTTGTAACCGAAACTACGTCACTGCTTACGTCACAGTCACTTCAGGAATTCTTCAGGTTCCTAGTTCAATACCGGCCTTCGCCAACTCAGCGTATGAGTAACACATATATCTGTGCGGTAAAGTAAGAAGCTGATGGTAGGTGTGGCGTTCCACCTCAGACGCAAAAACAGTCTTCTTAGTCTAGCGCTAGTGAAAAGGGGATAGTCCCTCGCTGATTGGCTGATACCGACTTTAGACCACCCCGGCGACTTTTTATTGCATTAAAACTTAAATACATGCGCCCAGTAGAGGGCGCTTATGTTTGTTAGAATAATAATTTTATTTACATTGTCCTTGTCAGTAGCCTAAATCTTTAAAATGGAAGATCCAAGTGGAGCTATATCACGCACTTGACCAAAGTCTAGCGCTAGTGAAAAGGGGATAGACTCCCGCGATGATTGGCTGATACTGACTTTAGGCCATCTCGCCGACTTTATTTAATTTATAGTCAATGTCACTTCCACATTAAAATAAAGGGCAATGTATATATATATATATATATATATATATATATATATATATATACCCTGAATGGAGACGCAATATTTCTTGGTCTACTGTCATTTTTCAAAGAAGTTTTAATAAATACATGACCGATATTATTAATTTACTTATACTTTGTTTTATTTTAATATATATTTAAAGTTATCTAACGTATAGAGTTTTACAAAAAAATTATCTAGAAACAAAATATCATCATATAAACGTTATTATAGAGATTATGTAAAAGTCTCTCTGTAACCGAAACTACGTCACCACTGACGTCACGATTTGCTTAGTTATTTAAGTTATATTTTAAACGATTATGAAATAGTTATTATTTAATCTTAATCATCATCTTTATTAACGATGTCTCTATTAAAGTCTTGTCTTATCCTCTCACCCTTTCTCTTGCCTTCCTCCCCCTTCTATTTTCCTCTCATCCCTTCTCTTGTCCCCTCATCCCTTCTCTTGTCCCCCTCATCCCTTCACCCCTTCTCTTGTCCCCCTCACCCCTTCTTTTGTCTCCCTAGCCCTTCTCTTGCCCCTCTCACTCTTTCTCTTGTCCCCTTACCCCTTCTCTTGTCTCCCTCATCACTTCTCTTGTCCCCCTCATCCCTTCTTTTATCTCCCTAGCTCCTTCTCATGCCCCTCACATTCTTTCTCTTGTCCCCCTCACCCCTTCTCTTGTCCCACTCACCCTTCTCTTGTCCTCCTCACCCTTCTCTTGTCCCCCTCACCCCTTCTCTTGTCCCCCTCACCCCTTCTCTTGTCCCCTCACCCCTTCTCTTGTCCCCTCATCCCTTCTCTTGTCCCCTTCACCCTTCTCTTGTCTCCCTAGCCCCTTCTCTTGCCCCCCTCACTCCTTCTCTTGCCCCCTCACTCCTTCTCTTGCCCCCCTCACTCCTTCTCTTGTCCCCCTCAGCCCTTCTCTTGTCCCCCTCAGCCCTTCTCTTGTCCCCCTCACCCCTTCTCTTGTCCCCTCACCCCTTCTCTTGTCCTCCTCACCCCTTCTTTTGTATCCCTCACCCTCCTATTTACCCCTCGCCCTTTCTCTTAAATTGACGTCCCGAGTGAAGTACGATAATCAAAAATTACCAACAAGAACGAAAATGAAAGAAAATAATCTTTGAAATAAATGTTTATACTTATTTCTCAAATTGTAAAATCCTTCTTTCAGACATCCACCATTTTATATCGATTGGAGGAGACATACCCAGCGTTTTCATTTTTTGGTATCAATCAACAATCTGGAACCATCAATGTGAAAAAGAATCTACGAGAACCTGGTTTTACAACAACCCAATTAATTGTAAGAGAATCCACTTTTCTTTCTTTAGAAAATTAAAACGTTTTTCTTGCTAAATAATTTTAACCTTTCCTTGTACAAATACAGTATCAGATCGACACACTCACTTTATATATTTATCGTAACTTTCATAACAACTTTCATCACTAAACTTGACACGCTTAGTTTAAATAACTATCTATGGAGGTGCGTGATGTAATGGTTAAGGTCATAGAAAATGGACTCGTCGACCCGAGTTCAAACCCAAGACGAGGCTGTTTGCATTTCACATAGCACTAATACTCTTGGGAAAGGTATGAATCCAAATAGGTATGGCAGACTAGGCTCTTTAACCTTGGCTAGGTAACCAGTCGAGGAGAAGTATATATATATTTGTCGACAAGCACTTGGTTTGAAAAATCGCTGAGGCGAGAAACTGTTACCAAGCCCCGTTGACCTCCCATCTTCGATATCCTAACATGTTCTCGCTATGATAGTGAGCACTCTTTATTTATTATACCAAACTATATCATCAATATATCTATTTGCCCAACCATTCCACCATGAACATGATTTGAACAAGGTCAATTTTTAAACAAAGTTGTACAGGTTTATATTCAGTTTTCATTTTCATGACTGCGTATTTCCCAGTTGGGGTTTGAACCTTATTCGTTGATTACATTTTGTTAATCCTTAGGCTATACCCACGATTGAAGGGTCATGGTATATTGGATTTTTTTGTTTTTGCTTTTTGTTCTTTTGTTGCTGGAGGGGTTTTTTTGGGGGGGTGTAGTTCTTACTCTTTCGATTGAAAGATCATGGTATAATATTAGGGTTTTTGGGGTTTGTTGTTGTTTTTTTTGTATTTCTTACTATTTTCTTCTTTCCCTTCAGTTGGATGTAGTGGCCTATCAGAGTGGAAACCCAAATGTTTTCACAAAGTCGAAATTGACTGTCAACGTGGCTCGAAACCCGAATACACCAGTTTGGTCTTTACCTTCTTATACAACAACAATTAACGAGAATCAACCACAATACTCGCAGGTTTTGCAAGTTAGCGCCACGGACAGAGACTCTCAGGTAAGAACAAGACAACATTTTGAAAACAAAATTAATACTACTTCTCTTCAATTTTGAGATGAGGTTTGATAATTTGTATAATCCAAATAATACAGTCCAGTTGGATACATGGCGCAACCGATATAAGGGTTAAGTTAATACAGTTCTAAGTTACTATCATCTGCAGGTTGCATGTTCAATCCTGACCAAGGGTGGTGATAACATAGAACACTTAACATAGCTTAACATTTGTACCTGGTCATGGTTAACGGAATGAGAACAGTCTAACTCCGTGGATTGAATAAAGTGTTCGGTTTGAAGTTCCGTGAAGGCTTACGAAATTTTCATGAAATATTTTTTTAAATACATTGTATTCCTTTTATTCTTTTTCTCACTTTGTTGGTGATAATTGTTTAGTGCGGAAAATATTGCGTGTGAGTGTGAGAAGGCGAACTCGACATACCGGACACTGCTGGAGAAGTAAGGATGAGCTAATTAGCGACGTCCTTCTGTGGAAACCGGCACATGAACATATTAATGCGGGACGTCCAACAAAGACCTACATGCTGTGCAGAGGACCCCCCGGAGTCAATGTGGGATAGGGAGGGTTGGCGAGAGATTATCATGGATATCTAAGCTACTGGCGTGACATGATGATGATGATGATGATGATGATATATGAGAGAGAGAGAGAGACAATGAGTGTGTGTGTGTGTGTGTGAGAGAGAGAGAGAGAGAGAGAGAGAGAGAGAGAGAGATCGGACAAGAGTGACCAAGAAAGAAAAAATGTCAATTTAATCTATTCTTTCTACTATTTCAGGATTCTATCACATATTCGTTGATCACGCAACAAGTCCTAGCACTAAATGTTCAAGATCCCTACTTTTATGTGGAACCAAGTAATGGAGCAATTCTTCTGCGAAAATCCCTAAAGAATATACCAAACAAAGAATTTTTGGTAAGTAACTGTTGTCGCATAAGTTGCAATATCAGATTTGGAATTTAATTTCTTATTAATACATATGAAGTTAAATAAATCATTATATATATATCAGGAGAAAATTTAAATATTTTATTAAAAAAAAGGTCCGCAAAATAGATTATATTTTTTTAAAATCTTATTATTTTATATTAGCGACATGTGTTTCAGATCCACTGACATCTTCTTCAGGCTTCGATTAACCATATATATATATATATATATGTGTGTGTGTGTGTGTGTGTGTGTGTGTGTGTGTGTATATAATCAAGATTTGGAATTGAATAGCCCACAAGGGTTGATATGCTGTTAAAAACCAACCGAATCAATTAGATATTTTTGTTATATAAATATTTATATTTCATTAGCTTATGATTTTTTCTATGGAGTGGCCTATTATCGGTATCAGCTAAACAGCGAGGGAGTCTGTCCTCTTTTTGCTTGCGCTAGATTAGGGGGATTGTTTTGCTGAAGTAGAGCGCCACACCTATCACCAATTCCCAGATGCTTTACCGCACAAATTACCCAAGCTGTACTACCCATGCGGTGAGTTGGCGAGGGCCAGTAACGAGAACCTGGAACCTAGTGATTCCTATGCAAATGCATTACCGACTGAGCTAAACAGGGCCCTAGGCTGGAATACTCTCTTAAAGGAATCAAAGACACAAGCATCGGTATCAACACTAATAATTCATCAGCCTATCTTTCTTTTTACTTTATATTTAACAAGCAAAAAACGCTCTCCGGGCGCTTTAAAAATAAATTCTTGAAATATATTGTCTGAGGGTGTGGGAAAACTAAATAAATAAAATAAAACGTTTAATATTTTTTTAATTATTTACTTAAAAAGTATCATATTAGCTCCACTCCGCTGAGATATTTGTTTTGTTTTACGACACTAGACACCTCCAAAACGTTTCTAAAAAATTCTGATTCAATTATTCAGATTCTAGTTTTTATAGAGAAATTTAAAAATCGTACGAGAAAATTATAACTTTTCGGATTTCACAATATTAAATAAGAGAGAGGGTCGAACTAGTAAAAAAATATTTCCTCTAATATATTTTAGGAAAAAACTATTTTAGATATAAATTCATCTAAAGGGGAATAAATATTGAGATTTTCGTGAAAATTCGACAATTTATTTTTCATAGAATGTTGATATTTATATGTAGTAATGATACTGACTGTAAATTAAATACTCATTGATAACTTACTTAATTCCTGAAATAACTGTTACGTAAGTAGTGACGTAGTTTCGGTTACAGATAAATAGACCGAATTTCTATTATTAATAAATTTACAGCATAATTTGGATTCGGACCAGACTGAATAAACTTCTCTTCTTTCTTTTCAGTTAACATTAAGAGCATGCGATAATGGTTCTCCAATAAAATGCGCCGATGTTAACGTGAGGATAATAGTACAGAAGAATGCTTTTAATCCTCAATTCGGATTGTCTAATTACGTAGTATCTATAAAAGAAACATCACCCATTAATTTCATTGTGTTAACTTTGACTGCAACAGATTCCGACATGAAGGTAAGTGATGGCAATATTGTAATTTCTTTATAAATTATAATCAGTAAAAAAATAAGATAAACTTACCTATAAACATTTCTCATTGTTTTTGTCATGTAATACCTAAATAAACAGAATGTAATCGTCCATTTTTCCTATAAATGTCTGACGAGACTTCAGAAGAGACAGTTATCTCTGGATTCCGGGTTCAATCCTGATAAGAGGCGGTAACATAGAAAAATAATTGACACAACACCTACCCCCCCCCTATGGTTAGCGGAATGAGAAAAGGATACCCCCCCCCCGTGGATTGAATAAAGGGTTAGGTTCAAAGTTTCGTGATGGCTCCCGATTACGACAAGAAGGTTCCCGACTACGACAAGAAAGTTCCCGAGTCCGAAAAGAAGGTTCCCGAGTCCGACAAGAAATACTTGAAGTAGGTCGGAGGGCATTTCGGCCGAAACGTTGTACAAATAACAATAAAGATTGGGACAATAGTCCGAATAACGCAGATAATTTTTTTTTTTTGGGGGGGGGGTCTGTTCTTTTTTTGTTTTGGGGTTTTTTTTTTTTTCACGTTCAGCATTTTTGTCGGCTTTTGAGTTTTCATTATTTTCCTTTTTTATTTTTCAGGGAGTTATGCAATACGAAATGCCAGGAATAACCACAAACCTATTTACAGTGGATAAGGGAAGTGGACGAATCCTTGTGGCAAATAATTTGCTATTTGCTCCCACTAAAGTTCAGGTAAGAAATCATGAAACCTGCTCTAAGAAAAAATAAATACCTGCGATAAGAAAAAAAAAAGCGGCAAATAATTTTTAGTATACGATAAAACTTCACCTAGGAAAAAAGTGAAAAAAAGAAAAGACCAAGAGAGTCGCACCAACTGAAAATAATCGATTAACACTATAACACTTAGCCAAAAGATATATATATACACACATATATATATATATATATATATATATATATATATATATATATATATATATATAAGCCACAAGGATTGTCTAAAGATAAAATGTAAAGAGTGTTCTATACCTAAGTAAAGCAAATAATAATGTTACTCCTAATGAGTAAGATATACCTACTAATAGTAGCTCATCAGTCAGATTCTTGCCCTGGTGAGCTACTAAGCGAAACTATTTGTAAGTATATCAGATACGTTAGGACTAACAATAATATATATATATATATATATATATATATATATATATATATATATACCCTCGTGGAATTGCTTATAAAGCTCGTTGTTTTTTGTTGTTTGTGGTTGTTTTGTTTTTCTTTGTTTGTTTGGGGTTTTTTTCAGTTTCTGAGACCAATTTCTTTTTGTATTTCAGTTTGATGTTGAGGCTTACGATAGCGCCGATCCTTTCAACAGAGCCACGGCTAAAGTCATCATAAACATTGAGAAAAATCCAAGTGGTCCTTATTTCCTTTCACCAAATTACATCGGCACTATTAATAAAAATGCCCAAGTCGGTGTCAGTATTGTCAACACAACAGCTAAAGACAATGATAATGTAAGTATCATATAAACTTTACGGTTATTTCCTAGTTGAATAACATGATATTACAGGGTGACCCAGAAAAAACAGAACCCAAATTATTTATTTTCTCATTAAACTAACCCTAAACCCTAACCCTAAACACCTAGCTGAGTAACATAATATTACAGAGTAACCCAGAAAAAACAGAACCCACAAATTTTGTAATAAATCTGTTAATTTTTTTTTTAAGTTTAAGTCCAAGAAGGGTTAAGGTTGGGGTTAGGGTTTAGGGTTATTTAATGGAAAAATAAATAAATAATTTGGTTTCTGTTTTTTCTGAGTTACACAATTATGAAATAACCAACTTTACTTTATTTCATTGATCGATTATATAAACTAGAAAACCGTTTGCAGTCAATATATAGATCTACTGGGGATTTTAATCTATCTATACATATATAAAGGACAGTTGGTGTGTATGTATATATGTATGTATGTATGTATGTCCGGATGAAACCAAGAAAATAAAACAATTAGTGACAAAATAAATATCCATAAACATTCACTATCACCAGAGCTTGCTTTTTGTGCAAAAGTAATGAAGATTTTATTAATATCTGGAAATATATTTAAAAATTAAGATTTTAATGGTAAGAGAAGGGAAAGTCATTTGTGGCATATGTGATTAAAACAAACAAATCAATTATGTAAGATCAAAACAACGGACCTGCGAGATAACTTTTTATTATCCCTTCCTCTACCCAGGCAACGCCGGGTAGCCGCTTCTAGTTGTAAGTAAATATAACCTTCCCCCCCTCTCTAGACTATGTAAATATGGGTCTAGGTGAAGGTTTTTCATAGAGATACTGGTAAGTTTTGGTGTTTGTAGTACGAATTGGCTTTATGGTGAATGGGATTTTGTAGTATGAATCTGATTACGAATGAGAATAGTTATGTAAGGTTAAAAGTGATATATACTTGAAGATACAAACTCCGACAAAGGTTGATTGACAAAACATTTTATATACAGCACAAGAATTAACAGGGTACATAATACATAGGTGTACATGAACATACATAAGTAGTATAAATACGTATACAAGAGTAGAGATAATGACACATTCATGAATGGAAAAACATAAAAGCCACAGACATGAGACTAGGAATAGTCCATGCTGTGTGAATCACTTACAGTAATGTAAGGGGGACCAAAGCCCCAACAAGAGGGGGGTAGACCAGAGTCTAACCCATAGTGGTGTCTCGTGGGTCGAGCCAACAGGAAAAAGAGGAAGGGGCGTTCAAACCAGCCGCTTAAATATAAACGGCCCCTAGCGGGAACCAGCGAATTAAACGGGCAGACAACTCTCCAGGAAAATACGAAAGTAACGCCACAGTTAAGTTAAAAGCTAGGATAGAGATGACCAGTCTCACCCACCAACTTTGGCTCTGTGCCACATTTGTACTAATTAATACAATAAATACCTATATGGATACATTTCAACTGAATATCAAGACAGGCATGAACCTGAATTTTATTGGCGCTGAATTTCATCGAACTTTATATTTGCTTATGTAGTGTAATTATTATGGTCATCGGAGAATTTGGAGTGAAAAGAAAACGGTAATCAGATTTCTGGAAAAAGAAATACGAGCAAAAAGAAAATAAAGTTTAGAATTCTAAGCACTTAACGTACTTCTGCCAGTGACTGGTCAATGACCCCTGAACTAGATTTTAAAAAACGGAAGTCCTAAATTTTCTGCAGAAGAGCGGAAACTAATATGTCCTTTCCCCCACACTGGGACCGCAAACGGAAGCAAAAGGAACTCGGTCTCTTTTTGTTGAGTTCCCATAGGAGACGGACGTGGGCTTGTCGGGTTCCGTTGTAATGTACTTCGGCTGTTAATGAACAGCGCACATATGGTAGTAACGAACGTGATTTATGATAGAACAGTTTGACCTTACTCTTTCTATCTCTGAAAAGAAACCACGAAGCGAGCGAAAGAAATAAACTTTTGTATGTTTTGTTTTTGGTTTTTTCTTCTTTTTTTTTTTTTAACTCACGGCCTATGTGAATGTTGTTTGTGTGTGACCCACCGGCTAACTACTATTACTACGTTTCTTATTTTTCACTTTTATTACTTTTCCACACATAAACCTTTGTAAATTTACTTATTTCCATTGTCACTTGATTATTTCTAGGATGTTTTGGTTTATTCCCTGGTAAATAAGAACAACATCGACCATGCTAAATATTTCTTTGTCGTTCCAAATACGGGAGTCATTCGTCTCAATAGCGGACTTCAAACAGTGCCAATAACCAGCTTCAATGTAAGTATTTCAATAAATTTACTTATACTTTGTACGTATATATCTATGAGGGTGAGTAAAAAAGCAATGCCATTTTCTTTATTTCGTGTGAATTTTTTTTTAATAAAATTAAGGACTACATTGAGACCCTAATGAAACCCAGAAAAAGAATCCGATTGGTAAGACCCAACTTGCCAATCGATAATGTCCTCCTTCTGCATGACAATGCTCGACCACACACAAGCAACAAGACAAGAGAGAAAATTGCCTCATTCGGGATGACAACTTTACCGTATCATCCATACTCACCAGATTTAGCGCCTTCAGACTATAATCTGTTCGGCCCCATGAAAGAGGGTTTGTGAGGCAAAAATTATTCCAGTGACTAGGAAGTGAAACCTGTAGTGAAGATGTGACTCAAAGGACTGTCAACAGAATTTTACAAGGCAGTGATACATGATCTCATTCGAAGGTGGACCATTACTATTGAGATAAACGGTGACTAAGTGGATAAGTCTGTGTTGGTAATTATACCTGTCCTAAACAAAATGACATTACTTTTTGACTCAGCCTCGTATGTTCATGCTTTTGTTTACTCTTTTGTACGTATTTACCCAACACCTTCGCTTCGAGCAGGATGCGACACAAAGTAAATTTTAAAGCGAAGTACAACTGATTTGTATTCAGAGTTTTCCTTCTCATAGAATGGTATCCATACCAAGGTTAGAGCCCAGCCTGACCTACTATTTATTCATTGCTAGTGGAGAATAGTTGGATTAATAGCCTTTGCCAAGTGTATTAGCGCTATGTGAAATGCAAACAGCATTGTCTAGGATTTGAACTCGGATCGCCGAATCCATTTCCTACAACGATAACCATTACGAAAGTGCGCCTCTCACTCATTTGTATGTTTATGTATAAGAAGATATATATCTAACTGTTTGATCCAATAAACACTTTTTTCTTCCCTTTTTTTTTTTTTTTTTTTCAATAGTTCTTAGTGAAGGCATCTGACAATCGTTACATCAATGCAAAGACTGCAACTGCCGAAGTGACCGTAAATGTTATTGGTTCCCTCCAACCACCGACCTTTGCTAGCGCCGCCTGTGTACATCAATTACAAGAAAATCAACCAATTGGATACCTTTTCACAGTCAAAGCCACCAGCCCACAGGGCAAGGTAAGACAAATCAAACAATCATCACCTTTATCGCTATCATTCAAAGTATCTATACTCTATTATTTGCTCCTTTTGAGTTTTCACATCAGCATTAGCTGATGGCCTTTCTCTGGAGTCTGAGTGACAGCAAGTCTCCTCAGGTCTCCAGGACTCTTCGGAGTATTCTGGCAGATTGCAGCAGTGCAGTGTTCTTAATGGTTTCAACCCTTCCTCTGATTTCCAGACATCCCAAACCCTTTTCTAATCCTTTTGGGACTGTTCCAAGTGCACCAACTACAATTGGTATCACCTTCACTTTCATATTCCATAACGTTTTTTAGTTCTCTGGCAAGGTCCAGATATTTGTCTATTTTTTTCATTTTCCTTTAGCTTCACCCTGTGATCTGATGGCACTGCAAAATCCACCAGTTGACAAGTTCTTTCTTTTTTGTTTATCAACACTAGGTCTGGTCTATTATTATTATTATTATTATTATTATTATTATTATTATTATTGAGTTTTTCACAGCTGCCCAAGCTGATGGTCTTACACTGAAGTCTGAGTGAAACCAAGACTCCTCAGGTCTCCATGATTCTTCTGAATATTCTAGCTGATTTCACCAACGTTGTTGTCTGGATGGTCTCTATTTTTCCTCTGATTTCCAGCTCCTTCAGTCTTTTTTCCAAGCTTTTTGCTACCGTTCCTATTATTATTATTTCACTCCTTGTGAGTTTTTCACACCAGCCCAAGCTGATGGTATTTCACTGGAGTCTGAAAGACAACAAGTCTCTTCATTATTATTATTATCATTGTTAGCAAGAATATCCGCCCTCCGGGTGTAATTATTTAAGTTTTAATATAATGAAATATATTAAATTAGGAAATCTAACGAAATGAAATAAGAACGCATATAAAAAGATTACACATTTTAATTATATTTCAATTGGCTTCTATATAAAATCATTCATAGGATTGATTTTAATACGGGGAATAAAACAGTATTAGAAATCAACAACACCAAGTAATTATCTATTAAACCCGGTTTTGTTAAAACCAGTATGCAAATTAACTACACCATATATTATGTAAATCTTTATTTCTTAGTGATATATGACATATTGCTGGATTTTCAACGCACTAATAACATGGTTGATTTTCAGGCAAATCTAACTCATAGAGACATTGTTAATGAATAAGATTTATTTTATATATTAATTATTTTGACTATAGATTAAATAACTGATAAACTTAGGTAATTCCTGAGGGTATTGTGAAGTAATAAGCGACGTAGTTTCGGTTACAGACACACAGACACAGAATCTCCATTATAATGAGATTATTATAATTAAAAGGTAAGCTCAAATGTTAATGCAATACTTAAATGCAGTGCTTAATTTTGAGTTCTTCTGGTGGAAAGAAACTCGGAGAGAGCGTAACAGCAGTTGGTCCTCAGGGGTGAGATCCCCTTTAGGCAAGTGTTTTGGCTCTTAACTCCTGACACTTTCGAGGGGTCGGATCACTTGACTTCCACCTTTTTAATTTTTTTTAATACGCATGGGGTAGAATCTGTTCTGTTTAAATTAATTTTAATATAGGGGTTAGCGGTAAGTGGTGTAGAGGCGTAGCTACCCTGTGCCAATAGTGGACTAGTTCTTCTTGTCTCCAGCCTACTCTCGATCCTGTCCAGTAGGCATAAAATGGAGATTTTTGTTGGGACGGGGTGTTAAATGAGCCTGTATCTCATTAGACTATGTGTTTTAGAAGTTTCTATTTTATTAAACTACTGTGTAGTTTAATTTGTGTTTTGTTCGGCACTTGTACGAGCCAACATTTTTGTTTGAAGTTTCGGTTCCCGAGGTTGTTCGATTGCAGGCCGCGTCAGTGGAATTTGTTGCATTCTGCTGCTGCCTATCTGTCGACCGTCGACCGCCGAGGACCAAGTTACGAGTTATTGCGAGAATTCGCAATAGTTCTTCTGTAGCTTATTGTTGCCTTGTCGCCAAGTATGTAATATATTTATAAGACATTTATTTTCAGTAAACAGTTTCTCAGCAAGTCAAATTTTCTATCGATTTATTTTCTTTTTTGCAGGGCAATATGCAATATACGATTGATGGTATCTACCCTGCCAATGACTTTTTCAAAATTGACACGTCCGGAAATGTTCAGCTAACACGTTTATTCACCGAAGACAGTCTGAAAAGACCATCTTACAGTGTAAGCATTCAGTTCCATCAATTTCTTACATCCTAATATATCAGATAGGCTAGCAAAACGTATGCACCCCCTATGCGCAAGTATTTAAGGTTTAATGTAATAAAATATTATATTAAATCAGAAATAATAACGTTACTAAAGAAGAACGAATATGAAAATATTATATTTTTACTTTTTTTTAGATAGATATCAACAGTAAATAAATATTTCTCTGAATAGCATCTCATGTTTTCTTATGTCTGTGACGATAAGAAATTAACCCTTTACAAGAGGTTAAACATCATTTCTGTTCATGTATTTAACACATTTAGACGAGTAAACCCCGAAAACAAATCAAGAGCCGGAATCCCCAAAGTGGTGTGCTGCTGAAATCCAGTGTTACCCATCAACTCCTGCGACACTAATGCTGCCAAACGGTATTGGTTCCTTATCTTTCCTTTGGATCACAGCGGCAGTGTGGAGAGGTGGGATTTGCTGTTTTAGCAACAGCTCATCCTCCATATGTACCCGCTGAGAATACGTAGTTCCAAAAATAACATTTGGATACTACACCATCATCTCTCGTAGACGGAAGAATTTAATACATAATCAAATTTGATATAATTTAAAATTTAAATAATCAAAACCCTAATTTTGTTTTTGATAGGTTCAAATATTTGCATTTGATACAACTGCACCGACCTTAAGAGCAAAGAAAACCTGCATCGTGTCCGTATCGAGGAGCAGCCCAGGTCCAGTGTTCCAACCTTCTGCTAGTATGTTTATCGCGATACCTGAGAGTTCACAGATTGGTAGTAGTATCTACACCCTCAGTGCCGTTGACAGTCAAGGGGTAAGTAATTCATATTTTGATTCTCACGTTTATTACTTGATGTCTTAATCTATTCAGGTCGGCCTTTTCTGTGAGCTTCCAACCGTCATTTCATAAATTCAAAAAGAAGAGAAAACACTTTCCATCTTTCAAAGTGGCTCCTAAATATTTAGTCGTTAGTTTTCCTATTTCATTCAGTTCACACGCTGGCTCAAAACCTTTGATCTCGGTCATCAGTCACTGCTTCCTACCCGGTTCTGTACTCGATGACACCTTTCATTACGCATATTTTCCGTTGAATATTTATGGAGTTTTATTTATAAACTTTAACATAACATTAATTTTTGTAAAGTCATTGAAATAATCCATTACAGAAATGGACAACTTGATAAAAAGAAGTGTTATATATAAATAATGCATAAGCCAGACGACCCGTTGTATTCGCGTTGTAATAGCTGTCCATAAATCTTTAATTTGAAAACTTGTATAATAGATATCATTGTCTGCATTTTGTAGGTGAGGTTTGATAATTTGTATCATTTAAACCAAGGATCACCAAACATTTTTCACGGTGGGCTCGATAATTGAAAAAATAACAAGCGCGGGCCACATTATTGTTGTGTTCAATACTTGTTAGCCAGAACGAAAACTCTGAGTAAAAAGATGTAAAACCAAATTTATATTTCCATGTTATATTCATGGATGATTGTCGTCAGATGAACAAAAACAAATTTAACCAACATAATTATTTTCGAAATATTATCAAATAAAGAAACATAAACAGAAAGATTTAGTGAGATTTATGAAACAGAAGTTTGCCTTTCAAGATAATGAATGTTATGGCCAACATCCCTGCTGCTCCTCCATAAGAACCTTTTTAAAGGTTAGTATTATCTGCGTTATTCGGACTATTGTCCTCATCTTCATTGTTATCCAATTGGACACATGGCCTAGTGGATAAGGTAGTTAGGTCAAGACAGTTCTAAGTTACAGTTATCTCTGGATTCCAGGTTCAATACTGACCAGCGGCAGTAACATAGAAAATAATTAACTCAACTCCTACCCCAGCTATGGTTAGCGGAATGAGAACAGGATACCCCCGTGGACTGAATAAAGGGTTAGGTTCAAAGTTCCGTGATGGCTCCCGACTACGACAAGAAGGTTCCCGACTACGACAAGAAGGTTCCCGGGTTCGAAAAGAAGGTTCCCGGGTCCGAAAAGAAGGTTCCCGGGTCCGAGAAGGTTCCCGAGTCCGACAAGAAATATCTGAAGAAGGCCGGAGGGCATATCGGCCGAAATGGTGTACAGATAATAATGAAGATGAGGACAATAGTCCGAATAATGCAGATAATACTAATCATCAAGCCTTATCTCAAACATTCAGAGAAATTTTTAAAGGTAACCTCTTATAATGGAAATAAACGCTCCAATGGATTTCTCAATATTTTTAAGGCATAGAACTTTAGTTACAAATACTTAACTGAAATTGTATCTTCATCTCGAATGGATGGTTTGATGGAATAACGGGCCAATATTCCTATTTGCCTGGCGACCCAACTCGCAACAGCATTGAATGCATTATCCAACAACAATAAAAAATGACCTTCTAAAAAAAGGGAATGGGCCTTATATGCTATCGTCGACCTATACATGAATACTATTTTTTAAATGAAAACACAATGAAAAGGAATAATCATTTGCTTTAGAAATCAATTTGTGGCTTTTAGCCAATGATCGACCTATACACGAGTTACTTATTAAACATGTCTCATTTACTCTTTCTTTTTTATTTGTAGGGAACCGTTCAATATGGACTCATTGGAACATCAAATTATTTCAGAGTGAATAGTCAATCCGGAGCAGTTACAGTCTTAAGTGACTTGACAAAAGCACCCAATAATATATATACAGTAAGATTTTTCATTGACAAAAGCACCCAATAATATATATACAGTAAGATTTTTCATTGACAAAAGCACCCAATAATATATATACAGTAAGATTTTTCATTGACAAAAGCACCCAATAATATATATACAGTAAGATTTTTCAATCATTCTTTGACGCAAATAAGAAAGGTCATGACTGTTGTTATTACCTCTGTAAATAGTGTATTTTTTCATCCTTATACTTTTCTATTCTAATCTACACGTAATTCTTATTTTCCTTCTAAAACTTTTCCGTACTAATTTACGCGCCACTGTTACATTCCTGGTCCCCCTCTCTATTACGTTATATATTGATAGTATCTTCTAGGATTATAATTCATTTTAAGTTTCTTATATTTTTGTTTATTCTAGCTGACTGTCGAAGCAACAAACCAGCAGGGTCAAAAATCTCAAGGAACGCTCCAGGTTCAAATCCAACGCAAATCTGGTAACCTACCAAGATTTATTAACTTACCATTTACGGCGCGAGTAAAAGTTGACCAATCATTTATTACATCTATATACACTGTGAGATCTGACGTTAACAACAGACAGGTAAAAATTTCATTTTTCAATATTCTTCGTTTATAGACCTTTTTTATCCAGAAAAATAGAAATTATATTCGAGTCTCTCTCTCTCTCTCTCTCTCTCTCTCTCTCTCTCTCTCTCTCTCTCTCTCTCTCTCTCCGGTTCCAGTGGCTTCGGCCCTGGATCGGTTAAGTAATTTGTGGCATAGATCCCAGAGGGCTATCCCCCAGGCAATACCTGTCCCCTTGATTTAAGGTTTATTAACCAGTGTCTCTTGAGGGGGAATACCGACGGGATCAGCACATTTTTGCAACCACCACCCCGTCTCATCGGTGGCCCCATATTAAAAAGAACTTGTGTCACACCCGCACATGTGGGATGCGAGGTAAATAACTACAATATTAATACAATATCTATGTACAGATCAAATGCTGTTATACTCGAAGCCCTCCTCATCAACATATTCCATCCCGCTCTTTGCATATATATATATATATATATATATATATATATATATATATATATATATATATATATATTCTTATAATCCTGCTAAAAATCAACTAATGACAAAATGGAACCAAGTTAGATATTGTTTTAAACATGGTAATTTTATTTCTCTGATTTTTTAGATGAGTCTTGATAATTAGTATTATTTAGATTATTCGGACTATTGTCCTCATCTTTATTGTTATCTGTACAACGTTTCCCGATTACGACAAGAAGGTACCCGAGTTCGAGAAGGCTCCCGAATCTGACAAGAAACAACTAAAGAAGACCGGAAAGCACATCGGCCGAAACGTTTTAGAGATAACAAAGATGAGGACAATAGTCTGAATAATCCAAATAATACCAATGGTAATTTTATCATTTAAAATGATCTACTTTTTATGCTAATTTCATTTTAAAAGTTTATTAAGTTGAATTTTGTTTGATATTTTGTTAATAATTTTAGGGTTACATGAAATATGAAATCGAGGGAATCTATCCGGCCGAAGAATATTTCAGCATTAACATTAATAATGGTCGAGTGTTTCTCAAAAAGGATTTGAGAAACGATCCACGTAGCCGAATTGAATATCAGGTGAGTCGCCATTTTCTCTCTTTGACTATTTAGTTAAACTAGCAAATATATGCACCCTCCGTAGGGTGCAAGTATTTAAGTTTCAATGTAATAAAATATTGTATTAAATTAGAAAGGCTAATGAAACTAAATAAGAATACAGATAAAAAGATTTGAAACAGAGGGAGTATAATAAAAGATTTGAAACAGAGGGAGTATAATAAAAAATGGAACAACTGAAACTTACTCTTCCATCACTCTCGTCTTTCATTGTTATTTTTTCTAATTTAAGTATTTAGTTATAAGAGGAAGTAAAGAATAAAATGTCAGTTATTTTATCTTGTTAATGGATTTCATTTAAGATTCATTGAAGAGATTTTTGCTTATATTCATTAAAATAAAACCAAACAGTTAGAAATCAATAATACTAAGCATATATTTATTAAATTCGATTTTTTAATATTAATATGCAAATTAGTCTTCCCGTTCACACTGTAAACCGCTATTTTGTTGTATATATAAATATAATTGCATGTTATCAGTACGTAGACATAGTTAACAGTATTAATAATGTAAGACAATTTTATTAATAATTGAGATTTAGATAAAAAACAAAATTATGGAGAATGTGATGTAAATAACTAAGCGAACTGTGAATTGAGTAGTAATATAGTTTCGGTTACAGACAGAAAAACACACAATCTCCATTATAATAAGATTAGGAAGTAAAGAATAAAATGACAGTTATTTCTTCTTATTAATGGATTTCTTTTAAGATCTATCCCTGAGATGTTGCTCATATGTATTATGATAAAACCAAACAATTAGAAATCAATAATACCAAACATATATTTATTAAAATCAAATTTTAACAACAGTATGCAAATTATCCTTCCCTTTAACACTGTAAACTGCTATTTTTTATATATATAAATAAAATTGTATGTTATTAGTATGTAAATAAGGCCAACAGTATTAATGATGTCAAACAATTTTATTGATAATTGAGGTTTAAATAAAAATAAAATCATAGAGAATGTGACGTAAATAACTAAGGGAATTGTGATTTGGGTACTGATATAGTTTCGGTTACAGACAGGCAGACACACAATTTCCGGTTAAATCGAACTTAACGGACCTAAATTCCACCATTGTATGTCATCCTGTCAAAAGTTTTAGATTCTATATTTTGGATTCATGGAGATGCTAGGTACAGGATGACCAAAAAAAAGAAAGAACCTAAATTGTGTTAGGAAGCGCGTGGTGTAATGGTTAAAGTCATGGGAAATGGACTCGTCGCCCCGAGTTCAAATCCTGGATGTGGTAATTGCATTTCACTTTGCGCTAATACCTTTGGGAAAGGTATGAATCCCACTCTCCCTCCAGCTATGAATAAATAGTAGGACTAACTGGGCTCTTTAACCTTGGTTAGGCAACCGGTTTATGAGAAGGAAAACTCTGAATTCAAACCTATTGAACTCCGCTTGACCTTGTGTCACATCCTACTCGTACGGAGGGTTTGGTGAATATATATAGTGTTTTCTTTTTGTTTTTTTGGTAACCATGTATATATACTATTACTGATGCATACTACCAGAACCCAAATTCTGTTTTTAGGGGGGCGGGGGGTCACCCTGTATATATACTATTACTGATGCAGACTAGCAAAACCTAAAATCTGTTTTGTTTTTTGTTTTTTTTGGGGGGGGTCACCCTGTGCATATACTATTACTGATGCATACTACCAGAACCCAAAATCTGTTTTGGGGGGAGTGGTGTCACCCTGTATATACACTATTACTAATGCATACTACCAGAACCCAAGTTCTGTTTTTTTTTGGGGGGGGGGCGGTCACCCTGTACATATACTATT
This sequence comes from Doryteuthis pealeii, assembly GCA_023376005.1. NCBI lineage: Eukaryota > Metazoa > Mollusca > Cephalopoda > Myopsida > Loliginidae > Doryteuthis > Doryteuthis pealeii. The sequence continues at coordinate 26,416,798 of CM042181.1, read as the reverse complement.
ACTAATGCATACTACCAGAACCCAAATTCTGTTGTTTTTTTTTGGGGGGGCGGTCACCCTGTATATATACTATTACTGATGCAGACTACCAGAACCAAAGTTCTTGGGGTTTGGGGTCACCGTCGTAGGAAATGGACTCGATAACCCGAGTTCAAATCCTGGGTGAGGTTGTTTTCATTTCACATAGCGCAAATGCTCTTAGAAAATGTATGAATACAATTATCCTAACTCCATCTATGGGTAAATAGTAGGGCCGATTGGGCTCTTTAACCTTGGTACCGCATCCAGTCTAGGAAGAATTATCGTTGAACTTTTAAAAGGTAAGCTTAAATATTGATGCAATACTTTAATGCAGCGATCAATTTTGAGTTTTTCTCTAGTTTATTGTTGCCAACAGCAGTATGTCTCGCAAAAAGAAATCGCTGACAACAGAGGACTAGATTGTAATCAAACTAGCTAATTGTTAATGGTTTGAAAATATTGTTCAAGTTTGATAGAATTTAATATGTACTCAATGTATGAAGTTATTGTTGGGTCAAAGACTCAATCATGAGGCTTTAGCATAAATTAGTTAAATTTCTGTCCGATCGGGTGGCTTTTAATCTAGTTATGGTAATGTGATTAAAATTGAGGAAAAACGGATGAAACACAAAACAACTTCATTTAATTGATATTTCGTCTCGGTGTGTACACGAGCTTCGTCAGAAGATTTATTTGAGGCAATGAGACTATGATCTGTTTATATATTGAAAAAGGTAATGGGAGTGGGGATAAGAGGATGGGACGGATGCGTCGAAAGATGTGGGGAAGTATGAGGAAAAAAAGGGTAAGTGTCAACAAGGCCGCGGTTCAAAGCGGTGCGGTTAGGGTAATTGAAAATCAGGGGTGGAGGAAAATACCGGGCAATAGTTAGTGTCAGTTTTTTTACGGTTAACCAAACGTTTGCTTTAAGGAAATTCGTATGATATTGTCAATGGTGGGAAATAAGGTGTTTTGTTGTTTGTTTTTTAATTTACTGTTAATTTTCTTATTAAATGACAGATTTAAGTGGTTATTGTTCAAGTTTAATAGTTTAATATGTACTAAATGCATGAAAGGATCGCGCTTTGCTTAATATAAGTGATCTCTGCTGGACAACGCTCTTGCTTGAAGCCAAAGGATGGAAACAAAAATAGTAACAAAACCAAAATTAATATAACGAATCCAATAATCTAAATGGATATTGCGCCACTCTCTCTTCTTCGACAACGGAAGAGACTGGTCATTTTGAATATCTATATATTTTTTGGAATATTTTGGCGATATAAGGCGTGCTGGAATCCACCACTTTAACTTACAGACTCGGCGTGCTATTTTACACTGTTAATTTTCTTTGATAGATTCAAGTGGTTACTTATGAACATGTGAATCCAACCCAAAAGGCAAGGGCATTGCTGACAATAAATGTCGATAGAAATCCATCGAGTCCTTTATTCCAAACGAACTTTTATCGAGTAACCATATTCCAAGGCAAAACAGAGGGAAAACCCATTATGCAAGTGACAGCCACAGATTTGGAATCGGTAAGTATTATCTAACAAAATGTTGACTTATTTCTGTGCAATATCTGTTAATTCTCAATTGTTTATGTCCAAAGGAAATGGTAAAGTCTTTTAAAACTTTTCAATCTGTTAAACTTTGCTTTTGGGACCTGAGTAATGAAATGTTCAAATTTACTCAATTTCCAGAACATTACCGTAGAATAATATAACATTAAATTATATCTTTATTACGTCACCGGAATATAAAATTCAGTTTTTTATTACCTCATCGGAACATAAAATTCTGTTTTTATTACGTCACCGGCACATAAGATTCTGTTTTTATTACGTCACCGGCACATAAGATTCTGTTTTTATTACGTCACCGGCACAAAAATTCTGTTTTTATTACGTCACCGATACAAAAATTCGGTTTTTATTACGTCACCAATACAAAAATTCGGTTTTTATTACGTCACCAATACATAATATTCTGTTTTCACTACGTCATCGGAACACAAAATTCTATTTTATTACGTCATCAGAACATAAAATTTTATTACGTCACCTGAAGATAAAATTCTATGTTATTACGTCATCGGAAGATTGAATTCTATTTTTACTACATCATCAGTAGATTGAAATCTATTTTGATTACGTCATCATTTAGAGATGTAGAAGAGTGTTACATGAAACGTATACACCTCAATAATTATAGTATAGAATGATTTTAGTTTTGCTCGTTGTTGTTACTGTTTTTATGAAAAATATATGGTAACTTTCTATTTTTATTTTTTTCCACAGGGTAGCAATTTATTCTACACGATTGTGAATGATGCTCAGGGTCAAGAAGCTGCCAATATCTTTTATATCAGAAGCGACAATGGTGAAATCTATGCTAACGACTTAAGCACAGCGACAAAAAATATTTACCAAGTAAGACGAAATTCCTTTCATTACTACGTCATAAGAACATAAAGTTCTATGTTTACTATAGGGACTGGCAAACTGAGCCTAAAATGCATTTTTGACAAAATGACTTTAGCCCCCCTACAGAAAATAATTTACCAAAAATCAGGAAAGTATCGGATTTTAATGAAATTTTCAGTGTTTATGTATCAATGAATGATCTTTATAATGCATTATTTATTTTATTTAAAACTTTCTCATTTTTTTCAGGTCACTTAATTTTGACCCCCCTTATGTTGGGGGCGTAAAATGTTTTGCAAGTTGATCATTTTCGATACTAATTACAGTATAAATAATGAGATAAAAGACCGAACTTATGAATAGAAACAAACAAAATTTTTTACGGTTGCGCTTCTATGAGAAAATAAGTACCGAAAATCGAAAAATAAAATGAAAAAAAAATATAAATAATTAATTTTTTGGAGATTTCTTTTTTACTCATTTCAATAATTATTTAATTGGCTATTATTTTATAAAAGAAAAAATTATACATCGATGTTTTTTCTGCTTTAAACATTTTCAATCGAGTTTTTCTTCAAAACTTATTACTTTTGGCGCCTAAAATAAGGTTTGCATTAAGTAGATATTTATTTTTAGAATCTAAAAATATAACATTTCAAACTTAACATCAGGATTTTCATATTTTAAATGAATTTTATATATTAATTTTTCATAGCAAAAATACTAAATTAAAGTTTTGAAATAAAATAACTGATGCATTATAAAATTCATTAATTGTTAAATCAATACTGAAAATTTCATTAAAATCGGATAATTACCTGATTTTTGGTAAAAAAAATTTTCCATCCCAAATGTTATGTTAAAATTGTAAATAAGCGCCTAAAACTATTGAAAAACAGCCAATATGGCGATCGCGTCGAAATTGACTAAAACAAATAGTTTTAAATCTTTTAAAAATAAACTGCATATGTAATTATATTTTTCTTTTTTTAATGATGGTTATTATGCTACTACTTATCGGTTTAGACAAAGTTTAACCTTAAATAATAGATTTAATTATTCTTAATTCGCTTTTAAAACTCGTAGTATCCGATTTTTTTGCCAGTCCCTAGTTGCCTCATCACCAGCATTATGAGATTTTGATTGTTTATAAATTTTTTAAATTTCAAACCATTTTGAGGACCTTCCTGCTCTTGAAATATTTAATTTTCTTCCGTTGGATCCACTTTTCACACACACCCACACACACAAACACATACTCCCACACCAACACCCACTCATGTATATATATAATTTTATTTTAGGATATAGAAATGCAATTCAGTAGTATTTAATAATAAATAACACTTTATATCTTTTCATTTTATGATGTTCCACTACAACTAAATTTCTGATATATTCAGAAGAAAATTATTTATTATCTTTATACCATATATATATATATATATATGTGTGTGTGTGTGTGTGTGTGTGTTGAAAGGAAAAATAAATAAAGGAAAGAAATTGTTGAATAGATAAAATAGATTTACATTTTACTCTGATGAAGTCCGTTATTCTTTGAATGCTTAAAGATTTTCTAATTTTCTATTATCATTATCATTTTATATTATATTATTATTATTATTATTATTATCATTTTATATTATATTATTATTATTATTATTATCATTTTATATTATATTATTATTATCATTATCATTTTATATCATATTATTATCATTATTATTATTATTTTATATTAGTATTATTATAATTTTCCATTATTATTATTTTATTTTATATTTAAAATAATAATAAATAGAATATATGTGTACATGAACAAACTCCTGGCCGAAACACGTGTTTGTAAATCTTTATTATCCATTCAACATTTTCTTTTCTTTATTTATTTTTCCTTTCAACATATCGTCGGGTTCATTTCCATTTTCAATATATATATATATATATATATATATATATATATATATATATAATACATGGCCTTTTATTTGTTGTGTAGCAAACTGTTAATGGTTTACTTATTTAATCAGTTCCTAGACTTTTAATCAGTTGATTAAATTACCTTGTTTTTTTTTTGTGTGTTTTTTCTTTCTAACAGTTCAAAGTTCAAGCGACTGACAAAGGTGTTCCTCCGAAAAGTTCAACGGCCACTGTTGAAATTACCATCGTTAAAGATCAATTTAAACCACAGTTCTCCTCGGCAAGTTTGACTAGAGACATCATGGAGAGCACACCAATTGGAAGCCAGTTATTAAGTGTCACTGCCAACGACGCAGATTTGAAGGTAACAAATAATTCTTCATAACTTTTTGCACAATTTCACCACTTTAGATCCTGAGCAATTTCAAATGATTTAAGTATTATTTTAGAAACTATTTACAAAAGAGAATATAGACTAATAGTTTATAAACTTATTGGATCCTTTCCGTCCACTAAAAACGATGGTGTAGTGTCCAAAATAAAAAAGAAATAAAAAATACAAATTTTATCTGCATCAGCGTAAGTGACTCTGCAGGCTAATTCTTGAGTGACAGTCTTTGGTGTACTGAATGCACACAAACTGTGGTGCTTTCTGAGGCTGCTGGCTTTTCTCTCTCTTTCTGGTTCCCTTTTCTGTAGAGGCTACTCTCCTCTCTGTCTCACCACTCTCTGTGCATTGCTTAACGTTAAGGCGCCAGGCCGCTCTAATCATAGTCCTAATTAGTGATCTATTTCACTAATACCACTAGCAACTGAAATAGACTTGGGGATGACAGACTGACAAAACAGATTATGTGCTCTCAACTGAGATAGAGTAAAAGTATTTACGGTATTCGAAGGGGCTTTTATTTCCCCGTAGTTGTTGGCAAAATTGTCGGACAAAGAAGAACAAACACAAAAGTAAAATGCAGACACTTGTATTACAAAATTTACAAGGGTTCACAAAAATCACAAGGTTTAACAAAAAGGGTTTAACAACAAAAAGGGTTTGCAAATTAAATGGAATTCGCGACCATGACTTATCTGTTTAAGGAGAGTTCTTGGTGTCGTGGTGATAAAGGTGTTCTGTCGTTGATAGGAAAATGGCTCTAAGAAGCTTCTCAGGTCGTTTCTCGTTCTTCAGTCAGTATGCTATTATACCAGCCTGAGATAACGTTTGCTAGTATAATGCCTTAGAAGTGAGCTGGTTATGTGGACCCTGTTCAAGTAGATTATTCAGTTCTCAGTATGCTATTATAACAGCCAGTGACAGTTTGCTGAAATAAAGCCTTAGAAAGTTTGTTGATAAGTACGTCCGTCCCGGACGAGGGCCCACAGACAAGTCCCGGGGTTTTGATTCTGGCGCCAATATCCCATTGGCGATTTGTCCCCCTAGTGTCAGGGGAAGATAATTCCCATGGAATTTCTGACAAGAGATCACGTGGAATCGGTAGACCAAACTCAGGAACAAAAACAACAAAGAGGATTTGCAGTTGGCAAGACGCCAAATGGAAGTTGAATCAAATAGAGAAAGCAGATTAGCAGGATGTTATCATCGGATACGATGGACAGCAAGTAATAATGAGTAACAAAACGTGTTTACTTTCCGACCTATGATGACTACTGTTATTTAAAATTTACAACACTACAGTACATAATTTTGTTCTGTTGTAATTATAAACGCAAAACTTGGTTTCTTTTTTCTTAGACATCTTTATTAAACCCGAAAGCCCAAAAGGGTTCAACAGCCGCGATGAAAAAATGGCTTACTTGGGGACATACAACCATTACGTCTGCCCCCATCGATAACCCGCCAAATTCTGCCAACTCTAACTCCATTCCCTTCACACGGTTTATCTATAGCCAATGAGAAATCACCGACTATGTCAGTAAAGGTTAACTGCTGTCAAATTATAAACATACCAAAATGGCTAAGATCCATCCGTCACAGGACACCGTCGGTGTTAGAGTAAAATATTCGCCTATGCTAAATAGGCTAAAACTGATACACAAACGTACAATATGTTACCAGCTTGGAAGACCGGAAATAACTGTCCATTGTTCAAATCATATTCTGACCACAGGATGAAACCAAAACGGTCATTCTAGGATTCAATGGTAATTTTCCATTTATGAATACCGTTATTTAAATTTTACTTCATTACAATACATAATTCGTGGGTTGCCTACTAATTATGTAACACTTTGATGATTTTAATTTTAAAAAGTGGACTTTTATTTATCAAACCTAATTTCATGTATTTTACTTCCTCTCTTGTTTTTGTCTTATTCACTTTGAATACAGGGCAAGATAGAATACGTTGCCATTGGAGGTCCTGTTGCTCTTCTCTTGTGCCGTGTTGACAAGGATACCGGAAGTATCACCCTCACTTCCTCTTTGAAAGTCATCCCTGACTCATTCTTGGTAAGTTGACTAACAAATCAAATCCAGAATTTACTGTAATCATCATCATCATTATTCAACAGTAAATGTTTGCACTGTTAAATCAAATGAAATTTAACGTAGATAAAAAGAAGTTACGATCAGAGTTTTTTTTAATTCTATGAAAAATCAATTAATTGTCTGATTTTCACGAAAATTTCTATAACTATTTACCTTTGGATGTAAATATATCTGAAATAGTTTTTTCCTAAAATATATTAGGGGAAATATTTTTACAGGTCTACCTAATTTTATTTTATGAGATAAAAAAAATGAACCGTCTGAAAACTTTTTTACTTTTTTTCTATAAAGATAAGAGTCTGAATAATTATATCCAAAAAATTGTATAACATACAACGCTGTAGTTTTTTCCACAATAGATTTTCATTATTTATAACTTATTTTTCAGCTGAAAATCCAGGCTTACGATACAAACTTCCCAAACAACAGAGCCGATCTTACCGTCTTTTTCAGAATCATTCGCAATTCTAATGCTCCAAGTTTCAGTGAATTCCTCTATCAGACCAACATCAATGAATATCACGATCTATTGAAACCTGTCCTCACCGTTAGCGCTACAGACAACGACAGAGTAAGTGAAATATTTTCTTATTTTATATTCTTATAGAAAGTCATGTTATTATGCGGGATTTTTAATTGTTATGATACAGAGGTTTTATAGGCCGGTCTCTAAGTAAAATCCTAAGAAACTTAGGCCTAATTGGAAATTTAACAATACAATTTGCAAAAAAAAATTCTGGTTATAGTAGAAAAGAAACAGCTTATGGAAAATTATAAACATACCAAAATGACTAAGATCCATCCGTCACAGGACACCGTCGGTGTTAGAGTAAAGTAATCGCCTATACTAAATAGGCTGAAACTGATACACAAAGTACAATATGTTACCAGCTTGGAAGACCGGAAATAACTGTCCATTCGTCAAATTATATTCTGACCACATGGCGAAACCAGAAGCCATTTTTAGTCAAGTAAAGTATCCTTCTTTACTGTGCTATGAATATGATGGTGAGGCTCCAGTCCTGAAGATTTTAGGAGTTTGATAGTACCTGTAATTTGGCATCAGTAATGCCAGATATCCTTGCTGCGATTAAATCGAATTTAACGGACATAAATTCCACCATTGTATGTTAGTTACCTCACCGAACGAAAAATACCAAAAATCAGGGAATTAACCGAGTTTAATGAAATTTTCAGTGTTTATATATTAATGAATAAAAGATATAATACACCAGTTATCTCATTTAAAAACTTCTACATTTTTTCAGGTCAGTTAACTTTGAACCACGTATCTTTGAGAATCTGAGTTACAACTCAAGATTATTGATTCATCATCGAATATCGATTAGCTGCCGTAAACAATATCCTAGTATTATAATCGCTAAACTTCTTTCTCTTTCTTTTCGTTGCAGGACAAAGTTACCTACAGTCTTTTTGGTGCCTCGAATGATATCAAGTATTTTTACATCATCCGTGACACAGGAATGATATATCTACGAGACAAGTTGCATAATGAACCTAAAAATTTCTTCCAGGTGAGAAATATCTAGAATCTAATTTCCTTACACACATATATATATATATATATATATATATATATATATATATATATATATATATATATACGTTTTGACATTTTGTCTATGTATGGTGATATGAGTTGACAAATGTATTAAATATATATGCAATATTATGGATATTATATTCCGTAACTAGTTTCATGGGTACTTGCAATCATCAAACGGTCAAAATGTTTGGTGATATGAGTTGTCAACTATATATATATATATATATATATATATATATATATACGTTTTGACTTTTGTCTATGTTTGGTGATACGAGTTGTCAACTATATTACATATACTAGCAAATATATGCACCCTCCGGGTGCAAGTATTTTAGTTAAATTTTATAATAAAATATCATATTAAATTAGAAAGGCTAATGAAACTGAATAAGAATGCAGATAAAAATATTTGGAACAGAGGGGGTATGATTGAAAAATAGAACAACTTTGAAACTAACTCTTCCATCATTTTCCATTACTCCCCTCTTTCATGGGTAAATTTTCCTAAGTTAACTATCTAGTTAAAATAGGAAGTAAAGAATATAATATTAGTTATTTCTTCTTGTTAATGGATTTCTTTTAAGGTTTGTCCCCGAGATTTTTGCTCATATTCAAAAAGATAAGACCAAACAATTAGAAATCAATAATACTAAGCATATATTTATTAGAATCAAATTTTTAAGATCAATATGCAAATCAGCCTTCCAATTCACACTATCATCTGCTATTTTGTTGTATATATAAATACAATTGAATGTTCTGCGTATGTAGATATGGTCAACAGTCTTAATGTTGTAAAACAATTTTATCAATAATTGAGGTTTAAATAAAAATAAAATTATGGAGAATATGATGTCAATAACTAAGAGAATTGTGACTTGAGTAGGAATATAGTTTCGGTTACAGACAGAAAAACACACAATCTCCATTATAATAAGATATATATGTATATATATATATATGAGTTAAAAGTAAGGAAATGAATCCGACGGTAAATGTATAGATAAAAGTGTATGAAAACACACAATGTTGTTAAAATGAATATATTTTTATATAATTTTCATTGCTAATATTGAACAATATTTCGATTTATAAAAATTCCTCGTCAGAGCATGTTTTTATTGATTTTGATATTATTTTTTTATAAATCGAAATATATTTTATAAATCAAAATATTGTTCAATATTAGGTATGAAAATGATATAGAATATATTCATTTTAACAATATTATGTGTTTCCATACTCTTATATATATATATATATATATATAATATATATATATATATATATATATATCCGCTTACATATTTTGTCTATGTTTTGTGATATCTAGGTTGTCGACTGTATAATATGTGTGTTTATGTCAATGGTGAGGGCACCTGGCTAATGAGTTTTCAATTGGGTTTGGGAGTTGTTCATTTCAAATTAGGTTGTCAATTTGTGTAACCTTTATTTGTAACTTTGTAAAAACATATCTATAATCGTTTTTGTTGGATTTGTCAAGTATTCATCTCTGTTACAAGCTGACTACAAAACTATCTCTAGAGTGTTGGCAGGTGGTTTATATACAGCTTTGGGTTATTCCATTATGAACTCTGGCAAGTTCACTTCCTGGGTTTTGATTGGCTGATGGTATTCAGTGTGAGTAGAGATATGGATAAGTACCCACTCTTCAGCCCTCAGTCTGCACTGTGCCAGCACCATGCAAGGACTGTATTTAAGTTACAGCTTGCATATTGTTCTTGTCTGTTAACTCGACGGTAGTTAGAATCCCACTGCGACGGTGAGTATTATATTGTTTCTATGTAATCTGGGGGATAACTTCTACAGTTTTTTTTTTGTTTACGTATTGTAGCTAACAGCACAGGCTATGGACGATGGTCGTCCGCCAAAGAGCGTAAATGCCTCCGTGAGGATTAATGTAATAAGAAATCAACCTGTGAGACTTGATGACCGAAGCATCACAATAAACGTTGATCCGAACGATCCTCTCGGAAGACAACTGGCTACAATTAGAGCATCAGATCCAGATATGCTGGTAAGCAAAATTCATATCTATACTTTTGTTTATAACTGAATTGAATAATTAGTATTATTTGGATTATTCGGACTATTGTCCTCATTTTGTATTGTTATCTGTACAACGTTCCGGCATTCTTCAGGTATTTCTTGTCGGACTCGGAAATCTTCTTTTCGTAATCGGAAACCTTTTTATTATCGGAAACCTTATTTTCGTAATACAGAACCTTCTTGTAAACGGAAGCCATCATGGAACTTTGAAATCAACCCTTTATTCAATCCACAGAGGTATCCTGTTCTCATTTCGCTAACCATAGCTTGAGTACAGGTGTTAAGCTGTGTTAATTATTATTCTATGTTACTGCTGCCTCTGACCAGGATTGAACCAGATATAACTGTCACTTAGAACTGTCTTAACCCAACGCCTTTATCCACTATGCTATGTGTCCAATTGAATAATACTGTGCTATTACAGTGGAGATTTCTATAGAGGGGGGGGGAATATATGGGGCGAAATAGACCTTCGAATCAACAAGCTCCTGCCAAGAACAAGCGAGTTCTCAGTCTTCTCACAAGTCAGACCCTCTGTTGGTCTTCGTCTAGCAGCTAAAAAAAATCCGTCGTCGTAGTCGAAATAATCTTTAGCAGTTCAAAATCACATTTCCTTACTGAAAAGCGCTTCGTCGTCGACTGCTTCTGCTTCTGCTACTGCTGACTGCCCAGCGCCTGACTCATTTGTTATTTTATGGGCATATTAGCCAAACATCCGGGCACGTCAGTCAAACCTCGCGTCCTTCCAGTTCCTACATCGCATCTGTTTTCGCATGCGGGAGGACGCGGGTTCGATCCCGGCAGGCAAGACAATGTCTTGCTCCCTTTCCTTTCTCGTTCTCCGTCACAATTTCGGAGGTGGGCAACAGGAGGATTTTACCTTGGGATAATGTTACAGAGTTGAGATGTTTTAAACTTGGGCGTCAGGTGAAGAAAAAAAGCAAGCGTTGCAGTTCAGTAAAGAGACAATCCATGTCTATCTCTGAAGGACCACTTGGTATTCCATTATAAGAAGCAACAGTAGTCAACCATTATGTTTTGATTGAACTGGACTTCATATATCGTTCTGGTGAGTTCCCGTGGCGTACTTGTTAACGTGCTGGACTGCGATATCATAGTAAGCCAGTTCGAGCCACAGTCGCACTTTTTCGTTTAATTACGGATTAATATTCTTTGCAAAAGGTATGAACCCACTCCGCTCCCCCAGATATGGGTTAAATAGTACCATGACTATTTGAATTTTTAGATGAGGCTTGATAATTTGTATTATTTGGGTTTTTCGGAGTTCATCTTTATTGTTATTGTTCAGTTAGACACATGGCACAACGCATATAGAGATTGAATTGATAGTTCTAAGTGATAATCATCTGTTGGTTACGGGTTCAATCCTGACCACGGGTACATAACATAAAATACTTAACGTATCGTAACACTTGTATCCGGTCATGGTTAGTAAAACGAGAACAGTCTACCCCGGTAGATTGAATAAAGGGTTCGGTTTGAAGTTCCTTGGAGGTTCCCGTGTTCGACAAGAAACACTTAAAGAAGGCTGGAGGTCACATCGGCCGAAACTTTGTGTATATAATATTAAAGATGAGGAAAACTACGATAAATCCAAATAATCAAAATTACTATGACTGTTCTTCTACAATTATGGCTTTGGCATTAAATAACACACAAAAGTTGATATGCTAATAAACCAAATTAAACCAATAAATCGAAACGATTTATTGTCTCAATAGTCTCAAATATTATTTAAGAAGGACATTTCAACGAGCAATAAACACCTGGCACCCAAATTCTTTTGAAAAATAGTTGACTCTGTGTCGAATCCTACTCGTGTGGAGGTGTTGGGTAAATGCATACATACCAATATCTGACGTACTACAACAATTTAGAGTACTGGTTTTGACTCGGTGTACTCTATTAAATCTAAAACTCATTTCCTGGGCATTTGGGCCCTGTGTCTGGTGGCTTCAGCCACTGGACCAGAGAGAAATTAAATTAACGTCCCATGGGACCATCCCCACAGTCAACACCAGTCCCCTTGATTTAAATTTCCGCCAAAACTTCTGGACGCATCACGTGATTGCTATATCCAATCACAGAAAGACTTTTTTGACTTAACCCCACTCACAGGAATAAACATATTTTACTGACTCCAGCAGGATTATTGTCTATAGGTTATGAAATTGATACACCTAATTTCTTTCTTCAACTGCAAAGTTCGATGACAAATTTTCTCGTCCCGCAACAATTTTCCAACAGTCCTCCGTACACGACTCTTCGAAGCATCTCGGCCTTTACTCAGTTTGTCTCTCGTTTTATGTACGATGATCTGAGAGAAATTTGCATACGTGCAGATTTACTATCACCACGTTTCTTTGCTTAGAAATCACACATATCTTAATTGTAGAGCCAAGGCAGCCATATTTTTTCGTTGCCACTCATCCTGTAAGCGTGACAATTTCGCGCCCACTTTGCTCCACGAGGCAAGCCCTTCTCTCCTTCTCTCTCTCTCTCTCTCTCTCTCTCTCTCTCTCTATCTATCTATCTATATATATATATATATATATATATATATATTAACCTCATTTGATAATAAGGATGGGGACAATAGTCCATTGTACTCAGATTACTCATGCGTATCGTATATTTTGTGAATGAATATCTTACTTCAACTATGTTCTTTTTTTTCAACAGGGCAAACTTGTTTACGAAGTTATTGGAGATCTATCGGCACCAACCTATTTCAAAGTGGATCCAAACAATGGAATAATCACCGTGAGGAGTTCATTATTGCCCGACAATACACCACAATATGTGGTAAGTTTATATTTATACTGTCTATCAGGACACTTATGAAATATTCATTATCTCTAATAATAAACATTACAATACTCTGATCCAGAGTGGTATATGTTAAGGATCTGTCTATGGGTCAAATAGATATGTTTAAAAACATTCTTATTCGATAAGATGCAAAATAAATTAAGAAGCAAATGCACAAAAATGTAAATATGTACGTACAATGAACGCGATTCCGTAAACTCTATGTATAAATGTTGTAGAGTAGCTAACACCCCTTCAGCACTCTACCAGATGGACTGGCTCATAGCCATAAAATAGCCAACGATTAAAGTGGATTAACAAGCTGAATAATATGCAGACTGACTTTTCTGCGTTGGCTATAGCGACCTGGCCCTCTTCTAATTAGTGTAAGTTTTGTCTTGTTAATTGTTTGTACTTATTTGTTCTGTGTTTGTATGTATCTGTTTGACACCGGATGCTGGTACTTAATAAATGTATTAAGCATACCATTCTTCTGTGTATCTTTCCACCTCGCGATACAATACAAAATAACCCAAGATAGTTGGCATGCCGGCAGGCTCTCCATAGCGGACTGTTCATGTCTGAAGCCACCCTAGCGCAACGCCATGAATCCAGAAGGTCCAGAAGAAAACAGCGGCAACAAAGCACCGGCACATCAACATCTTCAGGAATAGCCTTCACACATGCGACATCTGTGGTCGAGAATGTTTTTCGAACATTGGATTTTACAGTCACAGGAGGCGCTGTAACTTTAAGGGCACAAGAACTATATAGTCTTCCGAGACTGCGATGCCGATGATATATACTATATATCATATTATTTTATTACAGTATATTATATTATGTTATCATATTATTTTATATTATTAACTGATATTATTCTGATATTATATAACCGTATACAAAAAAGTCAATAGCTTCGTTTTAAGGTTGTCTGCAAGAATGATCTCAGGTGCTTTGGCATTACCCCTTCCAACTGGGAAAATTTGGCTCAGGACCGACCTTGGTGGCGGCAGGTTCTCCGTAGCGGGCTGTTCATGTCTATAGTCACCCTGGCGCAACACCATGAAGCTAAGAGGCCCAGAAGAAAGCGGCGGTAACAAAACACCGGCATGTGGTCGAGAATGTTTTTTGAATATTGGAATAAACGATGAATGAAAATCAATCCATCAATCTATGATTATCATAATCTGCGACCGAATCTTTTTAAATAGGAAAACAAATTATTTTATCTGTTTTATTTGACTTTTATCCATTTATATTTCAGTTAAGAGTCGCTGTCTATGATTCATCCGTCTCTAACATGAGAACCACGGCAACAGTGACTATTAATGTGAACAGAAATAAACAAGAACCAGCGTTCCTTAGTCCATCATATACACGAGTTCTTGATCCAAATACTGTCGTCTCGACTGCTGTAATCAATATTCAGGCAAGGGACCCAGAAAATGTAAGTATTTGATTGTGGGTTATGACTATGTAGATATGGGTTTAGGTGTAGGTTTTTCATAGAGAGACTGGTAAGTTTTGGTGTTTGTAGTGCGAATTGGCTTTATGGTGAATGGAAAATTGTAGCATGAAATCCATCTTATACACGGGTTCTTGAACTAAATACTGTCGTCTCGACTGCCGTAATCAATATTCAGGCAAGGGACCCAGAAAATGTAAGTATTTGATTGTGGGTTATCACTATGTAAATATGGATTTAGGTGTAGGTTTTTCATAGAGAGACTGGTAAGTTTTGGTGTTTGTAGTGCGAATTGGCATTATGGTCAATGGAAAATTGTAGCATGAATCTGATCAAGAATGAGAATAGTTAAGTTAAAAGTTAGGATAGAGATGACCTACCTTTCCCTCCCATTTTTGGCATTGTGCCACATTTTCTGTATTAATTCAAGAATGAATACCTATATACTATTCCTCTGAATGTTTGAGATGAGGCTTGATGATTAGTATTATCTGCGTTATTCGGACTATTGTCCCCATCTTCATTGCTATCTGTACAACATTGTACAAATAACAATGAAGATGGCGATAATAGTCCGAATAAGGCAGATAATACTAACCTATATACTAGTAGTAGTAGAATGGTGGGTTATATATTATTATTGATATAAAATTATGAAAAATTGTTTTACAATTTTTAGTTTGTTTTTTACTTTTATTATTGGCTTTATTGTGAGAATAATGTTTTTAATCTTTCTCTTTTCAGGGTAACATCACTTATTCTATTGTTCCTAAAGGCGATATTGAAAAGTATTTCTTTGTCAAACCAACAACTGGTCAATTGATTGTTATTGGTTCACTCGTACCTCTAAACCAACAGACTCTCACGGTAAGAAAAAAAACTTATTTTCATTTTTGCTCAAGAATATATATATATATATATATATATATAATATATATATATATATATTAAAATTTGAAGGCAATACAATGCGTATAAAAAATAAAAACAAAAAGATGTTTTTTTTATCTTATCGATTTCAAAGAAACTTTATCATCAGAGACGAAAATCAGAAATGGACGTGCTTAAGTTTGTTTTGTTTTTTTTTTGCGCATCTTTTTGTTTTTATTTTTTTATACGCATTGTATTGCCTTCAAATTTTAATATATTATAACATACTTGACAATGCTTCAAGCAAATTACCAATTACTTTTATATATATATATATATATATATATATATATATATATATTGTATGTGTGTGTGTGTGTGTTGTGTGTGTGTGTGTGTGTGTGTGCTTTATATCATATATGTGTTGTGTATATTGTGCTAGCGTGTGTATTGTTTATTAATATATAGTGTGCTGTATGTGATATATATCTATAATGTGTGTTTTATATGAGTGTATGTTGTATATATTGTATAGTGTGTGCGAATTGTATATATCAATATATATGTGTGTGTGTGTGTGTTGTACAAAATAGTGTAGTGTATAATATGTATAGATACGTGTGTTGTGTATAATGTATTTAAATATCTATAAATGTGTGTTGTATATATATATAATATATATAATATATATATATATATATATATATATACCGTGTTGTGTTTATATATGTGTGTGTGTAGTATATACGTTATATATATATATAATATGCATCAATATCTCTATATACATATAATATAAATAAGCGTGTTATATATATATAATATATATATATATATATATATATATAGGTATATATAAAAACAATTTTTTTGTGATGAAACAAAGAAAATACAGTGCTCAATCACAAATTGTGAGAGCTAATATTTATTTAATTTGCTGAGTTTTTATAGATCAATGTTTATTATAAACAGCTACCTCGGTTTCATGCTACGGGGCAATCATCAGGCCGTTGAGTTAGATCCCACGGTGTTTGTTGGAGATCTTTACTTAATGTCACATTCTGGACCGTAAATAACCTAAATAACCGTAAATAAATAATAAATAGGTTATTTACGGTCCAGAATGTGACATTAAGTAAAGATCTCCAACAAACACCATTGGATCTAACTCAACAACCTGATGATTGCCCCGTAGCATGAAACCGAGGTAGCTGTTTATAATAAACATTGATCTATAAAAACTCAGCAAATTATAATATATATATATATATATATATATATATATATATATGACATTGGATTAAGATTTTTTTTCTGTTGTTTGTTGTTGTGCAATCTGATGTAACAAATAATGTGTTGTTTTAATTTGTTTTGTTTTTGTCTTGTTTTTCAAATATGTTCACTTTCCTTTTCCCTTTTTCTTTTCTCCAGTTTCAAGTCAAAGCAACTGATGATGGAACTCCGGCGCGTTCCAGTGTTGTTCCAGTCACTATAATCGTGAAATCTTCGCAGTCAGTTCCAACATTCCTACAAACAACTTATTCAATCAATATCAAAGATTCAGAACCAGTAAATTCTATTGTGATCACCCCAACACTTCTGACCACAGGACAAACGGTAAGAAATTGAGAGCGCGGTGGTATACTGGTTAGAGTCGGAGAAAATGGACTCGTCAATCCGAGTTCAAATCCTGGGCGAAGCCACAATTCACATAGCGCTAATACCCTTGGGAAAGGTATTAATCCAACTATACTCTCTCCAGCTATGGATAAATAGTAGGGCAGACTGAGCTCTTTAACCTTGGTTAGGCAACCAGTCTAGGAGAAGGAAGACTCTGAATTCAAACCTCTTAAATCTCTGCTAGGGGTGGTCACTACTAGAACAGACTCAGACCCACTTAGTGATCTATTTCATTTTTTTTTTAATTTATTAAATTTTATTTAATGTTTAGGCCTGTCGTTGACTGTATTCTGATGGTGAGGTTTCAGTATCTGAAGATCTGGGAAGTGTAGAGTACCTCTTCATTGCCATTACTCCCAGGTCAACTCTGACCCGGGGTGGTAATACCTGTTAATGACCTATCTTTTGTCCAAATATTTATGTTTAAAAATTATTCGTATACGATAGACCCGTGTGAAAAAAAGACTTCACAAAAAATATGGGAGATTTTTATGTAATGGTTATGGTTGTAGGGAATGGATACGGCGGTCGAGTTCAAATCCTGGACGAGGCTGTTTGCATTTCATATAGCGCTAATATCCTTGGAAAATGTATGAATCCATCTAATCTTCCCTAATTAGGGATAAAATGTAGGGCAGACCGGACTCTTTAATCATGCTTACTGAATTAAATCCTATTAAACTCTGTTTAAAAATTGACACTAGCGGGGGATGGTAAATACGTCATAGGGTGCCGACAACAATGATCTCCATGACTCTTCCTTACCACCCGTCCCTACCGGCCATCGCTCCTAGAGGGTCCTCTGCACAGTATCCAGTATCCGTGCAAAGCTGATCGATGTAGGTTTTTGCTGACTGAGTAACACTGGTGTGTCCAGGAAAACGTTCCTTGTAAGCTCGTCCTTGCTTCTCTAACAGTGTCCGGCATGTCTTATTCGTTTTATTTGGATAGTTTGTAAGATAGGGGGTAAGTGGGCGTTCAGATGCTCTTTTGTGAGGTGCTGCTTTTAGGATTTGTTCAAGATAGCAGTCAGCATCCTTGTACAGTTTTTATTTGGCTTTTTCTTTAATCTTGTTAGCGTCTAAGTGGTACAGCCATACAGTAGTAATTACACGGCTACACCATGGAATAATTATTCTAACGCCGTTTTTTATATTTTCCATATATTTTCCAAATAACTTTTTTCCTTTTTTTCTTTTCGGGTTTCCAGAGAATATTCAAATGCAAAACAGTTGGTTACTACCCGGCACCAAGTTTCTTTAGCGTTGATGAGAACACGTGCGCTGTAAGAGTAAGTCGTCCTCTGACAAGTGATGCCGCCACCACAGCTCTCTATACGGTAAATCTTCTTTATGTTAATACTCACATTCCTTAATCTTCCGACTGTTATCATCTTGCAACACCCACTATTTTTTACTCTCTCTCTCTCTCTCTCTCTCTCTCTCTCTCTCTCTCTCTCTCTCTCACTCTCTCTCGTTCAATTTATCGCTTCTATACACTCACCCTTTCTCGCTGTCTTTCCCCTACTCTCCTACTTTCTCATTATATTTTCAATGTAGTATGCCCTATTTCTCCTCTTTCTTTATGATAAAAACGGAATGGTTCATTATTTAGCTGAGGTGATGACACTCATAAGGAATAAGAATTCGGCAGATAAGCAACACCAGATAATCTATCTAAAAGCCATTCTCTCTCTCTCTCTCTCTCTCTCTCTCTCTCTCTCTCTCTCTCTCTCTCTCTCTCTCTCTCTCTCTCAAAACTAATTTTTTTCTTTTTTTTTCTTTCTAAAAGCTCATTTTTTTTCTTCTTTTTCTCTCTCCCTCTAAAAGCTCGGCATTGGGGCTTATGACATCAGCAGTCCGCAGCTAATGGGTTACTGTAATGTGACCATCGGCGTGAGCCGTAACCCTTCAGCTCCTAGGATTATTGGACCCACAAATACTCAAATATTCGTCCCGAATACCAAATTGGAAAATAGTGTAATCGTCAAGATTGATGCCCAGGATGCAGATGGAGTAAGTTCTCTTAATTCTATTACAATCATTTTTATTCAGACTAGCAAATATATGCACCCTCCAGGTGCAAGTATTTAAGTTTTAATATAATAAAATATCATATTAAATTAGAAAGGCCAATGAAACTGAATAAAAATGCAGATAACATGATTTGGAACAGAGGGGGTATGATTGAAAAATAGAACAACTTTGAAACTAACTCTTCCATCATTTTCAATTACTCCTATTCCTAATTTAACTATTTAGTTAAAATAGGAAGTAAAGAATAATATTAGTTATTTCTTTTTGTTAAGGGATTTCTTTTAAGATATATTGAAGAGAATTTTGCTCATATTCAATAAGATAAAACAATTAGAAATCAATAATTTTAAGCACATATTTATTAAAATCAAATTTTTTAAGATCAATATGCAAATTAGCCTTCCCATTCACACTGTAAACCACTGTTTTGTTGTATATATAAATACAACTGCATGTTATTTGTATGTAGATATGGTCAACAGTCTTAATGATGTAAAACAATTTTATTAATAATTGCGGTTTAAATAAAAAATAAAATCATGGAGAATGTGATGTAAATAACTAAAGGGAATTGTAACTTGTATAGTAATATAGTTTCAGTTACAGACAGAAAAACATACAATCTCCATTATAATAAGAGATATTAGCCATGTTTGTTTGATAATCGACAACAGACGCAGTGCCGTTGTGAGAGGTGTGCGAGCCGCACAGGGCGACCAATTTAGGGGCTCACCAATATTATAGTTTTATTACTTTCTTGAGATATTCGCTCAATTATGAGCTATCATAGATTCACTAACTTGTTCATTAATGTTCATAGTTAGGGTAAATAACAAAAACACTAATAAAGGTAAGAATGAAATTGTATCATTTTTATTGCAGGACAAACTGACTTATATTATGAAAGACGATCCAGCTGTGAAACAATTCTTCTACATAAATTCACAGGATG
Organism: Doryteuthis pealeii; assembly: GCA_023376005.1. Classification (NCBI taxonomy): domain Eukaryota; kingdom Metazoa; phylum Mollusca; class Cephalopoda; order Myopsida; family Loliginidae; genus Doryteuthis; species Doryteuthis pealeii. The sequence continues at coordinate 26,396,447 of CM042181.1, read as the reverse complement.
GACTCATTTATCTTCGACAATCTCTTCTTAAAACACCTATAAACCAATTCCTGGTAAGTGAAATGAATTTCCCTTTTATATTTCCAATCATTATACACACGCACATATATATATATATATATATATATATATATATAATGTAGAATTAAACAAAAGGCAGGTCTCCTGTTTAACGATTTTATTGGTGATCTTTTCAAGCTTTCTGGCCAACACTTTTTTATATTTCGATGGAATTCGTGGATTAGTCCACCGAAGTTTATATCCCGACTACTTTCGGCTCTTCAAAGTGCCATCATCAGGGGTGATGTGTTCCAGTTTTTTTTTCCAAAGTATATTAATGGATGTGGAGGCTGGAAGGAGGGGAATTGATAGGAAAAGTGTTATAGGCATTTTAAAATGTGAGTACTGCATTGAAAATTAATTTTATTTAAGAATGGTTTGTATTGTTTGATGTATAAAACTTCTAGTATTTGGAGTTTTTGTTTATTTTTTTCTTTGTGTAGAATGTGCGTATTTTATGTTAGGATATTTCGGTAATTAGAGTGGGGGCATGCATGTAGTTTTAGATGTTGTGAAATGGAGACCTGCCTTTTGTTTAATTTCACATGTATAAATGAAAGAATGCTGCCCAAATATATATATATATATGTGTGTGTGTGTGTATGATGAGTGAAGGATTGAGCAAATCCGACCAAATATGGTTGCAGTATAAAAGTATACTGTAAAAAGCATTTGTCTTCACAATAAATTCTGAAGAAGCTTCACATAATCGAGGCGAAATATCAATTCAATTTAGTTATTTGTGTTGTTATATCCACTTTTTCCTCTATTTTCAACCATATATATATATATATATATATATATATATATATATATATATATGATAACAAAATATCAGAAAAGAATAACGTCACAACATTTCTGTACCCAAAAATAAGATTGCATAGATTTATATCAGAGGTGTAGTTATTCTTTAATTACTTCATATTCATATTTTTTGTTACAGAGTTTCAATGCTGTAGAGTTTGGTAATAATTAAAATCTAATAATATCAGTTTTGATTGTATGATGTTTCGCTAGAAATAATAAAATCATGCTATCTTTGGGGTTTTTTAAAGCTCAGTCGGTAGAGTGTTCGGCTAGGAATCTCAAGGTTCTTGGTTCGATACTGGCCCCCGCCAACTCAGCGTATAAGTAGCACAGGGATCTGTGCGGTGAAGTAAGGAGCTAATCGTAGGTGTGGCGCTCCACCTCAGATGCTGAAATAATCTCCTTGGTCTAGTGCTAGTGAAAAGGGGATAGACTCCTTCGCTAATTGGCTGATACCGACTTTAGGCCGCCCCGACGATTTTACTTACTTATCTTTGGTTTATAAGAAAATGTAAAGTGATTTTAATGTTTCATTTCAACATCTTTACCGAGAAAACTGATCGACTAAATGAATGATTTGTACATTACTGGTGTTAATTTTATATATATATATATATAGAGATAGAGAGAGAGAGAGAGAATCTATTTATTTTGTTAGACAGTAGCAAAAAATTTTTTTTTTTATATTATACACCCTACGCTTATCTTATAAGAAAATAAGATATGTACATTAATGGTCTTAAATTCTTCGCCCTGTTGGTTGGGGCGTTATAATACACCGACTGCACCTCTGTAAGACTCCCTGTTTGTCGTGGGTGGTGACCCATGATGCTTAAGGATAGAACCCAGGTGGTTGAGTAGTCCATGACATGCAACACTCCACTTTGGCCCTTACTTGGGCTAGACGGGCAGTCGGAGAGACCTCCTCCAAGCAACCGGCTGGTCACGTCAAGCCCTAGCAACCCTATTGCCCTTATGGTAACCACCAAACCCTTTTTATCATACGTGCTAGAAGGCGGTGGCTGAGGGTCTTCATGTCCTGAGAATAATATTAAACTCTATCTAATGGTGAAGTTCCAGTTCTGGAGGTTTGGGGAATGTAGAGCAGCCCTTCATCACCATTGCTCCCTGGTCCACTCTGATCCGGTGTGGTAGTACCTGTTAGGGTTCCATCTATGGATTAAATAGAAAAATGTGTTTATGGAAAAATTGAGTATCCATTAGCAATGAATTTATTTCAAAACCTTGGCAACGTTAAATGACCCACTGAGGTTGATATGCCGTAAAACAAACCAAACTTAATTTGTTATCACAAATTAAGACCACCTCTTATTTTATCCCCGGACAACTCCGGGTATACCCGTTTGTTGATAAACAAGAGGAAATCTTCTCGAAATTATTACTTATAATTATCTCCCTTAATATAAGATAATTATCCAATTGAACGTGATTAAGTTGCAAATTGTGTCATTTAATTTAGAGTATCTTATAATTTTATTCAAAGAATAACCTTTCTACCTCGGTGATGTTTGCACAGGAAACTCCTGAGAAAGCTTTCTTCATCAAGATGCACCTCGATTGGTGTAAAGCTTAACCAGTTTAGCTAGCTGACTTTGGTTTGTAATTCTAATTCTCACTGAGCGCAACAAACTTCTGAGCTTGTGAAAAATTAAGCCAATAACTTTTTACGGGGTTGAGTCAAAAAGTAATGCCATTTTCTTTATTTCATGTGAAGTCTTTTTTATAAAACTAAAGCCTACATTGAGACCCTAACGTGACTCAGAGCAAGAATCCGACGAGTAAGACTCAACTTGCCAATCGACAATGTCCTTCTTCTGCATAACAATGTTCAACTACACACAAGCATCAGTACAAGGGAGAAAATCGCCTGATTTGGGTGGACAACTTTACCGCATCCTCCATACTCACCAGATTTAATGCTTTCAGACTATCATCTCTTAGGCCCCATGAAAGAGGGTTTGAGAGGCAAACATTATTCCGATGATGAGGAAGTGAAATCTGTCGTGAAGAAGTGGCTCAAAGAAAAGTCAACAGAATTTTATGGGGCAGGGATACATGCTCTCATTCAAAGGTGGAACATTGCTATTGAGAGAAACGGTTATTATGTGGAGAAGTTGTGATGTGATCCACAGAGGACCAGCTTCCTTTTAATGTATGATACATGTTCCTGTGTTAGTAATTATACCTGTCTTAAACAAAATGGCATTACTTTTTTACTCACACTCGTACATTGGATACCTGATTTATTCAGTCAACTCTCAATCTTAATTTTGATACCAATTTCTTTATTTTATGTGGGTTTAAATTGGTTTTAATGCTTTTAAAATGTCACTGTATGAATACTAAAATATTTGTTTTCTTTTGATTCTTTTAAGCCTACTGTGACTGTTATTGATGACGGTCAACCACCTCGTTCGAGTAGCATCACCTTGAATATTATAGTACAAAAGATTCCTCTACCTCAATTTAAACAAGACAATTATACAGCTACAGTGAATGAAAATGATCCTGACAACACATTTGTTGTAAGAGTCGATGCATCAGTGCCAAATATAGTAAGTTTTTTTTTCATTATTTTTTTTCACGTGTCAACAATAAAAATAATACAAAATAGTTGTGGCCATTAGAAGTAATATGATCATTTACTGTATAATTACATATAGAATTACAAAGACTAATGAAATCAAATACGGTTGGTGCTATAGAATACGCCGACTGCACCTCTGCAGTCGTAAGAGCCCTCCCCACAATTCTACCATGTTGGCTGTGTGTGGCAACCCGTAATGCCTGAGTTACAGGATCGTAGTGGCCGAGCAGTCGAAATTGACCTACTCGTGCGGAAAGGTTGGGTAAATGCATACAACTATGAAATTTAAAGCTCACAAGCAATTTATTTTTTAAGTTTAAAAGAGTTTAAAGTGTTTTCAAATCCAATCTAAACGCTAATATAACTTTTACTTTCAGAACAATATGGTCTATAAAGTAATCGGTGATGGATCTGCTCCAACATTTTTCAAGATCGATAATTCAGGAAATATTTACTGTCGTGGAAACCTAAAAACGGACCAATTAACGCAATACAAGGTTTGTATGATTATTCTACTCTCGGAGTTACCAAACTCCGACCTGAGGGCCAAATCCGGCCCGCGAGGTCATTCTATTCTGTCCGCCACCGCCACACTGTCATAAATGAGCTAAAATATAATTATAGTTAATATTGTCGCCTTTGATAAGTTCTTTTTTGTAAATATATGTTTGTTGTCTTTACTTTTTGTGTATTTCGCATTTTGTGTATTGGTAAGTATATGTTGTCTTTATTCTTTGTGTATTCAATATATTGTATTGAGCCAAATGGTTATGCGGTCCTCGCTCATAATTCCCTCAGTTATCTGATCTGCTGTGAAAAAAAAAGTTTTGTGACCCCTGTTTTACACGATGTTCTCTCTATATCTATCTATCTATCTATATATATATATATATATATATATATATATATATATATATATATATAATCCAAAAGTCCAGAGAAGAAATCTTCCTTACGACACAAGAGTTTTATTTTTTAAAAACAAGTCGCAGTTTGAGAGCTCAATGTGTGCTCTTAATGTTAGAGTCACAGAGCAAATATATAAGTAAAGAAATAACAAAAGACTTAGAGATTTAGATTATAGTCTATTTCAGGGAGCTTAGACAAAGTGTCTAACTCTCCCGACTCATTCGCATTCGCATCTGATGAGTCGGGAGAGTTAGACACTTTGTCTAAGCTCCCTGAAATAGACTATAAAGCTAAATCTCTAAGTCTTTTGTTATTTCTTTACTATATTGTATGCATACCTATAAATGATAATATGCCATCGTTTAACGTTTCGTTTTTGTTTAACGTTCTATTATCGTTAAATGCGTTCCGTTTCAAGATGTAATAGAAAAAATAGAATTGAATAATGTTACTTACATATGTTTTTTGTGTACATTGTTTTATATTAGCAAAGATATGAGCTCCTGGGCACAAATATTCAATTTTTGATATAATTGAATATTGAATTACAAAGACTAATGAAATCAAATACGAACACAAAAAAGATTACACTTATTTTTACTTTATTCTAATTGATTTCAATATAGAATTATACACAGGATTACTTTTAATATGTTTGAGAATAAAACCAGAAATCAATTATTTATTTATTAAACACGGTTTTATTAAAAACGATATGCAAATTATTCACACCATATACTATGTAAACATTTAGTTCTGAATGATATATTACACACATCGCAGGATTTTAAACACATTGATAATAAGGGCTGTTTGAGGAAAAATCTATCTCAGATATATCTTTAATAGAGACATTGTTAATAAATAAGATGCTAATTAATATTAAATAATGGTTATTTAACAACTATTGAGAATATAACGTAAATAACTAATGGAATTGTGATGTTGGCGGTGACGTAGTTTCAGTTACAGACAGAAACACAATCTCCATTATAATAATGTGCATTTATTTATTTATTTTTCATTATTTCTAACAGCTCCGAATTGAGGCCTCTGACGTCAACTCTCCAAATCACAAAGACACAGCCTTGGTTATCATCAATGTACGACGTAATGTAAACAAACCGACGTTCAATTCGCCACAATTTACAGTCAACCTTGATGAATCCAATATTCCTGGAACGATTGTTGGCCAAATTCAAGCGTCAGATGCTGATAACGTAAACTCCTTTTACTTATCTTATATACTCTTAATAAGGATTAATTTCCTGACTTTTGGTATTTTTTTTCTTTCAGGGTATGACTCTAGTACTATCAAATTTGACTTTAACTCTTTAATTAGAGAATAAAAGAGCTGACTCCACAGCTTAATTGGCTCTAGATTTGATCAATCAAATCTATCCATGCATATTCGCTGAATCAGCATTCAAACTTTTCCGCTAGTCATAAATTTTTCCTTAACAAATCACTCAAACCAACACAATGGTTATGCAATATAACTATAGTGTTACAATACTTTGTTCGCTCAAAGCGAGGACAAACAAGATTTACGTCTTGTCCCTCCAAGTAAAGGAAAATTTGTTGAGAGAGGGATGGTTAAGGGATCGAATTGCCACGTGACTAACGGACACGTAACGTGTGAACCCGCGCCTTCAATCTCGATTACCCTTGTGTCACTATAATGTAATTATCAATTTACACGTATGTCTGTATACACTTCTGTATAACTATACCTTTATCAACCCAGTTGACTTTTTATTTTTTATCTTCCCACAGGATGTCCTGAGATATTATATTGTTGGTCCCGACGCATGCAAAAACCTCCTGGTATTAAACCAGAACAACGGAGAAATTCTATTAGTAGGGAAAGTACCAACATCTGGAACTGTTTACAACGTAAGTAGAAACAAATTAAGCTGTTCTTAATTTGACGCATCCATACTTGTTTAACCTGGACTACTCCAGTAAAAGAAAGGGGTCATTTGGGGGGGGTATCTTTTTTTAAATTGTCATTTATTTTTTTAAATTTAAGAGCAAACTGATATCTATCTTAATTGAGAATAAACCTGAAAATACAATTATTTTATAATTAGTTGAAAGTGGATAATGTAATGTATATTAACTTCTACATAGAATATAAAAATGCTGGAAATTTTGGACCAAGTTACCTTTAATCACTCTAAGGGCGACCTGGATTCAAAGGGACATGTTTCACTTTGCACCGTCAACATCCGGTTGTTTGTTACCAGACCATTTTTAGACGCATTTTTTTAATTATTAAACTATCTGCTAAACCTAACCCTAACCACTAACTCTAACCCTAACAAACAACCGGATGTTGACAGTGCAAACCGAAGCATGTCCTTCTAAATCCAGGTCGCCCCTGGGGTACTTACTTAAAGGTAACTTGGTCCGAAATCTTATACTGAAATAAATAAAAAATATCAAAGTGTGATATGTCATAACAAATATCCTCGAATGACGGTCACAATTTGATGTTATTTCCTTTTTATAAATAAAACTTAAATTCAAGAAATAATTTTATAGAAATTATTTGAAATAACAAAGCCAATATTCTCAAGAATTGATGCATTTCTTTTCGTTTTAACTTCAAATATCAAACATTTTACTCTGATGAACGTCGTTTTTCTTTATATGCTTAAATATGCTATAATTTTCTATCATTATTATTTTATTTTATATTTAAAATAATAATAGATAGAATACATGTGTACATGAACAAACTCCTGGCCGAAACACGTGTTGGTAACTCAAATTAAATCAATTTTATTCATACAACATTTTCTTTTCTTTATTTATCCTTTCAACATATCGTCGGATCCATTTCCATTTTCAACTTATATATATATATATATATATATATATATAATGAATAGTGAATGAAAAAAATTAGAAAAGTATTTGCATGGAAAGGTGCTCAATGCTAATAAAGCAGAGCAGTTTTATAATTAATGGTGATATTATGATTTCACACTCATAACTTAAAGTTTTCAATCATCATTTTCACGACTGGTTTTTGACATCTCAACCACTTCTTATCTGATGATTGGATTACCAAGAAACTTTAAGTTATGAGTGTGAAATCATAATATCACCATATATTATATATATATATATATATATATATATATATATATATATATATATACATATATAAGAATTAAATACAGGTTAACACACAACATCATTGTTACCGTATTATTATTTTTTCTTTACACCTGCATTGTGATAGCCTTCTAAATCAACCTCCTAACCGATATATATATATATATATATATATATTGTCGGCTAAAAGCCATATCAAATAAACACAGTGTTTATTTACGTACTCTCATATATATATATATATATATATATATATATATATATATATATAAATTCTGCTGCTCTTATGTGCTTACTCATCTAAGTGTTGATGAACGATAGCTGGTTGATTATATCGTTTCATCGTACAGAATAGATATAAGAAAAATTCCCAACGAGGTGACAACTATGATATTTTATTACCTGAGCAAACTTAATAGAAGTGAATACAGAAATGACAGGAGATACTAAGAAGAGCTTATACATGATTGTATAAGAGAAATGTCCTCATGGGAAAATAGCCTTTTAGTAGATAAAGTCTTGAAGATGCTGGTAAAAAAGGAAAGTCTCCCGGTAAAGTATAAATAGAACAATTCGCTTTAAAATTTGAGATCATTAGAATGAGAATTGGTCAAGCTAAAAGATTATGTAATGATATCAATATTTCTAAAACACCCAGTACATCTTAAATGACATCTTTTTAAACACTCTGTATTTTCTTTTTTACTTTTTCACATACAAATAATGTTTTCTTTTTTTGTATGTAGTGCGTAATGGGAGTGACAGACAACGGTAAACCTGTCAGTCATACAGCCACAACGACGGTGAAAGTTATTGTATCATCCAATACAAACCCACCAAGTTTTGGTTTACCTGAATATCGAACGACCGTGAAAGAAACTGATCCAATTGGAACTATTGTCGCCACAGTTACCGCCACGCGAAACCCCCTTCAAGTAAGTTCGTTTTTTTGTTGGGGGGGGGGTTGTATTCCGATTCTCCAAAGGAATTGGTACAGGAATTTCAACGACTTTTTAATTCTAAATCTAACCATATTAACTGTCCAAAAATAACATATATATCCATATACAACACATAATCGTGTAAGTACAATTGGAATTTTATAACTGAAAAGTTTTGAATGAAATTCAATGTTTACTTTTTTTAATTTCTAGGGAGGCATTCGGTACCAAGTGGTTGGAGATTATCCATCGGATATTTTCTTTGATGTAAACAACGTAACTGGTCAAGTCCGTATCAAAAACGACCTCCGATTAGACAACCTACGCCAAATTTTGTATACGGTAAGATATTTTTTAGCTTAACACCAAGTTCAGCCCTGTCGATGGGGCTTTGGAACATACTGACTACACCTCTACAGAGGGGTAAGACCTCCCCCAATGGGGCCACCTATTGGCCGTGGGTGGTGACCCACGATGCTTAAGGATTGAGCTCTGGTGGCTGAGCAGTCTGACATGCAACACTCCACTTTGGCCGTTACTTATGCTTAGTCGGTCGGGACAGAGACCCCCTCCGATCAATCGACTGGTCACGTCAAACCCTAGCACCTATATGATTATCCCGACCCTATTTCCGTTATGACAAATCCCAACCCTTTTAATCATACGTGCTAGAAGGCAGTGGCTGGGGGTTTTATTGTCCTATGTATGACGTTACACCCTACCTGATTGTGAAGTTCGAGTTCTGTAGTTCTGGGAAATGAGGAGTACCCTTTCATCACGATTACTCCCAGATCCACTCTGACCCGGAGTGGTAATACCTGTCTATGGGTCAAACAGAACAAAATCAGTTTTTAAAAAAGGTATAAAAAATTGAGTTTGAAAAAAGAGAATTGAGTGCCCATCAAGAATGAATAAAACAAAAACGTCTTCGGCATAAAATGATCCAACAAGGGTTAACATGCCGTAAAACCCAACAAACCAACCAATATCACCAATTTGAAATAGACACAAGGTCATTTGAATGTAAGATGCCACGCCGGAAACAAGCCTCCCGTAATGGTGAGTTTGAAATTGCTAAGATTCCGTTGGCATCCTTGAGTGGCGCCTCAGGCACCGGACACTAAACTCAGCCCTTACCCCTTTTCTTATTTAGTCCTTAATTCTTTTTCTTAATGCGCTGAAAAAATAATTTTCATTATTTGAAAAACATTTACTTCGAAAATAAATCAAAGTTTGATGTATAAAAAATAAATTCTTATTTCTTTTTTTCAGTTAAGAATTGCCGCTTACGACAGTGCTCAACCAAACGCCAAAGCTACAACGATGGTTTATATTACAACTACTCGAAATACGAATGTTCCAATATTCAATCCACCCCAGGTTACATTATCTATCCCGGCAACCATTACTGTTGGAACATACTTGCGGCGTCTCAACGTTACCGACGCAGACAGCGTAAGTTTTTTGTTTGTTTGTTTTTTTTGGGGGGGAGGGGGTTCATTCTTTCTTTTGACTATAACATCAGTTTTGGTACAAACAAGGAATATGTGAAGCTGCTTAACTTTTTTACAGTCCTTGGCATTTTTTTTTTTTTTTTTTTTTTTTTTGGCGATAGCTCGATTAAGTAATTTATATATTCATATAGTTGATTATAAGTTTATAATTAGAGAATTTATATTTATATAGTGTATATTTAACAACCTGAAAATTAAATGATTTTATTTGTCATTTTTAATTTGAAGGTAACGTTAATATAAAAAAAAACAACCATGTCTACCTGTAACCAAAACTACGTCATCGCCGATGTCAAAATTCCCTTAGTTATTTATGTCACATTCTCTATCATTTTCTTTTTATTTGAAGTTCAATTATTTATACAATTGTTTTATATTATTAATACTAATTGCCTTATCTACGTAATGGTAACATGCAATTCAAATAACAGTTACAGTGTGAACTGGACTAATTTCCATATTGATCTATAAGAAAATAATTTTAATAGATATTTCTTTTTGTATTATTGATTTATAATTGTTTGGATTTATTTCAATAAATCTTTAATAAAATTGCGAAATTAACAGAAATTCATTAAAAAAAAAAAAGAAATAACTGCAATGTTATTCTTTGCAGTCTAATTTGGTAATTAAATTAGGAAAATTTAGCAATGAAAGCCGAGAATAATGGGAAGAGCTAGCATCCAAGCCCGTTTATTCTTTTTTTTATGTCCCCTTTGTTTCAAAATGTTTTATATGCGTTCTTATTTAGTTTCGTTAGTCTTTCTAATATATTTTATATGTATATATTTTACCTTCTCTTTTCTAGACATTTGTCACCTGCAAAATCATCAAGGACAAATTGGCTTTGGAATTTTTCCTAATTGACCCCAACAGCTGTTTGTTGACCTTAAAGAAAAGTCTTCAGTCTATTCAGATAAATAAATTTGTTGTAAGTTTCAATAATCGTCACTTTATAAACACACATTAAACAATATTTGTCAAACTGTAAAAAAAAAACTTAGTCCGGATAATCCAAATAATACAAGTTATCACGCCTCATCTAAAAAATTCAGAGAAATATTATATGAAAACATTTCTGACAAATCTATAAATGCTATTAAATAACTTATCTCTAATAATAATTTTATTCCTAGAGGCCGTAGCCCAGCATATCCTACCAGTTTGGAAACAGACCGATTCCGTGAACAAATTAAAAACATAGAATAAATAAAAGTTCATCTTATTATTATAATGGAGATTGTCTGTTTGTCTGTAACTGAAACTATATTACTACTAACGTCACAATTCCCTTAGTTATTTACGTCACATTCTACATGATTTTACTATTATTCAAACCTCAATTATTAATAAAATTGTTTTATATCATTAATACTGTTGGTCTTATCTTATGCCATTGTATTTATATATACAACAAAATAGCGGTTTACAGTGTAAACGGCAAGGCTAATTTGCATATTGATATAAAAAATTTGATTTTGATAAATATGTGCTTAGTATTATTGATTTCTAATTCTTTGGTTTTATCTTAATGAATATGAGCAAAAATCTCGGGGATAAATCTTAAAAGAAATTCGTTAACAAGAAAAATAACTGTCACTTTATTCTTTACTTCCTATTTTAACTAAATAATTAAGAAAATGTAGCAATGAAATACGAGAGTGATGGAAGAGTAAGTTTCAATTGTTCTATTTTTCGATTATGCCTCCCCCTCTGTTTCAAATATTCTTATCTGCATTCTTATTTAGTTTCATTAGCCTTTCTAATTTAATATAATATTTTATTACATTAAAACTTAGATACTTGCACCCGGCGGAGGGTGCATATATTTGCTAGTTATTAAAATCAAGGTTAGTCTTGATTAAAATATGAAATACATTTGGGGTTTTTTTTCTTTCATTTTCAGATCACAATCGAGGCTAGTGACAATGATAAGCCTACTCCAAAATACAACACCGGATTTGTGATCGTAAATGTTCAACGAGCGGTGATACCAAAATTCCAGAATTTGCCCACAGTAGCAACAACATCAGAATCTACTGTAAAAGGAGATCTTATATTCACAGTGTCAACGACAACACCAGCCTCCGTAAGTAACATCTTTGTTCTTCTAAAATCATTCAATCCACTAGTTTTATGTATTGAGCCCGTTATAACGGTATACCGGTGGTATTTTTTTTTTATCTCTGCACTCACTGTAGCACCGGTGTGGAGATAACGCTCAAAATGTAAAATTAGGCTCAGGAGCTCAACCCTGAACCTAAAAGGTTCTGGCTCAGATCTAAACCATTAGGCAGTATTAGTAGTGAGGTAATTCTATGTCAAATCATCCAGAAAAAGTAAAATTGTCACCCAACCCTCCAATTTTTGTGTGGACTATGTTAACATTAGATGATCCCCAAAATTTGAGCTTCTAATTCCAAAAATTGACTGAGTTATGTCGATTTTTAGCTCTCCAAATTTGGTGGGGTTGGGGAGAATATCGACTTTTTGTAATCTATGTTTGTCTGTAAAAGGAGTTCTACAGCTTTCCTATTCCTAAAAATTGGTTTATAAAAGCATTTTTGCCCATGAAATCCAAAGGTGCTATCAAAAACGTTTTAAAGTCAACCAATTTTAAGTTATTGATGAGTTCTTTTTTTTTCCTAGCAGATGAATAACCCGATGTGGCACTGCATCTATGACAAAATATTTTTCTATTATTATTGAACATATATTGAAGCTTATTTTCACATCGGTGTTACTTTTATTTCACACCTCCACGCCATATCACTAGGTTATAGAAAGATCACACTCAAATGACAAGATAAATTTAGACTAAGGAACTCAACTAGATAATCTACTAGATAATCTGTCCTCAACTAGATAATCAAACAGACCCACTTTCTCTAGCTGATGTCTACTCGATGAAAGACTAATATAAATATTTTACCATTTGACCCAAACGGTAAAATATTTATATTACTTATTATATTTATTATATCGATTCAATTCCCTTTGACGATACCCGTAACGCTAAATGCACCTCTATCTTTATACAAATGTAGATTAGTTTCTCTTGAGAAAAAGAAATAAATTATTCACAACTATTGGATTATTTGGTGGGTAAAAGCCGTGCTACAATACACCACTTAAATTTATAAACTAGGCGAGGTCACGCGGTTTAAAACTCAGCCAATCAACAGCCCGAATGCGTGACTGGTTGACTACTTAATCACTGATACTGAGAGACGCCCATTTCCAATCATTGACGAAGGACTTGCAAGGCTGAGGAGCACCAAGGCACAACCAAAGGATCCTTTACCAAGGATCAAGCTCTGTTTAATACAACCAATGAATTATATATAATCAAGATAAAGGGTGTCATCTTTTGGGTTAGATCACCGGAAGTTGCTGATTTTAATTTGGTAACTATCACCGAAATATAATTTATGGAAAGTATAATCTTATTATAATGGAGATTGTGTGTTTTTCTGTCTGTAACCGAAACTATATTACTACTCAAGTCACAATTCCCTTATTTATTTATGTCACATTCTCCATGATTCTATTTCTATTTAAACCTCAATTAATTATAAAACTGTTCGACATTATGGCCTTACCTAAATACTAATAACATGCAATTGTATTTATATATACAACAAAATACCAGTTTTCAGTGTAAACGTAAAGCTAATTTGCATATTGGTATTAAAAAAACTGATTTTAATAAAAATGTGATTGGTATTATTGATTTCTAATTGTTTGGTTTTATCTTAATGAATATGAGTAAAAGTCTCTTCAATAAATCCTAAAAGAAATTTGTTAACAAGAAGAAATAACTGTAATTTTATTCTTTACTTCCTATTTTAACAAAATAGTTAAATTAGGAAAATTTAGCATTGAAAAACGGAAGTGATGAAAGTGTAAGTTTCAGTTGTTCTATTTTCCGATTATACCCCCTCCGTTTCAAATCTTTTTATCTGAATTCTTAATTAGTTATATTAGCCTTTCTGATTTAATCTAATATTTTATTACATTTAAACTTAAATACTTGCACCCGGAGGGTGCATATATTTGCTAGTTCTAATAAAAAAAGGTACAATTTTTTTAATAGAGAGAAGCTGTTTTATAATGAATCGAGAAAAGTTTACAGCTCTGTTAAATGGGGTTTTAAAGTAAAGTCGTCGGGGCGGCCTAAAGTCGGTATTAGCCAATCAGCGAGGGAGTCTATCCCCTTTTCACTTGCGCTAGACCAAGGAGATTATCTTAGCGTCTGAGGTGGAGCGCCACACCTACCATCAGCTCCTTACTTTACCGCACAGATCCCTGTGCTACTCATACGCTGAGTTGGCGAGGACCGGTATCGAACTAGGAACCTTGTGGTTTCTAGCCGAACGCTCTACCGACTGAGCTAACCCGGCCTATAAATGGGGTTTTAAACCTCTCTTTAAATCTCCTGTTTCTGGACTTCTGACTCTAGACCACTAATTTTGAGTTAAATTAACCGCGTATTCCCAGGAGACTGTCTCATCAGGCAATATCTGTCCCCTTAATTTAAAGAGACACGGTTGGGTTTATTGCCTGGGGCCTGAGGCGCCCCCAAAAGGTGAATGTTGCTCTGCAGACTAGAGATAACTGTAACTTAGAACTGTATTAACTCAACGCCTGTATCCACTACCCAATGTCATACAGATTACAATAAAGATGAGGACAATAGTCCGAATAATCCAAATAATACAAATTATCAAGTCTCATCTAAAAAAAATTCAGAGAAATCTTTCAAATTATTCATAATTTCTTGCAAAAAAAAGAAGACAGACTTCTACATTGAATGAACCGAAAGGGGTTGACATGCCATAAATAAAATTAAAATAACCAAGTAGGAACTACTACTACTACTACTACTACTACCTTAGCAAATGTATATTATGTGGTGACCAAGATGAAACAGTCACTTGATAAACTAATACGGCAAACTGTCACAAAAAGAATACAAGAATAGACATGGCTGGGTGGGAAAGGGGATCCACTGAGAATTGTGCAATAAACTAAAATTTGACGATGCTGACAAATAGTATATGCAAAAACTAGAATCTGTCAGAATGGGACGCATAAAATTTTCTAGGACTTCGAGATACAAATCTGTCAGAAATCCCGATGGGAAATTTCTCAATTGAGGTAGACTGCTATATCTAGGTTATATCTACACTGCTATATCCATGTTATATCTATATAATGCTAATGTAGAAAGTGAAAATGCATTAATGTTTGTTTCATTTTTTTTTTTCATTTCAAGGGCAATAGGGAGAGAAAGAGCCCCCACTCGGCTAGGAATATAATAGTTGCGTGTAAATTAGCATGGAAAAGTTTTTTGTTTTGTTTTTTTGGAAGAATATAAGAATTACGTGTGGATTTGCGTGGAAAATTTTTAGGATGAGTCGCGACATGGCGTTTTCTCATTGGTCGAGGAGACGTCAAGTGGTGAAGTGTGAAAGAGTAAGGACAAAAGGTGAGAATGAGGGGCCAGTTTGGAAAGGACCGGTGGCTAAGTGAGACATGGCTCTCACTAAGGGCACTTTATGATGCTAATGTGGAAAGTGAAGGAAAAAAAAGCATTAATGTTTGTTTTATTTTTTATTTATTTTTTTCATTTCAAGGGCAATATCCAATACGAAATCATTGGTGACGCAACGGCCAAAAACTTCTTTACTGTGGACCGATTTAATGGACAAATAAGAGCCAACGTAAACTTGAAAGACGATCCTATGAGAAACACACAATATAATGTAAGTTATTATAAAATTCCCGTTAATTGATATTAAGCTTACACAAAGTAAATATTTTAAATCTCATCAAATGCAAAATCTAACTTAACTCATTTTTAATGGATTATGGTCACCGTTTCCTGTTTGATCTCCAAAGTTAAGCAGCGATGAGTCTGTTCAATTGGGTGACCACTGTGTGGTAACCGGTGTCCTTTGTTTATCAAAATGACTTGATTAAATGACCCGATATAGAGTTGATATGCTGTAAAATAAAACATCTAACACATAATGTGGTCAAGTCATACTGAAAGTACCAATTCCCATTAGATCACTGAAGTTAAGCAGCGATGAGTCTGTTCAATATTTAATTGGGTGACTACTTAAGCAAAAGCAGGTACTGTAAGCAACCGGAATCCTTTGTTTATCAAAATGACACGATTTGGCATTAAATAGTCCGAAAAGGGTTGATATGCCGTAAAACAAACCATCTTACTATAATTTTTTTAAATATTTTATTTAATTGCTATCAGATTTTTATCTATTTTTTTCCTATGTAAACCGAGCAAAAGTTTTTTTTTTTTGTTTTTGTTTTTTTGTCAAAGACAAGATAATTTACAGGCTGGTCCGAAATTCTGTTTCTCGCCAACATATTTTGGGCGTGAAATAATTACATAATACAAGGCCCATCCACACTGATAGTAGTAGATAATATTAGGATCTGGATAATTACTACTCACATAAATCCCCAATACAACTTGGTACTAGGGTGCAAGCGCTGGGACTTTTCCGGAGGCTTGCCTGTCGTGAAGTGACAATACTACCTGAGATAGCACCCTGTAGCAGCTCGGCAGTCCAGTTGTCTCGGACTTTCCCCTACCACTGGATCAACTGCCGGACTGGTGAGGTCCGTGCATCCTTTTTCCACTTAAAATATCGGACCATATGACCTTAAGCTCACATAGAGCTATCAACTCATGGGGACACTTTTCTCATTTACACCGTAAAAAAATCTGGTTGTTTGTTAAGGGTTAGGGGTTAGTTTTATAATTTTTTAAAAACTCTAAAAATCGTCTGTTAACAATTAACACAGTTTTGACGGTGTAAATGGAAAAAATGTCCCCACGAATCGAAATCGCAAAGGTCCAAAATATCTTACGCACAAGATGTCGCCTTTATGACATGGAGCAAGATCATCGTCGTCTGTGACGGACTTCTATGTGCAGTAAGCAATACAACCTGAAATTGAAGAAAATAATTTGGTAAAGTTTGTTTTTTGAGGTAAAATAATTACAGAACTCATAGATTATATTGGGAACTTTCTCAGCACCCTTCATATTTTAAAAATATCAATATTTTAAGTTTGATTATTTCGTTCTTTTTTTCTACATTTAGATCCAAATCAAAGCGTTCAACACAAACTCTCCACAAGATGCCGCCACTGAAACTTTAATCGTTAAAGTCAACCGGAATACAAATCCACCACGGTTTATTACGCCGACCTTTTCACAAAGTATCAGCAATACTTTCTCTGTGGGTCAGGTTATTTTGGTACTTCAAGCCACCGATCTTGACAATGTAAGTATCAACCTCTCTCTCTCTCTCTCTCTCTCTCTATATATATATATATATATATATATATATATATATATATATATATCCACATGTACGCTGATGCAACTTGCTGCCTTTTTTCTCTCTCCCTGCAATGAAATAAATTTAAAGTTTTTTTCCTTCATTTATTTGAGTATATTGCTCTGCTCATCCTCTCACATAGAGCTATCACTACGGTTAAACTACACATGGAAAGATCCTAATTACCAGGGAAAACATATATGTGTGTGTGTGTGTGTGTGTGAGAGAGAGAGAGAGAATCTCTTAACAACATAAAAATATAAATCTGTAAGCGATTTCCTAACCTCTTGGTATAAAATAACCCTATACTGGTTGATGTACCGTTAAAACCAATCTTTCAGTAATATACATATAAATCCAGATCATTATAAAATATATTCTATGTAAAAATAGCAATTGTAGCCTCTTTTTCTATTTATGAAATTAAACTGAGAAAAAAATAAATAACAAATGCAATACATTGATTTTATTTCTTGTACCATTTTCAGGATCCATTGACCTATTCTATGTTGGCCACGAATGCAAATGTGCTTACATATTTCCAAGTACATCCCAATGGAAATATTATTCTTTTGAAACAGTTGCCATCAACAACACCACAGACCTACCAAGTAAGTTCTTTTATACTTATACTTTTTTTTTAGAGTAGCCTCGACAGCAAAGAGAGCCAGAAAGAAATGTCACCAGCGCCAGAAAGCATTACAGTTTGTGCGCAGTCAATGCACCAAAGACTGTCACACAGGAATTGGCCTGCGGAGTTACTTGCGCAGATGCAGATAATTTATACTATTTCTCTGAATGTTTGAGATGAGGCTTGAAGATTAGTATTATCTACGTTATTCGGACTATTGTCCTCATCTTCATTGTGAATTTTGGGAACTTATAAACCTAAGGTTTATAAAGTTCTCAAGTTTATAAGTTCCCAAAATTCACACTCAATTGTCCAATTGGACATATGGCCGAGTGGATAAGGTTAAGACAGTTCTAAGTGACAGTTATCTCTGGAACCCGAGTTCAATCCTGAGTGAAAGCAGTTAGAAAAATAATTAATAAACACAACTCCTACCCCAGCTATGGTTAGCGGAATGAGAACAGGATACCCCCGTGGACTAAATAAAGGGTTAGGTTCAAAGTTCCGTGATGGCTCCCGAATACGACAAGAAAGTTCCCGAGTTCGAAAAGAAGGTTCCCGAGTCCGAGAAGGTTCCTGAGTCCGACAAGAAATACCTGAAGAAGGCCGGAGGGAATATCGGCCGAAACGTTGTACAAATAACAATGAAGATGGGGACAATAGTCCGAATAACGCAGTTATTTATTTGACACTACGCCATCGTCCTTAGTGGGTGGAAAAGTGCATTATGTTATAATGCAATTCGATTGACGACAATAATTCGGAGCCCTGCACCTGAATACACCGACTGCACCTCTGCAGAGGAGTAAGACCCCCCCAAATCGGACCATCTGATGGCTGTGATGTTAAAGGACGGGATCCTGGTGGCTGAGCAGTCCATGACATGCAACACTCCACTTTGGCCCTTACGTAAGCTAGAGAGCGGTCGGAGAAATCCCTCCAATCAATCAGCTGATCACGTCAAGCTCTAGCATCTATATGATCGTCCCGACCTTTATGGCAAGCCCCCAACCCTTTATATCATATGGGTGCTAGAAGGCGGTGGTTGAGGGTCTTCCTGTCTTGGGCATGACGTTAAACTCTGATAGCGAGGTTTCAGTTCTGGGGAATGTGAAGCATCCCTTCATCACCATTGCTCCCAGATCCACTCTGACCCGGAGTGGTAATACCTGTTAGGGTCTCATAGAAAATATGTTTACAAAAAAATTGAGTTTTAAAAAATGTATTCCAAAACTTTGCCGGCATTAATTGACCCACCGTGGTTGGTATGCCGTAAAACAAAACAAAAAATAGTTTGGTAATACATTAGCATTGAAATGACAGAAAATGATGACATGGTTGCCTGATGACAGATGACACTGTAAATGTTTAATTTTCAACACTGAAAATCAGAATCTTTAATTATAAATATATCTTGGGCTGCATGATCGAGTGGCATGACATCTACGAGATATGAATATATGTGGGTTTTATAAACGTTAAAATCTACTCCGTTACCTTAAAAATGTATTTTTCTTGAGCAATACCGGGTATTCCACCTAATATATTCGCTCTGTGGGTCTTAGAATACACTGACTACATATCCTGTAAGATCCCTAAAAAAGAGGTATCCATGATATAACACGAAACTGCTTCTGATGGTAAAGCTCCAGTTCTGGGGATCTGGGAAATGTAAAGTACCCCTTCATTGTCATTACTCCCAGGTCCACTTTGACCTGGAGTAGAAGTACCTATTAGGGTCACATTGATGAATCAAATATATGTTTTAAAAGTATTTCTATTAGATATGACCGTATCCAAAAAGAACTCTTGAACAACTACATAAAATGTAAATATGAACATGAAATGAACGCGATTCCCTAACCACCGGGAATAAAATAACCCTAGATTGGTTGACATGCCGTCAAAATCAATTAACCTATTAATATATCTATTTGTTTCCAGTTTTCTGTGCAAGTGAGTGATAATCGCATCCCAGTGAAGACTGACACAGCATCAGTGAATATTGTCGTCACGAGTGGAGGAGGAGGAGGGGGCGGTGGTGGTCCACCCGTCTTTATCAATACACCTTACAAGAGAGAGATTCGAGTCACTACCCAGATAAACACCAACATCTTTCAAGTGGAAGCAACAAGTGCAGATAAAACGGTGAGACATTTACCTTTTGATTTTTATGACATTCAATCGAATTGCAGTTGTTTCGAATGGAGAGTTGACGTGTCAACGTTTGTTACATTACGGCTTTTTCTTCGCATGGAGTGATGATGTGTTGATGTAGAAATTATTTAAATGTATACTTATCTCTGGATTGGAGAGGCTCGTATCTTCGTTGCTGAGTCGATGCTGGGGTTGGCTGGCAATTCCTGAATGTTTGGAGTCTGGAAAACAACTTGGGGTGTGTAACAGTATTGTAGGACCACTTCTTTACACGCCTCAGTACATACAGGAACTCTTTGAGCGTTGCACCGGCTTTAGACGCACGGGCTAATACATATCTCTGTATACCCAATAAACCTCAAATAAAAGTATATATCATATAACAACGCCTTTGTTATATCCAACATTATAACAATAGACTTCACATGGTGGCAGTGGTGGGATACGAACCCACGCCTCCGAAGAGACTGGTGATTTAATGAGTAATTACTTGGCGTTATTGATCTCTAATATTATTGTTTTATTCTCCAACGTATTAAAATCAATCCTATGAATAATTTTATATAAAAACCAATTAAAATATAATTGACATAAATATAATGGACATAAATGTAATATGCATTTCGTTAGTTTTTTTAGTCTAATATATTTCATTACATTAAAATATAAATACCTACGCCTGGAGAGCGCATATTCGTGCTAACATGTATAATAATTGTTTTTCTGTTTTTCAGGAACCAATCAATTACAAATTGTCTGGCACAAAAGAAGGTCTTGAATATTTTGGCATTAACCAAGTTACTGGTTTTGTGTTCCTGAAAAAAGATTTGTCTACACATCTAGGCAAAAGGCCTGTTATCTCTGTAAGTATAATAACCTTTCTCTTTGTGTCTCGATTATTCGAATGCACGTGGCAGTCATCCTCTTGTTTATAATTTGTTTAAATGTAACTTATAAGAAAATCCTCCATTTTTCTTCTACTTTCTCTCCAAAATATTTTTTTCTTTATTAAGACGAATATCAAATAATTATTGTTTAGATATTAAGTAAAAACTTCCCAACAGAAGGGAGAACTTTTTCCTAATGTAGCACGGCATTCCCTTGGAAGATTTCATGAAGGAGAATTGACTTGCATGAAACCGAACGACCCTATATATATTCTCGCTGTATGTTTGTTTGTAAAACGACCGAACCCACGTCTTTTTATAAAGGAAAATTAGTGGAGACCATCAAAGTTCAATAAAATCCTCATGTTATTTCTGTCCGAGAAGGGGTTAAAAAAAACTTTTACCCCTCATTTTCCATAAAAAATGTAATAAGGTTGTGAATCAATTATATAGAAATTAATTTTTTTTTTAAAGAAAATGGAACAAATTCATAAAGGATAAAACATTAAAATCAAATAATAATAATAATAATAAACAACATAAAGACAAGAATACATAAGAATACAATAAAAAGAATACAATAAAAGTTAACAAAACAAATACATAGAAAAATTATATATTCATTATAGCGTCCAATACATTTAAGGTGAAATTGTTACTATTGGTTTTCAAGCAGCATGTTACCCAATTTTCATCAATGCAACGCGCTTGTTGCAGTAGATGTCAATTCATTAGTATATAAATTTATTTATATATATATATTTTAATTGACATTCCCTGAATTTCTTAAATCCCGAGCAACGTCGAGTAACTCTGCTAGTAATATATAAAAAAGAACATCTATCTTATTGTAGTTCATTTTTGTTTTTCTCTTTAATTATTATATCATCATTTTGTCTTTTCTTTCAGCTTTTAGTGCTTGCTTACAAAACATCCAATCCACAAATCACCACGGCAACTATGTTGGAAATAACAGTGCTAAAAAATCTAAATAAACCATCTTTCTCTCCTTCGCCGCCATATTATGCCAACGTCAATGATTTTAATCCAGTCGGTACTGTTGTATATAATGTTAATGCAACTGACACTGATAAAACAGTAAGTATTATTATTTTCTGTATTTATTATCTCTTGTGTTGTTCTTTAAACATTTTCTTGGTCCCTTTTCCAATTTTAGGGGAGCACTTGTGGAAGAATCAGATAAATGAAGGAAATAAATAAAATGATTATAAAGAATTAAAATAAATACGAGAATAAAAGAGAATCAGATGGGCCTTGAAATAAACAAACAGGCTAATGCTTAATAATAATTAAAAAAGGGTAGGCTAAACCTGGAATGATAATCATAAAACACATAAGCACACACACACAAACATACACGCAGATGAACACACACATAAACACACACACACACACACACATACACACAGAGAGAATTTGGAAGATAGACTCAAAACAAAATGGATGGTCGCTAGCAACAGCTTCAGTTTCAGAAATTTTCTGTTGAAGAGATTTTTATCTCGAAATATTAAGAATAAATCACAGGTTAACAAACAACGCCATAGTTACCTAATTTTTTTCTTTACACTTGCATTGTGATAGCCTTCAAAATTAACCACCAAATAAAATAAATACATTTTAGTGATGCTAAAAATAAAACTACCGGAAGTGATTTTTCGTTATTTGCCCACGTTTATGACATCACTTCTGGAAAGGAAATAATTGCTTTCTTTTACTGTAACAATGCTAGCAGACTGTCATGCTTTCAAGAGTTCCCAAAAGGAATGTGTCATCAAAGTACAGAATCTTGGCTCTTTTCTCAGCGCCAAGCTGATTTGAGCTCAACCAATAACTATATTCTTATGGACTAACAACAAAATGAACCCTCCGGGTGCAAGTATTTCAATTTTAATATAATAAAATATGTTAAATTAGAAAGACTAATGAAACTAAATAAGAATTCAAATGAAATGATTTGAAACCGGGAGTATAATCGAAAAATAGAACAATTTTAAAACTAACTCTTCCATCATTTTCCATCACTCCCGTCTTTCATTGGTAAATTTTCCTAATTTAACTATTTAGTTAAATTAGGAAGTAAAGAATAAAATTACAGATTTATGAGTTTTTAAAAAATGTGTTTAAACATTTTTCAGTTTAAAAACAAGAGAATACCCAACAAGAATAAATAAAACATCGCCGGCATAAAATAACCCAGGGGTTGACATGCCGTAAAATCCAACCAACCATTAATTCTAATTAAACCTTAAAAATTAATCGTTTCTTATATAAACTTTATTTTTCAGGCTCCAGAAAACAGAATTGTTTATCGGCTGCAGGATTCCCAAGCGTCAAACTATTTCAGTATTGATCCAAACACTGGATTAGTTACAATCAGCAAACCATTGTCTGATGATCCACTTAAACGTAAACAATATCAGGTACGTTACTGTTTTTATTTCCTATAAAATAAACAATCAGAAGATCAAATGATACAGGTTCTTAAATAAGGGGTGTATCATATCGGAGATATGAGCCCTTAACGTTCCAATTGCAACATCTGTTTTGGGTTTTTTTTTAATTCTATAAAATCTACCATTTTGTGGGAGGCGGATTTTATAAAGCCCACCATATTTTAGGTTTTTTGGTGGGGAAGGGAGGGGGATTTTAAAAACCCACCATTTTTTTGTGGGGGTGTATAAAATCCACCATTCTATTTTTTTGTGGGGGTG
>CM042181.1:26312693-26367693 GCA_023376005.1 Doryteuthis pealeii | reverse complement strand
AAATTTGGAATACATTGTCGTCAATCAAGTGGAATTATTCAGTATGGATTTACAGGGAACCATTACAGTTGCTAAGTCACTTCTTAATCTGAACATAAGACAAGTAGACGTAAGTGTAAAACTTTTTTTATTTTTTCATTTTCAATTTATTAAAATTTTCAGACAAATTTCGAATTCTTGTAACATCCCATTTACATAATGTATTAATAGAACAACTTGGAATGAATATTTAGTTATGCGTGGTTTAATACTTTTTCTTATACAGACATTAAAACGATATGATTTTACTTTATTTCTCAACCACCAATAAATAAACTGTGTTTTTGGACAGTATTGTAACGTCTTATGTACATATTGTAAATAATAGAATAACTTGAATATATCATATGTAGTTAATTACAAAACGAAATTGGGTAAATGATGGAACAGAAATAAAGTAAACGAAAGATTATTACTTATCCATAATGCCGTATGACACTTTTTATATAATAAACTGTAACAGTGATAACATTTTAAAAGATTAAAATCTATTTCCTCAAATGAAGACAAAGTTTTGAAGAAATTTATTTTGTGTGGTAATTCTTTGTTAGTTTGTAACTTTCACCAAATGTGATACGTTACAGTTCCAAAATCGACCTACCCTAATGTACTATGACCGAAATTCCCCAATGACCGTAACTTTAAATGTAAACTTTGTTTCCCATTCTTTTAGATGAATATCAAGGTTTATTTTGTATGGTAATTCTTTGTTAATTTGCAACTTTCGCCACATGTTACAGTTCCAAAATCGACCTACCCTAATGTACAATGAACGAAATTCCCCAACGGCCGGAACTTTAAATGTAAACTTTGCTTCCCATTTTTTATTTTAGATGAATATCAAGGTTTACCGCAAAAATGAACCAAGTAAATTCACAACGACGACAGTGAAAATATCCATCGTTAGTGATAATAATCCTCCGATATTCCCTGCCACTTCATTATCAGTAATCATCCCAGATGACATTGCCATTGGTTCAGTATTCTTTAAAGTCATGGCCACTGATCCAGATAAGGTTAGTCTTTGTTCTTCTTTTTCCAAGTGCACCAATAACCATCGGCACAACTGTTACATTCACGTTGCGCCTTTTTATAATCTCTCTAACTACTGTATATATGTAAAGTAAAAGTAAAGTCGGCGGAGTGGCCTATTGTGGGTATCAGCCGGACAGCGAGGGAGTCTATCCCCTTTTCACTTGTGCTAGACTATGGAGATTGTTTTCTGCATCTGAGGTGGAGAGCAATACCTACCATTAGCTCTCCACTTTGTCCTTTCTTTGTTTTTTAATGCCTTTCCCTTTTTTATTACTCTTTCTTTCTTTTCTCTTTTCTTTTTCTTCCTTTCATTTTTTTTCTTTCTTTCTTTTCTCTTTTTCTTTTTCTTTTTCTTTTTTCTTTTTTATTTTATTTTATTTTTTTTTTTTTTTTTTTGCTCTTCATTTTTATTGCTGTCTTTCTTTCTTTCTTTCTTTTCCTTATTGCTCTTTCTTTCTTTCTTTCTTTCTTTCTTTCTCCTTATTGTCTTTCTCTTTCTTTCTTTCTTTCTTTCTTTCTCCTTATTGCTCTTTCTTTCTTTCTTTCTTTTCTCCTTTATTGCTCTTTCTTTCTTTCTTTCTTTCTCCTTATTGCTCTTTCTTTCTTTCTTTCTTTCTCCTTATTGCTCTTTCTCTTTCTTTCTTTCTTCTTTCTTCTTTCTCCTTATTGCTCTTTCTTTCTTTCTTTTTCTTTTCTTTTTCTTCTTCTCCTTATTGCTCTTTCTTTCTTTCTTTCTTTCTCCTTATTGCTCTTTCTTTCTTTTTTTTCCATTTGTTATGTTTTGACTTCTTCCTTCTTTCTTCTTGACTAATGCTTTTCAATCCTTAATAATAATAATAATAATAATAATAATAATAATATAAGTCCTTTCTCTCGAAATTTTCATCATAGCAAATCTACTGCCAATATGACCCAAGTAAATGTTGCCTTATCTTAAGAAATTTCGTCACTGCACTTTATTCTCCTCACAACTTCAATAACCCCATCTTTTATAATGTTAGATTTAAATCATTTTTTTATTCTCTGTGTCTCTTTATTTTTCAGGGTGAAAATGGAAGAATTACTTACAATATAAGTTCTGTTAACCCTACATCTCAAACCAGTTATTTCTATGTGAATCCTGTCAGTGGAGAAATCACAGTCACAACTCTCCTTAGTGCAATAAAGAATGGACCTAAACAATACATCGTAAGTTGCTCGAACTCTTTATTATTATAACTAACAAAAATATACGCCCAAACACTAGATGCAAATATTTTAATGGAGATTATGTATCTGTCTTTAACCGAAACTACGTCACCACTGTGGTGATTCAACCCACGAGTATTGACAGACAGGAGTTAAAATAGAAAACACATGAACACAACTTAGAATTCAAACGACTTATATTATCATACATAAAGAAATAACAATTAATTACTTGCAAACTAAGGTTTTGTCTACAGGAATGATTATATAAATAACACAGTCCACTTAACGGAGTTCCTGAGGTAGGTGTATTATCGGAGCCCTCGCTACGACTATCTGTTCTCACTGATGGATGTAAGGGATGCCCTTTTGTCGTCCGATTCCGGTGTTGCTGAATCAGAAAAAGAAAGAACTTGTCTTTTTGGTTTTGCCGCTAAAGAATGCCGGCCTGTTATTGGTTGGTTGATAGCGAGGCTCGTAGAACAAGGACAATAACCCTATCTCAGATATTTTTATACCACTGATGTCACAAGTCTCTTAGTTATTTAGGTTATATTCTCAATGGTTATTAAATAATCCTTATTTAATCTTAATTACAATTTTATTCCTTAACAATGTTTCTTAAAGTTAGATTTGCCTCAAAACAGCCCATGTTATTAATGCATTTAAAATCTTGCAATGTGTGTTTTAAGAAATAAAGGTTTACATAGTATCCAACAGTGTGTCGTACTCATTTTTTAATTTTTGTAAAAATTTCCAAGCACGAAATGAATTGAAACAAAAAGAGTCAAACCGATTTCCTAATGTGTAATTTTTCTCTCGTCTTAATAAAACCGACTCTACATTTTTGTTTTATAATCACTATCTTACATTTCGTATACAATATAGGTAAATTCTGATAGTATAGTAAAATCATTTTCAAAAATTCTAATTCTGTTTTCTGTTCGTAAAAAACAAATTGGAAATTTTCGGTGATAGCAAAAGTCGCAAATATTTTAAACTGATTTCTTCGTACTATTATTTGATGTTTTTACACATGGCGTCACAGATCTAAGGGTTAAGTTAATAGAGTTTTAGCTGACAATCATCTGTAGGTTGTAGGTTCAATCCATAAAATACTTAGCATAGCTTTACACTTGTATCCGGTTATGCTTAACGGAATGACAGTCTACCGCTGTGGATTGAATAAACGGTTAGATTCAAAGTTCCTTAAAAGCTCCCGATTACGACAGAAAGAAAAAGTTCGATAAGAAAAAACGGAAAAAGGCCGGAAGATATATCGGCTGAAATGTTGTGTATATAACAATAACGATGAGGACAAAAATCCAAATAATACTGAATTTTTTTTCGTTTTATATTTTAGTTGACCATCACAGCAAAAGACCATGGCTACCCCCAAAACCAAGCAACGGCCAGTCTCATTGTCGATGTTGTTGGAAACAGAAATGCACCGGAATTTAGTAAAAGCTCTTATCTATTTACAATAAATGAAAACGTTCCACTTAATTCATTTGTCGGACAAGTGACTGCAACTGATGCGGATAATGTAAGTATTGGGTTTGAATTAGACCTTTTCAATTTTTGTCTTCTCCTCCTCGTTACATAATAAACAGAGTAGCCTATTCATTTTGTAATGTTGTGTACAATGTTTAGATTTGAAAGTTAATTCTGACAAAGAATCATGGAAAATAACCATAAAATATCAGTGTATTGTATACAACATAATGAAATAGAATGTAATGTGCTGTAATATGTTTTGATGTTAATTTTCTATAAATATTTTTCTTTGGTGCAATAAATTTGGAAACTTAAATTTTTTTAGTGAACTTATTAACATAAGCGTATCTGAAGCTCATTCGTACCTCAAATTTTAGCAGTCAACACAAAGCAACAAAATTGACTGAGTGAGAGCTCGTAACTCGGAACACTCGTAAATTGAAACACTCGTAAGTCAAGGTATAGACATGTCTACTTTGATAAGTTTTATTAGGATATTGATTCTCACAATGTCCCTAAGTTTTGGAAGAAAGTTTTGAAACTCAATAGTGGCCGATGTTCATTAGGACTTAAAATCATGTATGCTGTAGTAATATTAAAAGATAGGAGTCATTTGTTTATGCTACTGAATGCTAGGAAGCCATCTTTTTATTCTGGGTGTGAGTGTGCCCTGGAATAAGAGTGATAACTCATAAAGAGTTTTATTACATACCAACAGGACCTGTGGATATACCATAGTATGATGATTTAATTATTATAACGTTTGATATTTTTAACAGTTATTGCAAATAGTTCAATATGTAAAAAGTATAATAATCTTGATTTAACTCTCTCTCTCTCTCTCTCTCTCTCTCTCTCTCTCTCTCTCTCTCTCTCTCTCTCTCTCTCTCTCTCTCTCTCTCTCTCTGAAAGGTTCATTATTTAGCTGAGGTGATGACACTCATAAGGAATAAGAATTCGGCGGATAAGCAACACCAGATAACCAGGATTTTAATTTTTGCATTTGATATTAGATAATGTAGACGGTCACATGTTTAAATAAAGGGTGTTGCAAGATGATAACGATCGGATGATTTAGAACAAAAGTATCATTACATATGCTACACCTAAAGTTCACCCTGAGTGTTGTATAACCATTGAAGTTATTTAATTTAATTTTTTTTAAACTTTAGGACCCAGTATTTTACAGCATACCACCTCGAAATAAAGATGCTCAGTATTTCAGTATTGAGAAGGATGGTAAAATTACTGTGATTGGAGACGTTGCTTCTGATAAAAGAGATCAATATACGGTAAGTTGACTTGTTTTTTGTTTCTTTAGGGTTTGTTTTTTTTTTGCTTTTGTTTTTATTCGATCGAACTTTCCTGCTAATTAATTCAACATTGAATATTGCCAACCTTGTAGAGGTACTATTTAACCCACTGGTTGTAGAAGAACAATAGTCATACTATTTAACCCATAGCTGGGGAGATAGAGTTAATACCTTTCCCAATGGTATTAGTCCGGAAGTAAACGTAATAGAACGACTAGAATTTTATGGTAATTACGTAGACAAGATAATGATAAAGTCAACAGGTAATGAAACACAACTCAAAGGCTTTATACAAACGGTGTATTCAACAAACAGCCTGAACATGCAATATACAATATGTAACGTGTGACATACAAAATGTGTGTGTGGTTTACAAATGTGTTATAAATTGTATAATTGTATAGTGTAGGGTTTGCAAAATAATGCTCTTGCGAAAACTTAACTGTCTCTGGTAAGAAGTGTCTCTTGCTAGCATGAGAAGTTCGACTTTGCGAGTCACCGGCTCTTGGGTAGCTGGCTTCAGAAACACGTCTGTAGTGTCTGCTGATCGCAGCGAAAGAGGGAGATTGGTGGTATCAATCTTCGAAGCTTGGCGGCTAAACTAAGCCTAGTAATGTGTGTTTTGATTGGTCGCCGACAATGGCCCTTAGCCAATCGCACAAGGTCTCTTATCAGGCGATGGTTAAGGGGAGGTAACTGTGTAAGGTCATATTATTTCTTTTAAATTCGAACTTGCTACCAACAATGTCGCAGGTCAACCCATTATTTACTATATTACGGGGACTCCCTCTCCCCGGTTATATCCTGGTCAATAAGACATGAATCTAACTATTTCTTAATTTCGTCGGTTGTGTTCTTCATGCTTATAAGATCAATTGTGTCATGACCTTTGTTGCCCTAGTCAACTCTGACCCCTGATTTTTTTAAATGTTTCAGTTCCAAGTAATTGCCCGAGATAATACGACGTCATCAAAAACGTCAGAAGTGACAGTGTACGTGAAGGTTGTGCGAAATTTGAATCCACCTCTGTTTGTTCAAAACGTCTACAATGCTACAGTGAAGGAATATTCACCAATACAAACATTAGTCATCCAAGTCCGTGCTACCGATAAAGATGCCATCCAAAATCCATCGGTAAGTATTCTTTATACAATTAATATCTTAACACTAACTGAAAATTAATAAAACTAACAAGAATATGCACCCTCCGAGCGTAAATATTTAAGCTTTAATGTAATAAAATATATCAAATTAGAAAGATATAACGAAATTAAATAAGAATGCATACAAAAATATTACACTTATTTTAATCTTATCTTAATCTTATTTTAATCTTATTTTAATCTAATTTTAATCTAATTTTAGTCTAATTTTAATCTTATTTTAATCTTATTTTAATCTAATCTTAATCTTATTTTAATCTTATTTTAATCTAATCTTTATCTAATTTTAATATAATTTTAATCTAATCTTAATCTTATTTTAATCTTTTTAAATCTAATCTTTATCTAATTTTAATATAATTTTAATATAATTTTAATCTAATCTTAATCTTATTTTAATCTTATTTTAATCTAATCTTTATCCAATTTTAATATAATTTTAATCTTATTTTAATCTAATTTTGATCTAATTTTAATCTTATTTTAATTGGTTTCTATATTAAAAAAAAAATAATTCAATGCCAGTTTCGCGACCCTCAGATACTATCAAGGGGTCTATTAATAATCCTTTCAAGGGTAACAATAGTATCTTTTAGTATATCAATCTCAAATGTTCGGGTAACGCTGTAGTCAGTTAAAACCACAATGTGGAACATGTCAAACACCTTTGACAGTTAAACACTTCATGGAATGCAGGATTTTTGCTCACATCAGAAACCGTTATTTTAAAGCAAACAATATGAAAGATCTGTTTGAAAATGTCAACATAGAGGATATTCTCTCTTTTTTGAGGGAAATAAAATTATACCATAGAATATAGACATGAAACTAATCAATAACATACATAATTAATCCCCAATGATGCTAACACATTGTTAAAACCAATTACTAAAAAGTATAAATATAAATACATGATGTTTTTTGTCGTTTTTTATTATTGTTTTTTTCTCATGTTTATCTCTCTCTCTCGCTCTCTCTCTCTCTCTCTCTCTCTCTCTCTCTCTCTCTCTCTTCTTATTCCCCATACACTTCCTCATTCTTTGATTGTTTTCCAATCTTTTCCAGAGTCCAAGCGGACAACTCGTATACTCCATTGTTCCATCAAGTGAATACTTTTTCATAAGTCCAGCCCAAG
Organism: Doryteuthis pealeii; assembly: GCA_023376005.1. Classification (NCBI taxonomy): domain Eukaryota; kingdom Metazoa; phylum Mollusca; class Cephalopoda; order Myopsida; family Loliginidae; genus Doryteuthis; species Doryteuthis pealeii. The sequence goes on along the minus strand of CM042181.1, from coordinate 26,360,323 downwards.
GAGATATCTTTGTAAAGGATGTTCTCACAAAGAAGGGACTTGGTGACACCGTTACTGTAAGTAAATTCAATTGCTTTTCTTTTTAACATATTGCTTTACATATATCAAATTACAGTGGCCACATCTCTATATATAAAGGTATGTTATGGTATGTACGTGTTGACTTATAACTCAGAAAAGAGATGTCATTGAATATACACTTTAATGTTTATAATAAGTAAAAGTACAAAATTTACAAAAAGAATATAAAATCTGATATCTAGATTATTGTAATACCTTTTACATTTTAAGAGTGTAGAATTCTATAAATCTTAATTCAAAATGTTACTATTCTGCTGTTGATTTCAGAATCAAAGGAGATTCTTTTGATTCTGAAGTCAACAGCAGAATAGCGAACGCAGCAGTCATGGCCAAACTGAGCAAGAGAGTCAGGAATAATGCCAGTCTCACCCAGAAAACCAAGGTGCGTGTCTACAAAGCGTGTGTTCTCAGTACAGTCCTCTACAGTAGCGAAGCGTTGACAACATATACAAGCCACGAAAAGAAATTCAATTCGATGTCTACAACGTATACTACAAACTAAAATAAGATTGTAGCGATTATCTTTCCTTGATGAGATGGGGAAAGTGGAAAAGGGTTATCTTCCCTTGCCGCCAGTGTGTGCCACTAGATGGCTTTACTACCTGGCTATTCAAACTCAACCCGGGAAGCTCTCTCTTTCTTTTTTCTGGAATCCACAAGGATGCACTAGACAAGTTGTGTCTCTATCCATTAAGGCTTGGTGGCCTTCCTCCCCAACTATAGGCTTGTACCCGTGTATATAAATAGCTCTTTCTACACACTATGACTCTACTGAAGTTACACGCACCAGTTGCGTCTTTACCGTGTATATGTTACACGATAGATATTGTATACAGTAAGTGACTATTCCCCATTTAGTAGCCTCAAGATTATATACAAAGACTCTTAACTCTTCTAGAACACTTCTTCCTTTCCTTAAGACCTTCGTTCTAACTGTTCTGTATTTTGTTGTTAAATGTGCTCAGACAATAAAGTATGTATTGTTGTTATATGTATCTCTTTGTTGCTATTGAAGCTAAGACTACATTTAATTCTTATAAGATTATGTATTCATTTTCTTTTTCTTTATCTTTGTAGTTGACTATTAGTGCCACTGACCAGTCATCTCAGCCGAAAACTACCACAGCTACCGTCTACATTACAATAATCCGAAACCAGTTTGCACCAGAGATCACGCCTAAAATGTCCGTAGAAAATATTGACACCACTTTCCCTTTGAACATTCCAATTATACAATTAGATGTCACCGATAAAGACAAAAGCATCAGTGGAAACGTAAGTGTTTTTCCTTTCATAACTTTCATAAATGCACTAGGTCATATTTATCTCGCATCCCACGTATGCGGGTATGACACAAGGTCATTTAATGTGGGCTTGGGATGGTGAATGCAAAAATGCGTCTATCCCGTCGGCATTCTCCCTCAAGAGGTGCGCCTCAGGCACTAGGCAATAAACCCAACACTGCCCCTTTAAATCAAAAGGGTGATGGCCCCCTGGGATCACGCCGTTAATTAACAACACAGTTCCAGTGACCGAAGCCACCGAACCGCCACCTCAAAGAGCTTAAGTGGTCACCCGATTAAGTATTGAACAGACTCATCGTTGCTTAACTATGGTGATCCAGTGGATATCGATGCTTTTCGTGTGACTCAAGTCCATAACCTGTGAAAGTGAACAAATCGACAAAAGAAAAAATGTTTTTGAAACAAATTATTTTTTTCAATTTTCAGTACAAGCAAAAGTCAGCGCCCCCTGGGCGCAAGTATTTAAGTTTTAATGTAATAAAATATTATATTGAATTAGAAAGACTAACGAAACTAAATAAGAACGAATATAAAAACATTACTAATTTTAATTTTATTTTAATTGATTTCTATACGAAATTATATATTGGCTTTTAATTATATATATTGTTTTTAATACGTTTAAGAATAACATGATAGTATTAAAAAACTCATCATACAAATTACTCCCACCATATTCTATGTATTTTTTTATTTATTAGTGTTATATAACAGGATTTTAAATGCATTAATAATATGGGCAGTTTTGCGGCAAATCTAACTAAGCTAGACTAAAATAGTAAATAAATAAGATGATGATTAAGATTAAATAATGACTATTTCATAACCATGAATATAACTTGGATAACCAAGGAAACCGTGACGTCACGAGTGACGTAGTTTTGGTTACAGACAGTTACATAATCTCCATTATAATAAGTTTTTTTTTTTACAATAATTCCCGATTCTTATTTGTAATTTTCTTTTTTTTTTTATCTTTTTTTCTTCTTCTTCAGATACCAAACGGAGAAATTAAGATGACAATACCCGATCAATACAAAGAGGCCAAGGCTTATTTCGGTGTGTCTGACCTGGGTGCAATTTATCTAAAGAAATCTCTGGTTAAAACCAATAGTGCTGTCTACAGAGTAAGTAGGAATACAATCAAGGGCGAGTGAGTCTATCCCCTTTTCACCTTTTTATAACAATAAAGCTGAGGACTATAATCCGAATAATCCAAATAATACTAATTATCAAGCCTCATCTCAAAAATTCTGAGAAATAGTAAGTTTTGAGAAATATGTTTAATTGATTGAAATGTAAGAGCCAATGTTAAAACTGAGCTTGATATTGTCTACTTTTCTTGTTTCAGTTCAAAGTCCAGGCATCCGACCAAAGTTGGCAACCTAAAACTGACGAAGCCGATGTTGTTATTAATGTAACAAGAGTCGATCCACAGACAGGCAATTTAAGATTCGTTCAGCCTTTCTATTAGTAAGTATTTTATTTTTACTAGCAAATATATGCACCCTCCTGGTGCAAGTATTTAAGTTTTAATGTAATAAAATATCGTATTAAATTAGAAAGGCTAATAAAACTAAATAAAAATGCATATAAAAAGATTTGAAACAGAGGGGTTATAATCGAAAATAGAACTGAAACTTACTCTTCCATCACTCTCGTCTTTCATTTTTATTTTTTCTAATTTAAGTATTTAGTTAAAATACGAAGTAAAGAATAAAATGACACTTATCTTTTCTTGTTAATGGATTTCATTTAAGATTCATTGATGAGATTTTTGCTTATATTCATTAAAATAAAATCAAACAGTTAGAAACCAATAATACTAAGCACATATTTATTAAAATCACATTTTTAATATCAATATGCAAATTAGCCTTCCCATTCACATTGTAAACCGCTATTTTGTTGTATATATAAATATAATTGCATGTTGTTAGTATGTAGATATGGTCAACAGTGGCTTCGGCCTCTGGACCATTGCTATAATTAACAGCGTCGATCCCAGGGGGCCATCCCCCCAGGCAACACCTGCCCCCTTGATTTAAAGGGGCAGGGCTGGGTTTATTGCCCAGCGCCTGAGGCGCCCCTTGAGGGGGAATGCAGACAGGATCGACGCTATTTTTCACCCGCCACCCCATGAGCTTCGGCTTGTGGGTGGTCCCACATAAATAGGGCCTTCGTGCCTGACCCGTACAAGTGGGGTACGTGGAAAATATCATGTAGATAAGGTTAACAGTATTAATAATGTAAAACAGTTTTATTAATAATTGAGGTTTAAATAAAAAATAAAATCATGGACAATGTGATGTCAATAACTAAGGGAATTGTGACTTGAGTAGTAATATAGTTTCGGTTACAGACAGACAAACACACAATCTCCATTATAATAAGATTTCACTTTAAATCTCTGTTAAAAATGTTAACCGATTAACAATTACAATCAGTAGTACATAATTGTTAGTACCCTAACAATTATGTACAGTTAGTGTAGAAACCAGAATGTCTGCCTTTGAGTACGGTGTCTGTGCCTGATAGACGAGAAATCCCTAATAGAAGACCAGGCATGAAGTCCCCAAATGGAAAGTTCCAGATGATAGAAGAAGAACATAAGATACCAAAGATGAGCAGAAGTAGAGAGAAGTATAACACACACACACACACACACGCAAACATATATAGGATGCAAGATCAATTTCTTAAGCGGAGTTTAACAGGTTTGAATTCAGACTTTTACTTCTCCTACACTGGTTACCTAGACATGGTTAAAGAGTCCAGTCTTCCCTGCTATTTACACATAGCTGGAGGGAGAACTGGATTCATACCTTTCCCAAGGGTATTAGCGCAATGTGAAATGCCACCAGCTTCGTCTAGAAATTGAACTCGTGTTGACGAGTCCATTTCACATGACTCTAACAATATAGTCATATATACCCTACTGACATTCTCGGGTATATAATAGAGAGTATATATATATATATATATATATATATATATATATATATATAAGAACTTACTTGGTACTCTTCTTACTTGTTACTGACTCGTTGCTACTAACCACTTCTACTTGTCATTTTCTTTGGGCTGACCTCTATCTAGGGGCTTCTGCTGGGTGTCGATTTCTTTTTTGGTTCTTCTTTGGTCTGGTCTGGGCTGGACATTGCTTGTTTCTTCATTTAATCAATTAAAACAAGACTTTGTTTTACTTGATCAAGTTTTATTATTTATGATCCAATGATTGATACGTGTCTTCTTCTAATTAAGGGCTTCTTTTAAGGGCATGCATAATTACTAACGAGACTAGTTATTACTTTGATCAAAGGTTTTATTTCTACATTGCCCGTTTTCTAACTCACCGCACGGGAGTCAATAGCCCCAGGCAGAGAGATCCTCTCTGCCTGGTGTCTGGTTGTCAACTGATTACTTAACTAGTTCTCACGTGACTTGCGAGATTCCCGCCTTTGGGCCCCCCCCCCCCCAAAAAAAAGCGGGAATCAAAGTTCGCAAACGGTCTGGTATTTTTCCATTTGGGCTCTTTGCATGCTCGCTACAGCGTGTTGTCAATAATCTATGCTAACGCATAGATTATGCAACAGAATTACCCATATCTTAGTTGAAATGACTTGATTAAAAATGTTTTTCATTGCTCTCTTTTTTTATTCTTTAGCCTTGATCTAAAAGAAAACACACCAGTTGGCACAAAGATTCTTTCGATGAAAGTGGCGAACGTCAATTTAGCTACAAGGATTGTTTGCAAAATTACAAACGATTACGGTATTTTTTCATTTATTTATTTACTTTTTTATTAGTTAATATAGTTAATTTGTCATATTTACTAGCACACATGAAACACACAAACTATTTGAGTTTGAATGTGAAAAAATATTATGTTGAATTAGAAATACTAACGCAACTAAATAAGAATGACCATAAAAATATTACACTTATTTTAATGTTATTTTCATTGATTTCTATATAGAATTATATATAGGATTGCTTTTATTACGTTTAAGAATATCATGATAGTATTAGAAATCAGTAACAGCAATTAACTATTTATCAAATTCAGTTTTGTTGAAATCATTATGCAAATTAATTCCACCATATACTATGGAAATCTTTATTTTTCCGAGATATATAACACATATTTCAAAATTCTAAATGAATTAATAATTTTGGCAGTTTTGTGGCAAATCTAACTCGGCTAGACTTTAATAGAGACATCGTTAATAAATAAGATGCTAATTAAGATTAAATAATGTCTACACTCCCCCTTGACCTCATTTTGCACACCAGACATATTCGTGCACGCTTTGAGCTACCACAAGTGTGATTTCTCTCGCCACAAGTAATTAATACCACACTGAGAGAAATACTAGAAATAAACTAATGGAAAAATATTAGATCAGCTATAAACAATTTTGTAATATAAAACACAAACAAAACTGTGCATTTATATAAGGAGATATAGACGATTTCTGTCTCTTAATCACATAAACTCTACTAAATAAGGCTTTGTCTTTAGCTAATACATATATAAAATAACTAACAACCAATTACAGTTCATTAAACACAGATGAAAATCCTTATTTGTCAACAAAGCAGTATATATATATATATATATATATAATCATTGAGAATATAACTTAAATAACCAAGGAAATCGTGACATCCGTGATGACGTAGTTTCAATTACAGACAGTTACATAATCTCCATTATAATAAGATTATTTAGGTATAGGTGTTATGCTATGAATTACTAGCAACAGGCTGACTGCGTTCGTATCTTTGGTCGCTTTGTGAAGGGCCCGCTGCATTTGCAATCTCATAATATAGTATTTTAAATATCGTCATATAATCTTATAGACATTGTCTCCACAAAATGTGGAAAGATATGAAAAATTAAGTTTTTTTCTATATTTTCTTTATTCAATCCATAAGAAAAACAATGGTATGTGGCCTACCCGGTTTGAATGTGTCCTACCTCAGTACGAGTATATTTATAGATATAAGTAGTAGGCAATTTATTGAAACTAATTATTTTTCACATATATTCAATTTCAAGAAATGCAATTTAGTCATAAGCTGTATATAATAATTAAGAATGATTCATGTAAATTATGGATAAATTCGTTTTCTAATTAAAGATCTATTCAATTCTAAAATATTCTAAAATTCTGAAATAGGGTTAGGCGTTAGGGTTATGGTTAGCAGTTATCATTATAACCTTATAATATGCTTTGTATGATAGGCCACATACTATAAGAGAGACATGATTAAGTAGGCCACATTCAAACGGTAGACCACATACTATAATGGTACCGGCTAATGAAACTAAATAAGAATTGCAGATAAAACGATTTGAAACGGAGTGGGTATGATAAAAAATAGAACAACTGAAATTGTAATTAGTTTTTTAAAATATTTTTTACTCTCGCCTGTTTTTGTTTTTTTGTTTTGTTTTTGTTTGTTTTTTCAGTAACAAGAGGTTTACAAATAAATAAATACTTACAATTTTGTGTAAAATTTATGTGTAAAATATTCAAAATAATTATTCAATTAATAATTAATAGATAAACGTAACATTTTATTTAAGGGGAACAGAACTAAGTTTCGATTTCTAATTATTTTTGATTCCTTTATAAATTTGATGATTTTACTTAGTTATAATACAAACCTTCTAGCATTGAAATTTTAACTCCTATTGCTCTCAGGCAATGTCTTTCAAAAATTGATTTTACACCGCTCGGAAGGTGTTTTGTTTTGTTGGTTTTTTTGTTGTTGTTGTTTTGCTTTGTTTTTTTGTTAGTTTTATTTAATAAAACTTTTTTCTTTTGATTTCAGCCAAATTTTCAGTGGTCTACGAATTCCAAACGAGCTCGTGTCTTTTGAAACTCCTCAACGAAATCGACTACGAAACAGATCGTCATATTTACGATTTGGTGATTGAGGTGACCTATTCTCAAAACAACAAAAGAGAAGGTAACTCTTTCTGGTTGACATGTTACACTCGAGACTGCGGTAGGGTATTAGTTAGGAACAGTGGTGCGATTAACGGGGATCAGGGATGAACAGTGGCCCTGAAGCAAAATCGTCCTATCCCAAAAGCTTCAGTGGGGGGAAGGGGGTCTCCCTAACCCAAAAGCTTCAGAGAGCGCAAAATTGCCCTAACCCAAAAGCTTCAGGGGGTGCAAAATCTCCCAAACCCAAAAGCTTCAGAGGGCGCAAAATCTCCCTTACCCAAAAGTTTCAGAGGGCGCAAAATCTCCCTTACCCAAAAGTTTCAGAGGGCGCAAAATTTCCCTTACCCAAAAGTTTCAGGAGGCGTAAAATCTTCCTAACCCAAATAGCGTTGCCTAACTTTTGCCACTATACTCCTTGGTAGAAAAAAAAACAGACTGCTTGGAACAGGGATGAATCAAAGATTTGGAGAATCGCGTAAGAGCTGATGTACGACAATATGATGTGAAAATCCGTTATTAGGCCACTGGAAAAAGGCACCGATCTGAGTTCTTGCAACTAGATCACGACATTGTCACCCCACTGGCAAGGAAATATATCGTTTTGTATCATCAGTGATAATTCCAAAATAAACAGTATTCTTTTATCTGTTTCTCTGTCCATCATGGGGCACCCCTTTCCCATAGTCTATTGGTTAACATGGTGGACTATGACATTGTAGTAAGCGAGTTCGAACTCCAGTCATGCTCATTATGTTCATTTCATTATTTTGGGAAATGTAAGAACCTCCTCATCCCCCAGCTATGGTTTAAATAGTACCACTATCATTCTTCTACAAGAATCGCTTTGCCATTAGATAACCCACGAAGGTTGATATGTCATTAAAACAAAGAAACCGATACCTGTTAGACTCGATCCTAATTGGGTAATAATTAGCTACCTGTTAAGGTAACACTAATTATGTTCGGCAATATACAAAACAGGCATCATGGTACCTCAAGGAACATTTTCGGGGCCGATAGTTTGAAAACCCCTGCCCTAAATACTGTGAAAATGCTAGCTCAGTCGGTAGCGCACTTGCCTAGGGTCGCAAAATTCCTGGTTCGATACCGACCCTCGCCAACTCAGCGTATGAGTAGCACATGGATCTGTAGGGTAAAGTGAGAAGCTGATGGTAGTTGTGGCGCTCCACCTCAGACGCAAAAATAATCTCCTTGGTCAAGTTCCTAGTGAAAAGGGTATAGACTCCCTCGCTGTTTGGTTGATAACGACTAGTCAACTCCGACGATTTTACTTACTTTTAGTTATATAAACTATGATTATAAACGCAGTATTCTCTGGATTTGGACTTATTTTATGGTGAAATTGGATAATCTTCCTTAATAATCGTTAAGTTTAAATGGGTAAAGGAATGGATCAAGTCATCAATAGGCACCTCCAGCTGCGAGCATTTTTTAAACATACGGAATTTCGCTTTTCAACGCAAACTTCCGATTGTTAGTAAACAAAATCAACAGACGATTTTTGACATTAGAATTTCATACAAAGCAAAGACACGTTTTTATACTAAAATAGTTTTTGATATTAATAAAAAAAAAAAAATAGTTATTTCAATTTGTTGTTGTTAGCATATGTTAAAAAAATATTTTTCACTAAAAATAAACTAATATTGTTATTTTTTTATTATAAAACTTTAAACGTTTGGCAAATTGCCAGAAGACTTGGTTGAGTACACCAATAAAGACCTCCTGGTCGGGTTAGAATAGGGAAAAAGCTTGCAACAAACCTTGTTGCAACCTTGCAAGTGGGTAAAAAAGGAACTGACACTTTAGGTCTCGTATAAATAGTCCAGAAAAAAAACCCTGAAGAAAGGTGCCTTCGTGAGTGGTGACGGGGTATTTATCTACCCATTCGACCAATCAAATAATAGTTGACACCAACCACAAGTATAAATTCCTACGCATTTTTCATTCCTGCTTTCTTCCCTCAGAAGATTGTAGGTGAGTAGTTTTCATTTTTTTCCCGACAAACGAAAGACACGTTTTTATATTAAATTTATTTTTATTTAATCAGAATAAGAATCCAATTGAGATCTCTGGTACCCAAGTATTACTTTAATAAAGCAGAAGTTTTGCTTATTAATCAGAAATTGAATATTTTTCCACGCATCCGAATTTCTTTTTGTAATCGATTTTTTAAATATTGTTTTTTCAGCCAATACTTTAGCCTCCCAGACAAAAGTCGATGTCCGAATTGTAGATGTCAATGATAACTCTCCCAAATTTAGTTTCCCGAAAAAATTTGAAAGAATGCCCAACACCTATTTCGGAATACTTTCATCCCAGGCTGGTGTCAACACTCCAATCCTAACAGTATATGTAAGTTGAAATAACTTTTTTGCTTTCAAAACAATTTAAATAATCTTTTTAATCACTTTCCTGATTATCCCGAGTATTCACGTGATAGGTATTCTGAACATTTTCTTACAATCCCGAGTATTTCGTTCTATCACTGAAACTAAATTTACTAGGCCGAGACCCTTCGTTTCGCTGATAATTTCCCGTTTTCTATGAGTCTCGAGTACTTTGTGGTGCGTTTTAGTTACTATTTCCAAAAATATAAAAAAATACTTTTTCAATAGTTTATTTCTGTATTGTGTTAAGAATTCCAAATTGAAACGGATACTGAGAAAAATATAACTTTTTTTCTAATGAATGTAAATGATTTCATTTGAAAGTATAATTTCACTTTACAAAACTAATGCAGTGAGAAATGTAAATGAAACAGTTTTTGGCATAATTACAAATAAAACAAATAAACTTATATTTTTTATTTTTCCTTCAATTATATATACTAGCAAATATATGCACCCTACGGATGCAAGTATTTAAGTTTTAATATAATAAAATATCATGTTAAATTAGAAAGACTAATGAAACTGAATAAGAATTCAGATAAAAATATTTGGAACAGAGGGGGTATGATTGAAAAATAGAACAACTTTGAAACTAACTCTTCCATCATTTTCCATCACCCCTGTTTTTCAGCGGTAAATTTTCCTAATTTAACTCTTTACTTAAAATAGGAAGTAAAGAATAATATTACAGTTATTTCTTCTTGTTAATGGATTTCTTTTAAGATTTATCCCCGAGATTTTTGCTCATATTCAATAAGATAAAACCAAACAATTAGAAATCAATAATACTATGCATATATTTATTAAAATCAAATTTTTAAGATCAATATGTAAATTAGCCTTCCCATTCATACTGTGAACCGCTATTTTGTTGTATATATAAATACAATTGCATGTTATTAGTATGTAGATATTGTTAACAGTCTTAATGATGTAAAACAATTTTACTAATAATTGAGGTTTAAATAAAAAAATAAAATCATGGAGAATATAATGTAAATAACAAAGGGAATTGTGACTTGTATAGTAATATAGTTTCGGTTACAGACAGACAAACCCACAATCTCCATTATAATAAGATATATATATATATATATATATATATATATATATGTGTGTGTGTGTGTGTGTGTGTGTGTGTGTGATGGCTATACCTATAATACTCGGGATAATAATAACAGGATAAATTTCAAAGCCATATAACTTCAAAAATATTGATGATTTTATAAGAAATATTCTCAAATTCATTTAATCAAATATAAAAGGATTAATTAGGCAAATAAAAAAACCTGTCTTGTTTTGGACGGGTGATTAAAAAAAAATAAAATAAAAGAGAAGAGTTTAAGCTTCGATAATCGACTTTTCATTTCCGATCAATCAATCAAGACGTACTGACAACATGGATTCTTTTAACTCTCTCTCTCTCTCTCCTCTCTCTCTCTCTCTCTCTCTCTCTCTCTCTCTCTCTCTCTCTCTCTATTGACCATTGCTCTTAGTAAGTTCTCTAGACGCATCCAATGCTGGTAAATGTTTTATTTATGGATCAATACTGGTATATCCGGTGATATGATAAGATGCTAAGACTCGAAATGTTTCACTAATGAATGAATGAATAGTCACAAGTTTTTCATTTTTTAGGGATAGAAACATCTTGTCCTAGAAGCTCCATTGTCGTCTTATGTCGGTGTTTTTTGTTTTTTTTTTTTTTAATGAATTATATAATTCATCAGTTTATGTTTTATTTGATTGATCTATGATTTTCTATCGATTATTTTAGGCCACAGATGCTGACAAAGGAATCTATGGAGAAACCAAATATTCGATTGATGATCTTGTCCCGTTTGCCATAAATGAAGCGACTATTTACAACACGGATGTCTATAAAGATAAAAGTCCGATCAACTACCAATTCAAAGTTATGGCCAGAGATATGGCACCAATCAGCAAAAAAACTATGGCCAACACTGTGGTGAGTTCAACATCTCTTCTCAGTTCAATGTTTTAAACTGCAATTTCATTTACTTATGTTGTGGCAGTGTTTTATACTGGATCATATAATATATACGGTATACTCGTACATCCAAATACAGTTTGCTCCAGACACAGAGTAACTAGCAATAGAGTACTAAAACATCGAGGTAGACGGTTCGCGGAATGGTTCCGTGATCTTCGCAGTCTCAGTATATTTGCCTCTCATCCCACTTATGAGGACGTGACACAAGGACATTTTATGTAGGCCCATCCACAAGCCGAAGCTCATGGGTGATAGGCACAAAAAATGCGTTGATCCCGTTGGCATTCCTCCTCGAGGGGGCACCTCAGGCACTGGGCAATAAACCCAGGCCTGTTCCTTTAAATCAAGGGGGCAAGTATTGCCTGGGGGATAGTGCCCTTGGATCAATGCTGTTAATTTTATTACCTAAACGCTCCAGAGGCCGAAGCACTCTGAAGCAGGCATGGTAATCATACCCGATGTTCTAAAACAGCCGTGCATAAATAGTCTTGAACCAACTCATTTACTCTCTAGGAAAGGTAAGCTAGGCTAGTCCACAATAGACAGCATTCACCGGGGTTGAGTTGAGACCGTTCAATCTATTGAGTTTACTAAGTCCCTCTGAAAGGCTTACCATGTCTAGTGATGTGATGAGAGCGAATGAGTGATCTCCAGTCAGTCACAGGGTTCCAGCGGTGCAATATGTCGACACGAGCGGCCATCCTCCGCTCAAGATCACCCGTCACCGTCATTAGCCACATTTTTAGTTGACCCCAATGCTTCTTCCAGTTCGTGGGGGGGTCTGGGGCGATCGCTTCGCGGGTGTAGTCTTCTGGTTGACGACGAAGAGCATGGCCGATCCAGCAAAGACATCACGTGACCACGGTTTGCTGAACTGAATTGATTATGCACCGAAGACACACACTGTGGCATTTGATATGAAATGATCCCGCCACTGTGCGTCTTCGGTGCAGAATCAACTCGGTTCAACTTTTACTTACGAATCTTTTAGTAGATGTTCGTAAAGATTTTTATTTTCTATAAATGGATATTCTATTTTATTTTATTTCTATTTTTATTTCTATTTCATTTTATTTTATTTTCATATCATTGGATATTTCATTCTTTTTTTAAATTCTGTATTTGATTTTTTTTTCAATTCATTTTTATTTTATTTATTTTTATTTTATTTTATTTTTATTTTATTTTTATTTTTTTATTTTATTTTATTTTATTTTTATTTCATTTTATTTTATTTTTATTTTATTTAATTTTAATTTTTTCTATTTAATTTAATTTTATTCTATTTTATTTTATTTTATATCAATGTATATTTTCTTTTTATTTTCTATCGTGGATGCTATTTTACGCCTGAAATTTATTTGTAATATAATGATAGAATTCATAATTTCATTAAAATTTAAACTTTTGTATTTTTCAGATCAATATTGTCTTCGATCGGAATCGATTGACTCTAAAGATGCAAAATTCACCGAGCGATGTAGGAGCAAAAAGAGATGAATATCAAAGGTAAGTTCTAGAATATTTATAATGTCAGATTTGTCTTCACAACAAAATTATTCCATGAATGCTCGCTTAACAGAAATAAATGAGTTTGGTAATAAATAATACCCATCTCCACGTTGGATGGTAAGCATTTCAAAACCTTTCAAAGTATTAATAATTAATATCGGATCTGGACTCTAACGAAGCGACTAGAGAATAAACTAGATGGGAATTGCACAAGAATGCTACGTGCTGTCCTAAACAAAACGTGGAAACAACACCCCACGAGAAAACAGCTGTACGGCCACCTGCCACATATCACCAAAACCATCCGAGTAAGACGGACAAGACATGCGGGAACGATGAGTGATAGGTACAGATGGAGAGATATTGTCATGGATATCCGTGCTAATAGCGCGATCTGATGATGATGATGATGATGATGAGTAAAATTTAAATGGCTTGATGCTTTCCAGAAATATATATATAAAAAAACCGGTTAAATCAAATTTAACAGACCTAAATTCCAACATCGTATGTCACCCAGCGGAAAGAAAAAATACCAAAAATTTGGGCATTAACCGATTTTAATGAAATTTACAGTGTTGATATATTAATGAATAAAAGATACAATGCATCAGTTATTTTATTTAAAAACTTTTACATTTTTTCATGTCAGTTAACTTTGAACCACGTATCTTTGAGAATATGTGTTACGCCTCAAAGATACGTGGTTCAAAGTTAACTGACCTGAAAAAAATTCCCTGATTTTTGGAATTTTTCTTTTCTTTCGGAGGGGGTGATATACGATAGTGGAATTTAGGTCCGTTAAGTCTAATTTAACAAAAAAAAACTTATATACATAATTGTTACATAATTAGGGGATTAGATAACTAAGGGTTGCAAAAGAATCAATTTTAGTAAAAGTAAATTATGGGTGAAAAAGAAAGAAATATTTTGGAAAAATATTTTTAAAGGAAGAATCTAGCTGGTATGAATTTTGTTTGAATTGTTTGAATTCCAAATCAGAGAAAATACAGAAATATTTTCGAGAGAAATATAAACATTCTTCAGAGGAAAAATCTGTCCATAGGAATGTCGAATTGCTTGGTTAAAATTCCAATGTACTTATATAATCCAATATAAGAATATACAGTGACGGTTAGAGGAGGGAAGGCCAGAAAGGGTATGGAGAAGCGAGCACGGCGTAGTCCATATTTATTATGATTAGTAGTCTGTAGCAGTCGTTAACACAAAGAGAGATAGATAGATTGTTTATAATAACAGAATCGGCATAACTAGATATAGTAAACTTATGACTCTCCTGCCTGTCAGTAAACTATCAAACTTGGGTGAGGAAAGAAAGAAAGAAAGACTGCTTTTCTCGGATAGGCTATATATATATATATATATATATAATGAAAGCATACTCCGCTAATAAATACAAAAAAAAGGTTAAAAGATAAGATAAAGCGTGAATTATTCAAAATTGTATCTGTATCAGTACTACTATATGGCTGAACCACTTAGTCTCTAACGAAACGGAGAAAAGGCTAGATGAGAACTACACAATGATGTTGCATGCAGTCTTGAACGATTCTTCGAAGCAGCACTCCACAAGAAAAAACATGTACGGCCACTTGCCTCCTATCACACAAACGATCGAATTAAGGCGAACACTACATGCTAGACACTCCTGGAGAAACAAGGACGGTCTCATAACTGACGTTCTCCTGTGAACACTTACACATGGACACACCAGTGAGGGCGGACCAGCAAAAACCTACATCAATCAGATTCTGGGTGTTGTGCAGAGGACCTTCCATGAATTATGGCCGATAGGGACTGGTGGTGAGGGAAAGTTATGGATATCAGTGTTGTTGTCACGATCTAATGGTGATAATTGATACACTTAATATATGTCTGCATTGAAAAATACCCAACAGAAAAATTAGGTACAAATTTCATATAAACTATTTAATATAATTTTTATACAAACTTTTTAAACCATACAACGTGTAATAAATACCACGTGCAATACCCTGGTTGGTTATACACTTTCGGTGGATATAGGCGGGACTGCCGCCCCAAGCGCCACCAGCAGCCTTTTGGCTACCGAACAGGGTATTCAAAAACCAAACAGAAAACAATATTCGTTCATTATGAATGAAGTTTGTGATTTTCTTAACAAAATGCCTTTACTTTCGCCCGTTGATGACATTACGCTCTCTTTGTAACGGTTATTAACCGCCTTTGATGTGATGCACTCATCTGAGTAACACACAGTAAATTGTGGTAACATTTATAATAAAAGAAAAATAACAAGAACGTTTTTTTTATTTCTAGGTACTTATCAAACATGTACAACAAAACAGCAATAATTGAAACGATCAGAGGTACCTATGACGATTCAGGAAAGATTTTGTAAGTATTATTTTCTTTTATTATATATATATGGGGGACATATATATATATATATATATATGTATATGGGGATATATGTATGGGGATATATGTATGTATATGGGATATGTATATGGGGGATATATGTATATGGGGATATATATATATATATATATTGGGGGGGGTAAATATATATATATATATATTGGGGGGGGTAAATATATATATATATATTATATATATATTATAATTATTATTTATGCATTTAATGGCTGATTCATTACCAGGGGTTTCAAATCATTTTATACTTATCGTCAGATAAATATCCTTGTGAATGACATCCAAATGAATATACGTTATAAATAAAGTTCTCAGTTTATTCAACCGCGTGTTACCCCCGTGCGTGTGTGATGTTAAAATAACACTTCGAAAGATTTATACATCTAAGGTGGTTGATTTTGTTGATTTTGTGTTTTTGTTTTTTTGTTTTTTGTTGTTTTTTTTGGGGGGGGGTGTTCTTTTAGTCCAGGAGCTTAACAAATATTTCTTTCCGTGTGGATAAGCTCTGAATATTTCCGATTTATTATTTTGGCGTCTTTTGCACTGAAGCTAGTCCTTGTAGGATCCGGAATTTTTCTGTACACACACACACACACACACACACACACACACATATATATATATATATATATATATATATATATATATATATATATATCAGTCATCCACAGACACGTGATTCGAAGTTTACTTCTCATCAGTGCGGCTCGAATTTTTAACAGAAATCTCTAGCCGGGATCGAACCCGACAGAATTTTCGTCTGCCAAGTTCCTTACCCTTATAAATAGCATTGCGATTCTTTTTAACAGCTCATTTTACAAAAGACAGTGATGGTGTTAAAACAGAATCCTTGGTGGCTGACATACAACACTTCACTTTGGTCCTTACTTGTGCTCGACGGGCTGTCTGATCAGTCGGCTGTCTGATCGGGACAAAATTGCTTGTATTGTTCTTATGGCAAACCCCCACCCTTTTATATATATATATATATATATATATATATATATGCTAGAAGTCGTTGGCCGAGGGTCTTGGTGTCCTGGGAATGACATTAAACTACATTTAGTGGTGAAGTTCTAATTCTGGAGCTCTGAAGAGTATGGAGTACCCCTTCTTTACCATTACTCCCAGGCCCACTCTAACCCGGACTGGTAGTACCTGTTAGGGTCTTATCTATTAAATAAATAAGAAATGGGTTTAAAAAATTGAATATCCAACAAGAATAAGATCTTCGGCATAAAATAACCTAAGGGTTGACATCCACAACCAATTTTGTGCAGTTTTTCTGATGCATACGCCTCCCTACACCGATTGCATCTCTTCATAGGGGTGACTAGTGATGCTTAAGGACGGAATCCTGGTGGATGAGCAGTCTCTGACATGCAACAATCCACTTAGGCTAGACGGGCTGGCAGTCACGTTCAATCGACTGGTCACGTCAAGTCCTGACCCAACCCTTTTCATCATATGGGTACTAGAAGGCGATGGCTAAGGGTCTTTGTCCTGGGAATTACGTTAAATATCTGATGGTGAGGTTCCAGTTCTGGATGTTTAGGAATGTGGAGCACTCTTCATCACCATTGCTCCCAGGTCTGCCCAGACCTGGATTGGTATTGCGTGTTAGGGTCCCATCAATGGGTTAAATAGAAAAACATGAGTTTATATTTAAAAAATTGAGTATCCATTAAGAATGAATTTATTTTAAAACTTTGTCGGCATTAAATGACCCACCGAGGTTGATATGCCGTAAAACAAAACAAATATGCGCCTCCCTATAATCACAAAGATAATCCTTTATTTGAAATTCTGAGATAAGGAATTGTTTTACACTGATGCCCTCTAATTGGTGAACTATATTCTATCTCAATCTTTCAGTATTTTCCGTACTCTTTTGAGATTGATGGACAGTAAAATGGATGGACATAACTATGCCGATGAAAGAGACAACTTCTCTACTGTTCAAAGAACAAAGACAAAAGAAGTCGAGGGTTGATTTCTAAAATAATAATGTGACACTCAGTCAGGCGCCTAACAGACACGCCCACTCTCCAAGGGAGACAATTAGTTTTTGTCTCCCTATAATCACAAATTATAATCCTTTATCTGGTTTTAACTAGTGTCCTTTGCTGAACTATGTTCTATTTCCCAATCTTTCTATATTTTCAGTGGTCGTGTTCAAATTGAACATAATGCAGTTGGGATATTTCTTTCTTATTTCCTTCTACCGTTTGTTGTCATTATGGGACCGTAAAAGTGAATGAAAGTTTTCATATACTTGTTTGATAATCCCTACTCGCTATATTATGAGTTAAATAAATATATTTTCTTTTTTCTTTATTCCAGTACTGAACTCATTTTTGTCCTTGCTGAGAACAAATCGCCATATTTATTGGCCAACGTTACAAAGTAAGTAAAACAATTCACGTCAAAAAAGATTCATTCAAAATAATGTATTATTGGTGCTCTTCCAATGTGCGATCTACCGAAGGTTTGTGATCTACTATTGATCTACTATACATGGCATGTGATCTACTAGGAAAAAAGAAGACAGGGTTAGGGTTTAGGGTTTAGGGTTAGTTTGATGGGAAAATAATGGGTAGTTAATGGGTAGATTACATATTGGAATGTAAACAACTCGGTAGATCACATATTGGATTAGAAAACATTCGGTAGATCACATATTGAAAGAGCACCGTATTATTGTATTCTTTCTCACTATCGCTCTTCTCGTACCTCTCTACCCTTTCTTTCTCTTTCCATTACCTCACATTCACCCCCCCTCCTCTCTCTCTCTCTCTCTCTCTCTCTCTCTCTCTCTCTCTCTCTCTCTCTCTCTCTCTCTCTCTGTGCGCGCGCGCTGATGAATAAAACACTCCTTTATTTTAAAACGTCTTGCTCTGCCCGACTTTTCTTTCTTTTTGAACTAATTCCCACCCCTCCCACATAACCCCTACACCACCGACTGCTACACTCTTACAGTAAATATATTTACCCAGGATTCTCACCTCACCTTGCTTGACTGGTAAGAACAGCAAATTTTCACTTTTTTTTCCTTATTTTTGTTTTCTTATTTTTTTATTATTATTATTCCTCTGCTTTTTCTTTCTTTCTTTCTTTCTTTCTTTCTTTCTTTTTTTTTTTTTTTTTGTGAGTTCAGTCCAGAGTTCCTTTTGATTACACAACTAATGTAGCCAGAACGATGGACAATTATTTCTTCATGTCTAGATTTTCAAGCCCTCTCGGCTGGGGCTGACTGCAGTAAAATCCCACATTGGGGCCAAATGTTGGCCGAGGGTGCCGACCCGTGATACTTAAGGATAAAATCCTTATTGCTGAGCAGTCCATATGCAACACTCTACTTTGACCCTTACTTGGTCTAGACGGTCGGTCGGAGAGGTCCCTTCCGATCGATCGGCTGGTCACATCAAGCCCTAGCACCTATATAATTGTCCCGATCCTATTACCCTTATGGCAAACCCAACCTTTTTTTATCATATATGTGCTAGAAGACGGTGGCTGAGGGTCCTATTGACCTGGATATGACGTTAAATAGCGTGTTGTGCTGAGGTTCCAATTCTGGGTGAATTGATTTCTAAAATAATCATGCGCCTAACGGACACGCCTATTCTCCAGGGGAGTCAATTGGTTTTTGTCTCCCTATAATCACAAAGTGTAATCCTTTATCTGGCTTTAACTAGTATCCTTTGGTGAACCATATTCTATCTTTCAATATATTCAGTAATCTTTTGAGATTGATGCACTGTAAAATGGCTATGGCGAGGAAAGAGACAATTTCTCTACTGTTCAAAGAACAAAGGCAAAAGATCTTTGTTATTACTTCATCGTAAATTGTTCTTATATTTACTAGCAAATATATGCACCCTCCGGGTGCAAGCATTTAAGATATAATATAATGAAATATCATGTTAAATTAGAAAGGCTAATGAAACTGAATAAGAATTCAGATAAAAATATTTGGAACAGAGGGGGTATAATCGAAAAATAGAACAACTTTGAAATTAACTCTTCCATCATTTTTCATTACTCCCGTTTTTCAGTGGTAAATTTTCCTAATTTAACTATTTAGTTAAAATAAGAAGTAAAGAATAATATTACAGTTATTTCTTCTTGTTAATGGATTTCTTTTAAGATTTATCCCCGAAATTTTTGCTCATATTCAATAAGATAAAACCAAACAATTAGAAATCAATAATACTAAGTATATATTTATTAAAAATCAAATTTTTAAGATCAATATGCAAATTAGCCTTCCCATTCACACTGTGAACCTCTATTTTGTTGTATATATAAATACAATTGCATGTTATTAGTACGTAGATATTGTTAACAGTCTTAATGATGTAAAACAATTTTACTAATAATTGAGATTTAAATAAGAAATACAAAATAAAATCATGGAGAATGTGGTGTAAATAACAAAGGGAATTGTGACTTGTATAGTAATATAGTTTCGGTTACATACAGACAAACACACAATCTCCATTATAATAAGATACTGTTCACGGAAACGATATATTCAACTCAATATTATTCAATAATTCTATAGGACAAAAGTCCTAATAAAGATGTCATAAAAAGTCAGTGGCGATTATAATTCAAAGTTTAAATGTATTCAAATTCTAACCTTAAATTTTAGGTTTTATTATTATTTTTAAACTCTTTGTTTAACGGCCATTTTTTCAGCCAAGAGTCCAGGGTGGGGTGGAATGTTGTCTCCTGGTTCTAAGATTTGATTTTAATTAAATTGAAACACACATTTAGGATGCAAATTTATTTTCCTTACACTACAACAAATAGATAATACTACACTTTGAAGGGTGCCAATGTTCAGATTTGCCCAGGGCGCCAATGTTCAAACTTGCCCAGGGCGCCAATGTTCAGATTTACCAGGGCCAATGTTCAAACTTGCCCAGGGCTCAATGTTCAAACTTGCCCAGGGCGTCAATGTTCAAACTTGCCAGGGTGTCAATGTTCAAACTTGCCCCGGGCGCCAATGTTCAGATTTACCCAGGGTGTCAATGTTCAGATTTACCGGGGGGGTAATGATCAGACTTGCCCAGTGCGCCAATGTTCAGACTTGCCCAGGGCGCCAATTTTCAGACTTGGCCGGGGCGCCAGAAATCCTTTGGTCAAGGACTGACACAAAAGTTTGCACAATATTTAAAAAATGAAAATGGTAATTTTCAAAGTTGTTTTTTTTTTTTTAATTATTTGGGGGATGGTCTTTGGTTTTTACGTTCAACGTGACTGGAATCCAACCAACGCCTTCGTCTTTTATTAAAATGGTATTTACTCTTAATAAGAATGTAAATAAAAACCTATGCAAACATCTTCTGGAAATAGTTGTAGCAGAAAGATTCCTTAATGTTTTCCCCATCCCCAATTTCGTCTCTCTCTCTCTCTCTCTCTCTCTCTCTCTCTCTCTCTCTCTCTCTCTCTCTCTCTCTCTCTCTTTCTCCCCAACCAATCACCGAACGAAAAAGACATTTTTTACCTCTCTTTGCTATACGTCCTTCCTCTTGTCTTCCCCCTCCTCTTTCGTCATCTCACTTCAATCTGCAGCTGACAATTCTTTTTTTCACTCTTTATACGCATGCGTACAAAACTTAAAGTGTCTCACCCCTTCCCGGCATGCATCAACACTGGCCTTCTCCCCCCCCTCTCTCTCTCTCTCTCTCTCTCTCTCTCTCTCTCTCTCTCTCTCTCTCTCTCTCTCTCTCTCTCTCTCTAACTTTCTTTTTGGCCTCACCTATTCCTTTCAACTAAGCCTAACCTCCTGACCCACAATGTTAACTCCGCCGCACTGTGGTCAAACCAGTTGCAATAAGGCAAAACAACCCTACCCCTCTCTCACCCTCTCCCTCAACAAATCTCACAGCCTACACACAATCCACCACAGGTAAAAAAATATCAATTTAGTAAAATCAAGACCTGATTACATTTGAAGTCCTGGACTTGTCAAGACAGATTTCTTTTGGATATTCTTTTCGGATATTCATCCATTGAGGCAGATTTTTATGATTTTAAACAAAAACGATAAATGCGATTTTTGAAGCTCGATATACTTTAGAAATTTGGAGACTTGAAAATTGGTTGGTACATTTTTCATTTCATTTATATTTATTTATTTATTTTTTTATTGTTGTATTATGAACGCATCTCATTGATTCTGCAATTTGCAAATAATTGTTTCAGATATAGTGTCATTCAAACTGAAAACTTCTTTCGGGTCTTTTTTCTTTTTGTTTTTTTGTTTTTTTTTATTTGTTTTTTTAATTTTATCGTCACTTTTTTATTTCGTTCATTTTTTTTTCATTTTTTTTGTTCTTTTTTCATTTTTTTCGTTCTTTTTCTTTCTTTTTCATTTTTTTAGTTCTTTTTCTTCCTTTCTTTCTTTCTTTTCCACTTGATATTATGCACCTATGTTCGTTTTTATTTGATAGCTTTTTATATTACTGCTTCCGTCCCATAATAGTTGTAATAAAAATGATATTCAAATGTAACAACTATTATGAGTAAAAGCAGGCCGTTATATGACAGATGCACGCATAATATATATATATATATATATATATATATAATATATATTATATATAATATGTGTGTGTGTGTGTGTGTGTTTGTGTTTGTGAGAGATGATCGCACAGGTGAGAAATCTGATGTAGGAGGTACTGTTACTATTTTCGGAGCTATACACACACACACACACACACACACACACGTGTGTGTGAGAGAGATGATCGCACTGGCGAGAAACTGACAGTTACCAAGCACCGTTGACACACACACACCACACCTATATATATATATATATATATATATATATATATGGGGGGGGCGAAAATAGTAATAGGTACTATTACTATTTTCTTACATCAGATTTCTATTAGCAACTTTTCGTTTAATGTCTCTGATAATAATCTATAATCTTTAATGAACATTTGTCCGTCTTTCGTGTCCGTCTTCACACCAGTTTGCCATCTTCATTTCCTCTAATTTCGTTTTTTTTCTTTTCTCTCTTTCCAGTCAAGACGTCAAAGGCAAAATAAGTGACAACATTGGAATAAAAGAAAAAGATTCTGAAATCATTGGATATTTACCACAGACTTCAGTGATGAGGACAAAAAGTTATATCTGGTGGATGGATGACCCCTGGGCAGCACTTGTTGCTCTGGCCGCCATCATCATTCTTCTCTGTCTTATTGGAATCATCGTTGTTCTCTTTACATGGTCAAGGTGAGTACGTTCTTTTACGCCGTTCTTTTGGACTGGTTAAATTATGTACGTTCTTTTGGACTGGCCAAGTTGTGCCCGTTCCCTTGGGCTGGCCAAGTTGAGCACGTTCCCTTGGGTGGCCAGGTTGAACCCGTTCCTTGGGCTGGCCAAGTTGGGCCCGTTCCTTTTGGCCTGTCCAAGTTGGGTCCTTTCCCATAGGCTGGCCAAGTTGAGCCCGTTCCCTTGAGCCGTCCAAGTTGAGTCCGTTCTCTTACATTGATGTCAGGAAATTATTACATTGATAAATCGATGCTAAAATTCAAGGGTACATATTCTCATTTTTTGAACCTTCTGAACCGCGAACATTTTGAATATTCTTCAGTTTGCCTGTTATTTTCAAATCTCGATTCAAATCTCATTTCTCTATGGTTAATCTACTCTCAAAATCTCCCTTAGCCCTGTCGGTGGGGCTTTAGAATACACCGATTACACCCCTGCAGAGGGGTTAGACACCCCCGTGTGTGGCGACCCGTGATGCTTGAGGACGGAATCCTGGTGGATGACTAGTCCATAACATGCAATACCACTTTGGCCCTTACTTAGGCTAGACTGTCGGTCGGAGAGGCTCCCTCCGAACAATCAGCTGGCTATGTCAAGTCCTAGCATCTATATGATTGTCACAGCACTACTGCCCCTATGACAAGCCCCAACCCTTTTTATCATATGGGAACTAGAAGGCGGTGGTTGAGTGAGACAAATCTACTTTAAAATGGTTACTATTAAATATGATATGACATGCAAATGTAATATCTATCATGAGTAAAATTGCAGGTAAGGTTGTGCGGAAAATCTCAAATCGATCATTCAGAAAGTCTTCCCTCTTGACGAAATCAATGAAGATAGCATAATTATAGTTATTACTAGTAAACAGGAATATATAAGAATGTAAGGAATTATGTACTGTAATATTTCAATGTTTACTTTTTAGGAATAATATTTTTTGGCATGATAAATTTGGAAACATAAATAGTGTTTATTTATCAACATGAGCGTATCTGAAGCTTATTCGTACCTCAAAATATCAACCGATTGAGAACTCGTAACTCAAAAAAAAACTCATACACTGGGGCACTCGTAAGTCAAGGTACCACTGTATTTCTTTTATTATTGTTCTTCACCTTTAAGTATTATTCTGAATCCTTAAAATTCTGGAAATCTTCTTTTTTTTTTTTTTTCAGATACACAAAATATTTGAACCAATATAGACTTCACCATTTGGCTAATGAACCAACAGATTTCATGTCACCACCAAGTTTGAAAAATTTCGAAACTCAGGTAATTAATTATTTCAATCTGTTATTTTTATTTTTAATCTCTCTCTCTCTCTCTCTCTCTCTCTCTCTCTCTCTCTCTCTCTCTCTCTCTCTCTCTCTCTCTCTAACGACTAAGCCAAAAAATCACCTGCAAAGTTGGTAACACAGGCGACTTCTAAATTCATTGATGGTATAAGGTCATTTCTTTAAGTCCGAGGCGAAAATTTCAGCTTATTCTAACGATGCAGAAAATTCGTCCTTTTATTAATCTCACAGCCCACACGACTTTTTATACATTCAGACACCTGAATCGAGACGGTACCGCGTTACTCCTGCCTCGTTCAATCTAGGTAGACCAGACACAGCCGGGTTCTTATACGCTGCTGTTCGGGTATAACAGTATTCCCACTACACTCTCCCAGAGAAAAACACTTTCTCCTTCACTCATTCAATAATAATAATAATAATAAGACCTGAGGAGACTTGCTGTCACTCAGACTCCAGTGAAAGACCATCAGCTAATGCTGATGTGAAAACTCAAAAGGAGTAAATAATAATAATAATAATAATAATAATAATAATAATCAAAACGTATCATTTAAGTCCTCTAGTGTCCCAATGGCCAAAGAAAAAGTATTGTTAGACTTTTATTCCACAATAGTTTGTTCCATTTCATTTATATTTGATTAATTCTGTTGGATGTGGGTGGAGACTCTTAATGTCTGAGGACAGGATTGTGGTGGCTGAGGTGTCTATGACTTGGGAACTAAGTGATCCAGTGACATTCAACAGTTCTCTTTAGCTTTTGGGACACTAGAGGAATTAAATATAAAAGGACTAGTAATCTGAGATCCTGAATAAAATCGATAATCCCATCAGCTCGGTAAATAACTAATTTTACTCAGATCACTAGTCTTTTTATATTCATTTTTAGCTATCACACTCGTTAAGTCCTC
This sequence comes from Doryteuthis pealeii, assembly GCA_023376005.1. Lineage (NCBI taxonomy): Eukaryota > Metazoa > Mollusca > Cephalopoda > Myopsida > Loliginidae > Doryteuthis > Doryteuthis pealeii. The sequence goes on along the minus strand of CM042181.1, from coordinate 26,335,094 downwards.
TAGACGGCATCCAGAATCCTCACGGAGCTGATAGGATAAAAATAAGATAATTTTACTCGGGATACCAGATCATTGGTCCTTTTATATTTATTTTCAATGAAGTTTAGACGAATCTATTTATTTATTTTTTTAAGGGTCGTTTTCTTTTCACTTAACAGATTTTGAACACTAGTTCGATATTTCTGTATTGACAAATCGAACTAGTGATCAAAATCTGTGCATAGATACAGAAGACATTGGCTATGAGATTTAGTCACATGACATTAGATTCTAGCGTGAACACGTTCTGATTTAAGTACTATGAAAGGGCAAAGTTTGCTGTTTAGCTGATCTGGTTTAAGAAATCACCTGACCTTCCTAAATTCCATTCTTGTGACGTTTCGTTTATTCAAATTTGAAACAGGTCCAATGCTGTGCCAACATAGGAAAACCAGTCAATCAGCTTAGTTGGCGAATAGACAACTCCAAAGTTTGGGGGGTGAGAGGGATGTAACACTCGGGAAGAGCTGAACTCTCTCTCTCTCTCTCTCTCTCTCTCTCTCATCTTCTCTCTCTCTCTCTCTCTCTCTCTCTCTCTCTCTCATATATATATAGATACAAGTTCACACACCACACACATATATATATATATATATATATATATACATACATATATATAATCATACACACGTGTGTGTGCACACGTAGAAACAGCTTTTTTTTTGCCTGCTTTCATTTTTATCCTCTGTTTACTCCCATTCTCTCTCTTTCTCTCTCTCACTCTCTTCCTCTCTCTCTCTCTCTCTCTGCATCTTGGTTGTTTTTTCTATCTCTCTAATTTTCTCCTTTTATTTTTACTTTTCTATTCTCATTCCTTTAAACCTTTTCTTCCTCATTCCTTTAAACCCCTTTCTTTCTTTCTTTCTCCAATCCTTTTCCTTCATTTTCTGTTTGGCGTCTTTCCTATGACTTTTACACCGTTTCTTAATTACATTTTCATTCTTTCTTAGAAATTCCTCTCTCTCTCTCTTCTCTCTCTCTCTCTCTCTCTCTCTCTCTCTCTCTCTCTCTCGTCCCCGATTTTTTTTGTATATTTTGACGTTTTTATCTTCCTTGGTTTCCTTCATTTCTCTTTGGCGAGGGGAGTACCTGGCGTAATGCTTATCGGTGTAAAAATGGGCTTTAATTAAGCCAAGTTTGTACTTCACTTCCCCTAGGAAATGCATGAATCCATCACTTCTCTATGAGTATAAGTGAATAGTAGGGCAGATTCGCTTTTAATACCTGTTGCGTGCAAAAGCGTCTGGCCGCGCATCTTGTTAGACTTTTGTTTCACAATAGTTTGTTCAATTTTATTAATTTCATCAATTTCTATTTTAATAATTTTGTCGGCCTCTTCAATGGAAACGAATTAAGTTTCCTAACATGGATTAACAAAAAAAAATATAGGCAAAATTTTCAAAATATTCACTTGAAATTCGAACTGTCATTCTTCTTTTTTTTTTTTTTTTTTCTTTTTCTTTTTTTTTTTTTTTTTTTTCTTTTTTTTTTTTTGTTTTTTTTTTTTTCTTTCTTTTTTCTTTCTTTTTCCTTTTCTATTTTTTTATTCTTTTTCCATTTTTTGTTTTTTGTTATTGTTTTTTTTTTCATCAAATTTATTAAATGATAAACAAATATAAACAACTGGAAATGAAAACTTAGTTCTGTCTCATTTCAATTAAAAATGTTGCGTAACATCTATTATTAATATTTTTGAATATTTGCGCAGCCATAATTTTACACAAAATTGTAGGTATCTACTTATTTGTAAACTTTTTAATTTAAACTTCTTGTAACTAGAAAAAAAAAAGATGAGGTTTAAAAAAACAATTTTTAGAATTGCTTAAATTCAAATTTTGAGTGCATATAACACAGGGTTCTTTATTTCTATCTATTAACGATTTTTTGACTATAATTAAATACCCATTAATAGACTTATGCAATCATTAAGATATATTGTGACGTAGTAATGTTACATAACGGAAATACCACCCAATCGCCCATTAAATTAATATAATAGAATTATTATTATTAACCATTTTTTTGTTAAGTAGATATTTTACAAAACGTTAGCTCTAGTTGTGGCACAATGCCAATAAGTATTAGTGCGGGCAGCGCCCAGTGAGATGCGGACGAAACTCAGAAACAATTGTTGGCTAATCTAGCTCATTCGTGAGATAACCCATTTGTTTGCTAGTAATGGGAACACAGACGCAATAAAAAAAATATCCTGAGATATATTTTTTCATTCTTAACAAAAGTGATGGGATAGTAATAATTCAGTTCTTTTGTGGTCAAATTAGTTTCAATATTATAAGATTGATAAATACAGAAACATTTTGAGTTACTCTCTGAAAAGATCTTGTTTTTTTTTTTTCTGTCGGCAGAGATAGAATAACGCCGACTGGCCCTCTGCATAGGGGTAGGACCACCCCACCACCCCCGTAAGAGCCCTGTGTCTGTGGGTGAACGTCCCGTAATGTCTGAGGACAAGATTGTGGTGGCTTGTGGGTTCTATGAGTTGGATCCGTGACATGCAATAGGTCCGCTTTGGGCATTGGGCTAGACGGGCGATTGGAAGACCCCATTCCCGATCAGTCCAAACGCAACTATATGGATTGTCGCCGATCGTATTCTTTCAAATTGCAAATGTCGTAGTATGCCTTAATTCCAGCCAACCAACCAACCTATTAAATAAAAACTTCAAAAACTTTTAGAATACTTTGTAGTGAATAGGTAAAATCAGTCCACCCAAAGTGGGGGTACCCACACCCTGGGGAATAAAGGAAAGATGTGTTTTGTTTGTTTTGTTGGTTCGGCTAAATTTAAAATGTATTTTTAAATTTTTTTTTTTTTTGCCGTCCTTGAATATGTACGTTCCGCGCGGCCGATGAAGGGCCTGAACGAGAACCTCGGCGAAATCAACATGACAATTCGAAGGCGATACTTTGAGGCGAGTAGAGCACCAGGGTGCTGACCCAAAGCGTCGCTTCAGCTGTTAACCCTCTCTTCACAATCAGTAAGTATACAATTATATACTAAATCACTAAATCAAATCTGATTAACCCCCTGTCGCCGGTCTAAGACAACAAACCCCCAATGTGTATCCGGGCATGGACACTAAGCTCTAACATCTGATGGTGAGGCTCCAGTTCTAAAATAGTAAGGGTACACTGGGCTCTTTAGCCTTGCTATGACAACCGGTCCAGAAGAAAGAAAATCTGAATTCAAATCAAATACTGAGTTCCTTGTGTAAATTTTTAAAAGTTCCTATTTTGTGATGCATTTTCGTTCTGAATGTTTTAGATTGAGTGTTTGATGTTGATGTAGTATTGACAGTTGGTCCACGGCCTAAGTGGGATAAGGTATTTAGGCTAAGACAGTTCTAAATGACAGTTATTCTCTAAAGGATTTCCAGGTTCAATCCTGACAAGGCGCAAGTTACAATAGAAAGATAATTTAACACAAGATACCCCCTGAGGATTCGAAATAAGGGTTAGGTTAAAGTTTCCCGCTTTGGCTGCCCGAATACGACAGGAAGGTTCTCGCTACGAACATAGAAAGTCCCGGTCCAGAAAGGTTCCCGAGCGACACTCAGAAATACATTGAAGAAGGCCGGAGGGGGCATCAATATCCGGGCCGAAACGTTGTAACAGTAGTAATACAATGAAGATGAGGACAATCAGTCCGAAATAGATGCAGATAATCAACTATTTCCTCTTGGAATTTGATAAAGTTACTATCAGATATTCAACCTTTCGTTCATAGTCCAAACTAATCTCGAACTGTGGTGTATTAGGCGAGTGATTTTTCCCTACAATGTGCCACAGACCAATCAGCAAAACGTGTTTTTATGCATAGGCTTTGTTGTTCTGATTCAAGTTCCAAAATATTTCTTATGCTTGTTTTTAAAATGATTGCATCACGCGGGCATGTGAACAGAAAATAATATAAACAACGCGCTCGGAAAGATTTTATTGCATTTTGTCCATTTTTACATTTACACAACTTAAGAAACTCACCATTACAGCACTGGTATGCGTACCATTACACTTCTGAGTAGCTCTTGGTGTTAACAGGAATAATCCAAACATTTGTTATATATATTATTAATATAATATATATATATATATAATTTATAAAATTAATATAGATATATATCAGAGTAAGGAAATTGATAAAACTGTTCAAGATAGTGCTTAATGATTGCATATATTTCCAATCCGTTTTGGATCAAATCAATCGAGATGCATGTCTATTTGTAAAAAGAAATTATATGATTATATTATATATAATATATATATAAATTATATATTGTGGGGGTGTTACAAGGGATTTCTAAAGTAAGTAGAGTTGTTTTTTTTGTCTGAATTTTAGATGAGACTTGAAATAATCTTGTATTTTAAATTTAGAATTTTCAGATCTGTAGTCCTCATTTTATTGTTATATACACAAGTGTTTTGAACAATGTGTCATCTGGGCTGTTGCTTCAGGTATTTCTTATCGACTCAGTGAAAATCTGTCGAACTCGGAAATAATATAGAACAATGCAGAAAGATATCGAGATGCAATTTTCATTTTCTTACATTACATATTCATATATATATATATTTACTTCAGCAAGCAACCGTATATATATCCACAGTATGATAAATTAATATAACGTTTAATTAATCGTTTACGTAAGAGCTAATTAAAAAAAAATAGTTCAACTAGTGAAAGAGATAATTATTTTGATTTAACTCTCTCTACAAATTTTTATTCTCCTTTTCTTAAGTTCAATTAAAACAGATTACGTTTATGCATTTTCCGGCGTTTGTTACACCCTCTCTACTATTTTCACCCACTCTTTTTCTTTTCTTATTACATTTTTTTCTATGGTAAGGCATGTCCTACTTTACTCCCCTTTCTCTATAAAATAAACACGGAATTGTCCCTATTATTTAGCTGAGGTGACGACACTCATAAGAAATAAGAATTCCGCAGATAAGCGATACCCATAATCAGTATTTACATTTTCATTTTGGACGATGTTGGGACAATCTTTTTAACCCAGAGGGGTATTAAAAGATTACGGCAGAAGATTAAGGAACCATCCGTATTAATATATACTAGCAGGACCTGTGATATGCCCACAGTAATAAATAATTTAAATTATTACAATGGTTGATATGTTTTATTAAGAGCTATTGCGAAATAGTTCAATATGTAAAAAGTATAATAATCTTGAATTTAACTCTCTATCTCTCATTATTAATTTATTATTATTATTATTATAATTATATATTATTTATTTTCCTTTTTCCCAGACATCCTCAGAGAAGGACCGACAGACCACAGGGCATACAGAAACCACCCACACAATACTTTGGAATTTGTACTTCCCCTTATTGAACATATTGCCACAATTATATTTGTTCATTAAAAAAATAAAAAAAAAAAAATAATTAAAAAAAAAACAGACGACCCACAAGTTAGATCTTGTGGAAGGGGAGGGTCAGGAGAACCCCTTCTAATTTACCCACAATTCCTCAGCTTGTATGAGCAAAAAGAATTAAATATATTAATACACACTCACGTTATTTTTAATATTAATTTGAATGCGAGAGAGAAACAAAGAACCATACTAAGAAAAATATACGCCTGTGGGATATTTTTTCATCTTAAACAAAAGTGATTGGATATTTAAAGACATGTGATCAATTTTGAAATCCCATCTTTTTGTATGTAAAGAACTTAAATCATTTTTAAATGAAGGTAATGGATGAAATGTACTTTTTATGTAAATTTTAATCACTCTGAAGAGATTAAAATCGACTGACAAAATACTCCAGTATCCTTTTTTTTTTTTTTTCAACTCGACAAACAACAAAAAATTATCTTTCATTTTATTATTTTTAAAAATTGGGCAGGGTCTGTTGGGTTTTGTTTGAAAAAGCTACAAAGTAGAATGTATGGGATTATTACATAACACAAAAGGTCGGACCGAGAAAGTGTTCGTGTTTTGGACAACTCGTACCAGAATAATAAGAAATAAAAAATCTAAAAGTTCCAAAAAATATTGAAAGAACTATGGTGAAAGCTAAAAGAGAAGACAATATAAAGTGACACTTCCGGTTTGCAATGTAGAGATTACCTTTCCTCTTACACATAAGAGGATTATTTATGTGTAAACCTGACTTCCGGTCAGGTACATGTCGTCTCTGTCTTGCCTCTTTACTTTTACTAAAACAATATACCTTCTAATCAGGGAGCTAAAATAGTTTTTTAAATAGTTTTTTTAAGTAGTTAAACAAAGTTAGTTAACAAATAGTTAAAAATGTCCCTGAAGTTTTCATGCAATTTTCTTCCCTGGTCTAAATAAATTAAAATACTTCTTTATTGAAATAGCAGAATCTGTTTTTACTTTTTATCATTCATAAATAATGTCACTTAAACATAAAACATAAATTTCTCCAAAATGAAATTGAGTCTATCCTGGGTTTTTTTATCAATCTAAAAACAGAAAAAGTTTTAAAAAATGTAAAACTCGGGCAAACTATTAAGGACTTCCATCTTAATCCCTAGTGCTTCCGTCATTCGATCCCCGATTGGGAATTTCATTTCTGTTCATGCTTTTTATGCATATTCTTGGATGCTTTTTTGTTTTGTTTTTGTTTTTCTTTGTTAAAATAAAAAAACATCCACGAAATAGATGGTAAAAAAAATAACAATCAAAAGGAGAATAACAATCTTAGTTTGAATATGATCAAAATATTATGTAGTCATTGATAAAAAAAACTTCTATCAAGAATATAATAGAATTAATTTGATAAATTATCATCATAATCCTTATTATCGTTACTTTTAGACACACACACTCACTCGTTGTCTTATTCTGTCTGGCTGATTTTTACATTTAGATAAGAAGCATTCCACCAGTTATAGATTAGCGAGTACAATCCACTGGATTCCTTCTCAGTAAGAAGGATTGATCTGTTGCCCCCCCAACCCCAACAGCGGACGCCCATGCTCATAAAAGGCGTTATATATATATATATGCATATTTTATTAAAGAAAACAGTATAAAAATTGTGCGAAACCTCTGAGACTTCGGACAATTTTGAAAACAGCCTTCATCTACAGTTGTGACAACTCACTTGCCAACATTGAAGAAAGACCAAAAAAGAACACACCAAAACTTTGTCATCTTTCATAAAATATGCCTACAAAAACAACACTCTACTGCCTAAATACAACACACTATATATATATTGTGTGGTGTGCGTGTGTGTGTGTGTGTGTTAAAAATGTAAACCAGTGTATTTGGAATTTGTCCTTTCAAACTTTCCTAATACAAAAGTTCAGACATGTTGTAATTTTCTGAAGGAAAATGTTATCTCTTTCTGGTTCATAGGTTCCCAAAGTCAAAGTTTCCTTAGGAAACCTATGAACCTACAAAGACAAAATTGTGTAGACAAATAGTTGGGAGAAAACGTAACCATACAAATGAAAATGATACTTTCAACACAACAGATATTTTACTCAGATATTTTTGTTAATGAACACCATTTGCGTCTCACTTTTTATAAACGTAGAAACAAAATGGTGGCTGTTATTCGGTGTTAGACGCTTGGGTTTTGCAAGGACCTAAAAATCAACTCTGAACGATCCCAGCGTTAGGTTTTTTTTTTGTTTTTTTTTAATATTACTTACTTAGTTTTAACATTCAAAATTTTATTAATTCAACTGTTTCGCAAATTATAATCAAGACACCTTAACATAAAGAAACCATTATCGAACTTTAATGGGGATGTAATCTTCAAGTTGAGGGTGGGGCTCAGATTATTTTAATTTATTCATTTGGTGGGGGCTCAACTAAAATATTGAGTAAAAGTGATCTGGCTAAGATCTTTAAAAAAAAAAAAAAAGGATTCTGAAATTTTGTCAACGAGATTTTTTTTCTGTCTACACCCCAATAAAATAGCAATGCGTGAAATTGTAGCAAATTTTTTTGTCCTCATCTAAAAATTTTGTATCCAAAAATCAAATTTCATCTTTGCCTATTTTACAAAATAAAATCATTAAAATTTATGTAATTTTTCTTTTTTTGTTTTTTGTTTGTTTTTATTTATTTTTTCATTGTCATTTTCACAAACTGTCTGTGCCTTTCGGCCTTAGAATAATTTTGACTGTACCCCGTATGAAGATATTTAGTTTGAGCCACGCACAAACCGAAGCTCATAAGTTGCCAGTGCAAAAAATGCATCATCCAGTCGCCATTTCCTTTCAGAGGCGTTTCAGGTGCCGTGCTCCTCTGCAGAGGGGTAAGACAACTATAAAGGAGTATAATACTAAACTGCATCTGATGGTGAGGCTATAGTTATTGGGAGTGTAGTACCCCTTCATTGTCATTACTCCCAGGTTCACTGTGACCCAGAGTGGTAGTACCTGTTAAGGGCCATCTATGGGTCAAATAGACCGGTTTTTAAATTATTCGTATTCGATAGGACCATTTGTAAAAAAAATAATTTTAAATGAATCTACAATGAACATTGAGGCATAAAATGACCCTAGATGGGTTGATATGCCGTTAAAATCAATCAACAACCTGAAATGTAAAAGAAAAAAAAAGTATCAGTTGAATTCAGTCCGTTGATGTTATCAAAGTTGAAGTTCTCTTCTATGGCCGTCTGTGTTTACGGCCTGCATCAAAAAATATTGCCCTCTTTGTCATGTTCATTTTAATGGGAGTGTGTGTTTGGCTTGGAAATATATCATTTCCAATATGAACTCTCATGACCGATAACCAAAAGCACCGATAAACTGTGTAATCGGTCTATGTCCGTACATTTTTCATTACATTAGATAAAATGTTGTCCAGTTCTAATGGCTTTTTTTTAAAGGTCTGAGACGGGAAAATTTACAGGCGAAGTTGGTAACACAGTAATATCAAGTTGTTTTTTTTTTTTTTTTTTTATTTTTGTTTTTGTTTTTTTTTTGTTTTTTTTGTTTTGTTTTTTTTTGGGGGGTCTTGTAGTAATTATGAACTTTTGTTTAATAAATTAGAATGTCCCAGAAAAAAAAAACAGAACCCACAAATTTTTTTATAAAACTTAATTTTAACTAGGGGGGTTTAGGATTAGGATTAGTTTAATGGGAAAAATAAATAAATAATTGGGTTCTGTTTTTTTCTGGGTCACCCTGTATTTTTTTTGTTTTTTTTGTTTTTTAATTCTCTCTGAAGGACGAGTGAATTCAATTCATTGCATCAAATTTAAGCTTCTTCTAACGATGCAGAAAATCCGCCCTTTTTATTGGCCTCACACATCCGGGCACCTGAATCGAGCCACGCGTCTGCATCACTCCTACGTCATGTTTTTTCGTGTTCCGACGGACACGAGTTCGATCCAAAGGCCAAACCCAGCCGGGTTTTTTATGCAGCTGTACGGGTAGAGCAGTGTTTTCCCGCTATACCACTTAAATTTGTCCAATTCTTCCTAGATTTCAATAAAGTTCGGAAAATTCCAAACTTCATTACGTGAGGCCATTCAGCTTCCGGTTCAACAGAAGTTATTTATCTATTTTGTTTTTTCCCTTAGTTTTTCCTCTTTGTATATTCTAAACAGGACCGGTTTAGCTCCGTTGGTAAGAGCGTGCGCTTCTTGCTTAGAGTTCTTGCTTTCGATGCCTGCCCTCGCCAACTCAGCGTATGAGTAGCACAGGGATCTGTGTGGTAAAGTAAGGAGCTGATGGTAGTGTGGCGCTCCACCTCAGACACAAAAACAATCTCGTTGGTCTAGCGCTAGTGAAAAGGGGATAGACTCCCACGCTGTCTGGCTGATACCGACTTTAGGCCACCCCGACGATTTTACTTATATTTTAACATATTTAAAATTGGGTTGTTACTTGGAAAATTATTCCATATTTTTCCTATTTAATCTTTATAAGATGAACTTGTTTTATCGCAGTAAGAGGTTTATCTCAATCGGTAGAGTATCCATGTAGGAGCAACAAGGTTCCGGGTTCGATACCGACCCTCGTCAACTCAGTGAATCTATTCGGTAACGTGGAGAGCTGATGGCAAGTGCCGTGCTCCACTTCAAACACAACAACAATCTATTTGGTCTAGCGCTAGTGAAAGGGAGATAGACTGTTTCGCTGATACTGACATCTACCGACTTTACTTAATTTTACTTATAATTTATGGACATGTGTTTGTTTTGTGGGTTTTTAGATAGCATTTGTATTATTTTCTTATTAGACCATAGGCGCGCAGTATTTGCTCCATTTTTTTGCTTTATAGAGTCCAAACGCATTGGATAAAATCTACAAACAATAGTGTTGCCTCGAGATTTTGCTCGAACCCTCTCTGCGATTCGACGAATAGTCAGGATTTATGAAGTTCTTGATCGATTTCTGCGAAAACGCGTTTTGTTTTTTGTTTTTTCTAAGGATTTTCTCTACTTCAGGTTGGATGCGATTAAGACGAAGGACATTATAAAACCCTAGCTGCTATGGTCGTATGGGTTATACCTCTATAGTTCTTGGTGATTCCGAGGTCACTTTTTCTGGGAATGGAAGGATGCAGCCTTTCGTCCATTTCTCTATTGTATTTTGTTTATACACTGAATTACATAACCGAAGACATCGTCCATAACTTTCGAGGGATGGGGGTTTCGTCGATGCTTGGGTCTTTTCTACTTAAGGTTTAAGGGTTTCGTCGAGTTCATCCATTGATATTATTTTATTTATATTACGTCCTTTCTTAGAAATTCTAAAAAAATACATTTTCTTGAGTCTCAGATTCTGAAATTATATGAATATTACTTTGGTATTTCTATAGAAATCTATTTTATACAATGTGGAGGCGTGTAGTGTAATGGTTTTCGTCGTAGGAAATGGACACGGCTGTTTGCATTTCATATAGCGCTAATAGCATTGGGAAAGGTTTGAATCCAATCATTCTCCCTGAAGCTATAGGAGGTAGATAGAAAAGACTGAGCTCTTTAGCTTTGGTATGGCAACCAGTCTAGGAGAAGGAAAACTCTGAAGTTAAACCTGTTAAACTCCACTTAAGAAATTGACCTTGTGTTACATCCTGTTCGTGTGAAGGGGTGGATAAATACATAAAAAAGTGACTTCTTAATATCTTTGGAGATATTAGTTTTTTAAATAAGATATTTATTTACCCAACGGAATTCAATCGTCATGTAATGGTTAACAAACTAGTCTCGCAGATCTATTACTACAGAATAGAGAATTCGATGCCATATACTTGCCACTTTGTGTCACATTCTACCCATGCGGAGGGGTTGGTAAATACATAAAAAAAAGTGACATCTTAATATCACTAGAAAAACTATTTTGTCAATTATTTTTAGTTCATTAAACAAACTTTGCTACAAAATAATTGGCTGCTGGTAAGTTTTGAAGTCAAAATACAAGGGTGCAATATTTTGGCATTGTGAGGCACAATTCGGCGCTTCTGGGTGCCTCTGTTGACTACGTGAGGTTGACGAAATATACTAGACTGTGAAATACCGAGATCACCTGATAGTTTACAACTCGATTGATTTGCTTCTATGGCTTGTATCCCGGCTTCAAAATACATGGTTTTCGGTCTACCAGACCTTGCTTAATCGTGTGGTTGTTGCAACCCTTTTAACCCTATAATTGTACTGTAATTAACTGCGCCTTCACCTTGTGTACAAGGGTTTTAGTTGATTCCATAGGCTTTATGGTCCGGTACGAACTCGTAAAGTTTCCGAACCTGACTATGTTGCATGTTCATACGTGTAGTTTCAAATCGTACACTGAGTGAAGCAATACATGTGTAGCACACCAACATGATACTACCAAGCACAGTGAGTGCTAGCACAAATTGAACTACTTTGGTTACATGATATGTACTAGTTTGCGGTGAGTATATCAAAATATTGCAAAACTTTTGACTCACACAAGTAGATTGGCATTTTAGATAAATTATCGATCACAGTGGGGAAAAGAAGTCATGATATCCAATGGGAGATGAGTTGCTCATTGAAAGGTTAAGGGCATCCTATCATAGTGTAATTGCTATCAAGCTAGTCTGCAGATCCATTACTACTGAATAGCAAGTTCGATTCACGCTCGATGCTCCATAGTTGTAAACCTTGTATCAAAATCTTGTGTGAACGGGTTGAGGGAATTTTTTTTTATTTTTTTTCACTGGAAATTTAATAAAATCATGAAGAACGCTGCTTCTTAAAAAATCCGTCTTTTTATTGCCTCAGTTCGGAAGCAAGTTCGATCCAGGCAGGTTGAAGAACGATGCTTCCGAAATCAATTCCAGGTAGTTTTCAAGAGTTCCACCAAATACTGTAAGTAAATACATTGCATGGTACAGAGTTAAAAAATAACCCAATAATTAACACTTGTGCTAAGTGGTACTAACATCAATTTTATTTCCCGTTAAAATGATACGAACCTCCAAACTTTGTACGCAATGTTCTATTTCCTCCTCCAATCATTTTTAACCCCCTATGACACAGGAAAAGATATATAAAGTGGGCACCTTGTGTATATCAATTTGAATACACAGTAACCCGAATTAAGTGCAGTTCACATCAGAATCAATAGTCAATTTGACTGTATCTCCCGATTGAGTGTTAAATGTTCAATTGAGGGTTGAAGTGCAGATGCAACTATTTTTTTAGGCTGGTTACAGTTAAACATTCAAATATATTTTGGTTAATTATTCAAAACAGCTCCACTCGAAAAACACCAAGAAAATAAATCTGCTCCAGAATTTTCAGTTTCTTAAGAAAAGAAATACTCCAAATGAAACCAACAGATAACTCAAATGGAGGCGCTCGTTTTGTAAAAGTATGGTCACAGGAAATGAACGCAATGACCAAAGACGAGGCTGTTTTCCACATAGCGCTGATATCATTGGGAAAGGTTTTAATCCAATCATTCTCTCACGTGTTATGGGTAAATAGTGGGGTGACCCGGTCTAGGTGAAGAAACTGAATTTAAACGATTTGTACGAATGTTGCTGAGACATGTTCTGATACTAATCCCTGAGAAAACTTCAAGCATCAACGTGTAAGCCGACTTAATCCACTTCGAGAGATTAGTCATACGCATACACACACTCGATAACTTCAAAACTCATCTTTCTCAAATCGAAATAAGTTTTGATTATTAAAAACATGAAAATCGAAACAATAAATGGATTTTGGCGTCAATAATAATTTAGAGGTACCAAAATAAGTTAACGAAAAATGAATACTGAAAAAAACCTGTTACAATCAGCAAGTTGTTTTTGTTTTTTTTCTTAAATATTTTTAACTACTCTCATTTCTGAAAACGAAAAAATCTAGTGCGTAATTTCTTCCAATAATTATTCTAATCCTATATATGTGTGTTGTGTGTGTGTGTGTGTGTGTATATATATATATATTGCACATGATCTTTTGTGCAATCTTCAGACGGTTAAATATCTAAACCGTCTGAAGATTGCATAATATGCATGAACTATAATAATAACAAATAATTAACACCATAATATTTCAATCTTGATTTGAAATCTGCTCTGCTTTTTTAGCAATTGAGCCCCTTTATATGCTAAAACTTTTTCACATTCATTCCCCATTAGGGCATTATCAGTCAATATATAACATTTATATACAGATCAAATTTCTGTTAAATATTTTATCCCAATAATTCTGAAAAATGATCTCTTAAATTCTTTTTTGCGAAAATTGGCTAATTTAACAATTTTCAAAATTGTATTTGAATTCTAGTGGACACTAGTTGTCACGGTGAATAAATCCAACAAAATCGGAAAGGTCAGGAAGGTGGGGTAAAAACAGCCGGATCATCAGAAATCAAAGGAACAGAAACGAGGGAAATCGTCAAATCCCCAGCCCCAAAAAAATGATTGTAATCTTATTTAGTTACAGGAATTTTAATGTCTTAAATATTCAGACAACTTTAGAATTCAGGAAATTCAATGAATATTTATCAACTCTTAGTTCATCGAACTGCTATCTCCTTTGTGGCATCTCTCAGAGTACTAAGGATTACTTGGCAATGTGACAGGTGTACTGGGTTACATGGTACCGGTAGCAAAAAACCACCCTGATCTGATTTAGAAGTGTATTTAAAGAAGATTTAAAAAAAATGCCTTTAAAAAAATTTCCACCCGGTGTCGGAAGGGGGTAAATGGAATTTACCCCCTTAAAAAAAAAAAAACTGTTAGTGAAATTAATGTCATCCAAGAGAGAGATAATTGTCAAAAAGTAAATATTGCCAAAACTTTCCCCCCCATAAAATAATATTTTTTACGTGCGGGTGACAGAGAACGCATGAATCGAAGCCCATGGTGGCAAGTACAAAAAAAAATTTAGAATGTTTTGGATTTTGGCGGCTATTTTATCAAATAGACATGGTTTACTAAAAGAGAGAAACATTGAAAATCATTTTAATTTTTTCTTCCCCTCAAACACTAACGTCCCCACCCACCCTTTTTTTATTTTTATTGAATAATTTCAAGTTCAGACTTTTGCATAAGATTCCCATTAATATATATATACAATGCACCTGACCCTTCATCAGAAATTCTTGGGGGAGATAAGTCTCAGCTTCAAGGGACCATCCTACTTCACAAGCCACACACCTCCATTGCACTGAAATGGCTAAGGATTTCAGTGAATCTCAATGCTTAAGCACCACCATACATACCCCTAAGAATGGGAATGCTGATGTAGCTAAGTCCATTTTTGTCCTACACTACTCCTCCCAGTAAATTTTTACCTTGTTACAAAGCCAAAACTCATTTGGGCTTTAAAAGTACCCTGCCAGTTTTTAAATGTCACTCATATGGAACAGGTATGTGCTGTTTGGTGATCTGACATGATAATGCTTTTACAACAAATCAAAATATCTCCATATTAAGTCATTGAAAGTGACAATATTGCAACAGATACCTTTAAACTATTTGACCAATCCCAAAACCAATGTATATATCATTATTCATATATCTTTAAATTCCTCTCAAAGATCAATTAAATTTGTCCCAAAAGATAATTCTTTTCCCTTTTTACTCAATTTTATTTTTTCACCCCAAAATTAACAGATAAGTCAAATCAATTACATTGACCTCCCTCTCTCCCAACTATAAGTCAGTTACTTAATCAAGTTCTTCTCCCCCTAGCTTTGTGAGACTTTTTTCTTGTTTGTGAAAATAAAAAATTTATCTCAAAAGTAACATTGAGGATACAGTGCTTTAAAAGAAATATGACTGCGCAGCTTCACATCAAGAAAATGAGGTACCTCTACCAATGAAAAACTCACTGCAAATCAGGGAACTATTTAATTTCATTATTTTTTCTGAAGTAAATATAGCTTCAGTCTCGATTTTTTTAACACACTTCATAAAATAAGAAGAATTGAGTATTACCGCTTAATTTCAAGTACTTACCTATACATATTACAATATAAGTTCAAGTTTGTATGTGATGTGATACAAAACTTATAGCCACTGAAGTTGGCCTCTTTAAGTTAACTCTTGGTTAAAAAGATGTTTTTTTTAAATTGAAACCATTTTATTATGAGCTGATTATTAGCGAAAAAGATTTTAGTATAACCACATTCTCCTAACCCCACCAAATTTTGCAGCCCCAATTTAAAGTTTTCTCTCCCCAGTTCCCTGCACGACACCCAAAATAATTAATTACCCAAAATATTTTTTTTTATTTCATTTGTTTTTTGTACTTTCCCATCACTCTATACATAAATGTCCATCTCGATTGCACTAAAATGGCTAAGGATTTCAATCAATCTCAATGCTTAATCAGCCCGTCCTCTGAAAAAATGGAAATGCTGATAAGTCATTTTTTTCTCCTTTCCCCTTCCCAGTAAATTTCACCTTATAATATATGATACTTTCCCAAGAAAAATTAAAATACCTACATCTTATTTACTAAAACAAAATTTAGTTGGCTTTTTACAGTACCTGCTGTTTCTAAATGGTTACCTTCTAAGTATGGAACAGGTATGTGCAGTTTGGTAAATCTAACATAACCTGATACTTTTTTACAACAAATCAAAATATCTCCATATTAAGTCATTAAAAGTGACAATATTGCAACAGATACCTTTAAACTATTGACCAGTACTAAATTATATTTGTATGGATATGTGAATCCCCACCCACCACCATCACCAATACCATCTTCCAAAAGAGGAAGAAGTCGAAAGAGGTTCTCAGGAGAACATTTATTATATTCATACGAAAACTTTTTTTTTTTTTTTTTTTAATTGCAATAACTATTTTCAACTGTTTAAAAAGATTTATTAAAAAAAAATTTTTAGATTATTTTTCTAAAATAAGTAGCAACCATCTGTTCCATGTTTGAAAATATCAAAAATAAAATGAAGACTGTTACTAGAAGGTTAGTCTCATTGGGGTGGCCCCACACTGGCCTTATGCCAAATAACTAAGCAAATAACCAGACATTTGTTTAAAGCTATCTTATTTCCATTAAAGAATTCATTATTAAAATGACAAAATATTAAAATAAATTAAAGGATTTAATATATATTAGGATTTTTTGTGTCAACTATTAAGCTGGCAGGTTAATATTGCAATACCTGATAACAGTCTTCCAGAATATGGGAATTTTGGTAGCTATTCTATCAAATAAACATCAAAATCATTTTATTTTCTACTCCTACTCAACATCACCCCACACCATCATTTTACTAAGTCATTCAGATTTACTCAACAAAAAGGATTCTATAGCAGTGCCATAAAAAATAAGATTTTAGAAAAATTATATTTGATTCCTTGCTATTAAGTTAAACATTCTTTTATTTAAATACAATATTACTATTACAAAAACTGTTCTTTTCAATGAAGTTAGTAAATATAAATTATATTTTTTACTGGGTAAAGTGTAATGAAAGTAAATTTCAAGAAAATAAGAAAATGCCTTTTCAGGTAAAAAACTATAGCGGAGAGCTATGTACTAAAGTAATGTAAATGGTACCAAAAATATATAAATGCTTTACTCAATAACTGACAATAAATATCCTTGCATTACTTGCATTACCATCATAATTACCTGGTAACTATAGAATTTTTTTAACTTCAGACAATATACATTAATATATATTGATATTGTTTTTCTTGTACAGTTTTTAATATAGGGGGGGGGCGGTATCATGAAAATGCTTTAATTTTCAGGAAAACATCATTCATCAGTTAATATGATCAGTTGGGGTATCCATGATTCAACACTTACTATTAACTCTTCCAAAAAAGAGTTACAATAATATTGATTTGGTTTACCCAGAGAAAGGCATTGCTTTAATGTTTCTATGACGGATTAAAATATTTAATGAGACCAAATCTCTTGCACTGACACCTTTTTATTCTTGGTCTATGTCAATAGTATTTACCCAACCATTCGTCATGGGTAGGATTGACCACAAGGTTGCAATCACTATTTAATAGTAATGAATCTGTAGACTAGCTGCTAGTATTACAACCCCAATGGGATAACCCTTGTCTGTGTCAAATATTATTGATACTGTAAACCACTTATTACTGACAAAAAATAAATATAACAAGTAGAGTCAGTGTTTTGTTATGGTTAGATTATTAGCAGGTATACTCACAAAAGTTGTAATGTTTCTATTAGCCTCCTACTTCTAAGGGAGACAGAGGTTACAGACAGAAAATATAATTAACAAATGTATGTAGGATTATAGTAAATATGCTGGGTTACAAAACTAAAAAAAATCTTTTAAACATCCACCTGATCTCCCACCCTCCGACCCCAAAATAAAAGTAGATTTTAGAGTTTACAGTCCTTCCCATATCAGAATACTTAGGCCATTTGGGAAAAGAAGGATAAGTGAAAATTATTCCAAGATTGAAATTATTTACAATCTTAGTCTTCAATTAAATTAAAATAAATATTCCTCAATTTCATTGTTTCTCTCCTGCTTTCCAAACTTCTGATATTGGCATCTTGGAATCAAGTCAATTGAGTAAATGACCTGCTGCTGCTGCCTGTTTAGGATGACCGAAAATCAAGGAGGAATTCAAATTGCAGTTCCTTTACAAAAAACAACCCCATATCAACTTTTGCATACCTTTGCACACTAAAAAACAGCTAAACAAAGACACAGAAAAAATAAAGATAGAAAAACTTTTTTGTTCCTATGACAACTTAAAATTAAAATTCCAATACTCCCCCCCCCCCGTCAAAAAAACAAAACAAATGGCAAATGAAAGTGGGCAGTCAAAAGAAAAGCGCAATCAATTAACTTCACAGAAGGGTTTTAAAAAAACCATTATTTAAAAATAACTAAACAGTCACTCCCCCCCCCCTCACTTCATACACATTTTATGGGGAATACAAAGTAGCTAATGGATTAAGAAAGAATTCTAAATATGGTTAGTTTGGTATATATGTTTTTTGTCTGTAATAACATTCAGTAAAAAAATAAAATTTCCAGAGAAAGTAAGTAAGCTATTCACTTCTCTTAAACTTTTGTGAATAATGGAATTAGTTAGTTTAAGCTCTTGACCATTAAATCTGTTTAGAGTTAGGTCTCAACTGAGGGCCTAAACCTATAAATTTTCATATTGAAAAAAAACTATGGTAGAAATCTACAGCAGCAAGGAAATTAATATATCAATTTTGAATAACCATATTTTTGACTGCGCTGACTACACTAGTATTTTTGTTAAATTTCTTTAGACACCTTCAATCTAATATGAAGTCCAGTCTATGTAAAAAAGTAAGACAAAATTAGCTATTTGGCCTGATTAGATGAAGGTTATAGAAATTTAAACAAAAAATACTAGGTAAGTCACGCAGTCAAAAAATAATGGTTAACAAAATTGATAATATTATCCTTGCTGCTGTTAGAATTTTTACCATTATTTTCAATAGAAAATTAATGAAGTTAGAGCAACTCAGTAGAACCTAAACTCTAACAATTAATAATGTCAAGCTAAACTAACTATTCCATTATTTAAAAAGTATAGAGAAAAAGTGAATCTTACCTAACTTTCTCTGGAAATTGTTATTTTATGAATGTAATTAGCAGACAAAAACATTATACTACAAACTAACATATTAGAATTTTCTTACATCCAATTAAAGCTACTTTGTAATCACATAAGAAATGTATGAAGTGAGGGGGGGGGAGTGACTGAATATTTAAAATAATGGTGTTTTTTTTAAAAAAACCCTCTTTGAAGTAATGTTGTTGCGGCTTTTTCGGCTCCCACTTTTCATTTTGCCCATTTGTTTGTTTTTGAGGGGGGGGGAGTGATTGAAATTTAATTAAGTTGTCCATAGGAACAAACCAAAGTTTTTTTCTATCTTATTATTTTTTCTGTTTCTTTGTTTTAGCTGTTTTTTGTGTGCAAAAGTATGCAACAAGTTGATTTTTGTATTTTGTAAGAAAAATGCAATTTGAATTCCTCGCTTGATTTCAATCCACCTAAAACAGACAGCAGCAGCAGTCATTACGTAATATGACTTTGAAATTCCAAGATGCAATTATCCAAGAATTTTTGGAAGCAGGAGAAAAAATAATGAAATTTTAAGGAACAATATTTTTAATTTTTTAATTAAAATTGAAGACTAAATTGTAAATAATTTCATCTGGAATAATTTTCCCTTATCCTTCTCTTCCAAATTGGCCTAAAAAGGTATTTCTGTATGGGAAGGACTTGTAAAACTCTAAAAAATCGTACTTTTTATTTGGGGTGAAGGGTGGAGAATCAGGGTGATGTTTAAAAATTTCTAGGTTGTAACCCAGCATTTACTTAATCCACAACAGTTTGTATATTTATTTTCTGTCTGTAACCTCTGTCTCCCTGAGAACGTAGAGGCTTAATAGAAACATTACAACTTTTGTGAGTATACTGCTTAATATCTAACGCACAAGACCTGCGATCTACTTGTCATAAATTTATTGTTTGTCCAGTAATTAAGTGGTTTACAGTATCCATAATATTGACACAGACCAAGGTATCCATTGGGTTTGTTAATAGCTAGCCAAGCTGTCTCACAGATTTTACATAATAGTGATTGCAACTTTGTGTCACAATCCTACCCATGACGAATGGGTGGGTAAATACCTATTGACATAGACCAAGAATAAAAAGGTATCAGGCAGAAGATTTGTCTCGTTAGATATTTTAATCCTCTTCATAGAAACATTAAGCATGCAATTTCTCTGGTAAACCAAATCAAATATTATTGTACTCTTTTTTGTATTTGGAACCGAGTTAAATATAAAGTGTTGAATTCATGGGATACCCCAACTGATCATATTAAACTGATGATGATGTTTTCCTGAAAAATTAAAGGAACATTGTCATGATAAAAAAAAAAGCCCCCCCCCCTATAATTCAAAACTGGTTACAAAAAACAAATATATATCAATATTATATTAATGTTATTTGTCTGAATTAAAATAAATTCTATTCTTTTACAGGTAATTATGATGGTAATGCAAGAAATAATTATGTCCAGTTATGGAGTCAGGCCTTTATATATTTTTTGGTATCCATTTTACATACTTGTAGTACATAGCCTCGCTATAGTTTACCTGAAGGCATTTTTCTTATTCTGAATTTTAACTCAATTAACACTTTAGCGCAGTAAAGATATAAATAATAACTTCAATTGAAAAGACATTTTAGTAATAGTAATAATGTACTTTAATAAGATGTTTTTAACTTAAAGCAAGGAAATCAAAAATATAAATTTTCTCATCTTATCATTTTTATGGCAACTGCTATAGGAATCCCTGTTTTGGTTGATAAATCTGAATGACTTAGTAAAATGAAAATGGTGGATGAGTTGAGTAAGAAAAATAAAATTGATTTGATGTTTAATTTGATAGAATAGCTACCAAAAGTCCCTCATATTCTGAAACCTGTTATCAGGTATTGCATATTAAACCGGCCAGCTAATATTGACACAAATCCTAATAATATTAAATCCTCTTAATTATCCTTTAAATATAGTGTTCATTTAATAAAGATCTTTTATGGAAATAAGATAGTTTTAAATTAAACAAAATGTCTGGTTATTTTGCTAGTTATGGCAAATAAGGCCAGTGGGGGCACCCCAATGAACTAACCGTCTAGTAAAACAGTCTTCATTTATTTTGATATTTCAAAACATGGAACAGATGGTTGCTACTTTTAGAGAAAATATCAAAAAATTTTTTAATAATCTTTTTAACAAGTTGAAAATAGTATTGCACCATATAAAAAAAAAAAAAAGTTTTCGTATGATATAAAATGTTCTCCTGAGAACCTCTTTCGACTTCTTCCTTCTTGGAAGATGGTATTGGTGAGGTGGTGGGTGGGGGGATTCACATATCCAACAAATATGAAATTTAGTACTGTCAAATAGTTTTAAAGGGTATCTGTTCAATATTGTCACTTTTAATGACTTAATATGGAGCTATTTTGATTTGTTGGTAAAAAGTATCAGGTTATGTTAGATTACCCCACTGCCAACTACCTTTCCATACTTAGACAGTAACCATTAGAAACAGCAGGTACTGTAAAGCCCAACTAAAATTTTGTCTTAGTAAAAAGATGTAGGTATTTTAACTTTTCTCTGGAAAGTACATATATTTAGGTGAAATTTACTGGGAGGGAAAGGAGAAATGACTTATCAGCTTCCATTTCGTAGAGGACCGGGCTGATTAAGCATTGAATGAAATGAAAATCCTTAAGCCCATTTTAGTGCAATTCGAGAGACATTTATGTATATGGTGATGGAAGTTACAAATAAAAACAAATGAAATAAAAAAAAAATATTTGGGTAATTAATATTTTGGCGGTCGTGCAGGGAATGGGGAGAAAAAACTTTAAATGGGGCTGCTAAAATGGGGGTTAAGAGGAATGTTATACTAAAATCTTTTTTCGCTATAATCACTCATAAAAATGTTAATTAAAAAAACATTCTTTTAAACCAAAGTTAATTAAAGCCAACTCATGGCTATTAAAGTTTGTATCACATCACATACAAACTTGAACTTATATTGCTAAATAGTTACGGTAAAGACTGAAGCTTAGCAGGTAATCACTAAATTCTATTCTTATTTTCTGAACGTTTTAAAAAAAAATCGAGACTGAGCTATATTTACCTTCAGAAAAAAAAAATACATGAATAAATAGTTTCCCTGATTGCAGGAGTTCTGTTCATGGGTGAGTACCCTCATTCTTGCATGTGAACAGCTGCGCAGTCACCATCTTCTTTAAAGCACTGAGTATCCTCAAATGTTACTTTGAATAAATTTTTAAATTTTCACAAAACAGAAAAAGTCTCACAAAAGCTAGGGGGAGAAAAGGACTTGAAATTAAAG
>CM042181.1:26269046-26312593 GCA_023376005.1 Doryteuthis pealeii | reverse complement strand
CAACCTGGCCAGCCCAAGGGAACGCTGCCTCAACTTAGGCCAGCCCAAGGAACGGGCACAACTTGGCCAGTCCAAAAGGAACGTACATAATTAACCAGTCCAAAAGAACGGCGTAAAAAGAAGTACTTCACCTGACCATGTAAAGAGAACAACGATGATTCAATAGACAGAAGAGAATGCATTGATGGCGGCCAGAGCAACAGAGTGCTGCCCAGGGGTCATCCATCCACCCGATATAACTTTTGTCCTTCTCATCTGTAAGGTCTGTGGTAAATATCCAATGAGTTCAGAATCTTTTTTCTTTTATTCCAATGTTGTCACTGTATTTGCCTTTGACGTCTTGACTGGAAAGAGAGAAGAAAAAACGAAATTAGAGGAAATGAAGATTGGCAAACTGTGTGAAGACGGACACGAAAGACGGACAAATGTTCACTAAAGATTATAATTATTATCAAGAGACATTAAACGAAAAGTTGCTAAAGAACTGTGTAAGAAATAGTAATAGTACCTATTACTATTTTCGCCCCCCCCATTATATATCTATATATTATATATATATATATATATATATATATTATATATATAGGTGTGTGTGTGTCAACGCGTGCTTGGTAACTTGTCAGTTTTCTCCGCCAGTGCGATATCATCTCTCTCACACACACGTGTGTGTGTGGTGTGTGTGTGTGTATAGCGCTTCCGAAAATAGTAACAGGTACCTCCTACATCAAGATTCCTCCTGTGCGATCATCTCTCACAAAACACAATTACACACACACACACATATATTATATATATATCACTATATATATATATCCATAATATATATATATATATGCGGCATCTGTCATATAACGGCCTGCTTTTACTCATAATAGTTGTTACATATTGAATATCATTTTTATTACAACTATTATGGGACGGAAGCAGTAATATAAAAAGCTATCAAATAAAAACGAAACATAGTGCACAATATCAGTGGAAAGAAAGAAGAAAAGAAAGAGAAAGAACTAAAAAAATGAAAAGAAAGAAAAAAGAACGAAAAAAATGAAAAGAACAAAAAATGAAAAAAAAATGAACGAATTAAAAAAAGTGACGATAAAATTAAAAAAACAAATAAAAAAAACAAAACAAAAAGAAAAAAGACCCGAAGAAGTTTTCAGTTGAATGACACTATATCTGAAACAATTATTTGCAAATTGCAGAATCAATGAGATGCGTTCATATACAACAATTAAAAATAATAAATAAATATAAATGAAATGAAAAATGTACCAACAATTTCAAGTCTCAAATTCTAAAGTATATCGAGTTCAAAAATCGCATTTATCGTTTGTTAAAATCATAAAAATTGCCTCAATGATGAATATCGAAAAAGAATATCCAAAAGAAATCTGTCTTGACAAGTCCAGGACTTCAAATGTAATCAGGTCTGATTTTACTAAATTGATATTTTTTTACCTGTGTGATGTTGTGTAGGCTGCTGAATTGTTGAGGGAGAGGGTGAGAGAGGCAAGGTAGGGTTGTTTGCCTTATTTGCAATGGTTTGACCACCAGTGCGGCGGAGTTAACATTGTGGGTCAGGAGGTTAGGCTTAGTTGAAGGAATAGGTGAGGCCAAAAAGAGAGGAGAGAGAAGAGAGAGAGAGGAGAGAGAGAGAGAGAGAGAGAGAAGAGAGAGAGAGAGAGAGAGGGGGGGAGAAGGCCAGTGTGAGCATGGCCGGGAAGGGGTGAGACACTTTAAGTTTTGTACGCATGCGTATAAGAGTGAAAAAAAGAATTTGCAGCTGCAGATTGAGGAATGGAAGAGGGAGGGGAAGGACAAGAGGAAGGACGTAAGCAAAGAGAGCGTAAAAATGTTCTTCTTTCGTTCGGGGATTTGGTTGGGGGGACACGGAGTTGAGCGTACTGAGGAAAGAGAGAGAGAGAGAGGAGAGAGGAGAGAGAGAGAGAGGAGATAGAGAGAGAGAGAGAGAGAGACGAATTGGCGGATGGGGAAAACATTAAGGAATCTTTCTGCATACAACTATTTCCAGGAAGATGTTTGCATAGGTTTTTATTTACATTCATTATTAAGAGTAAATACCATTTATAAAAAGACGAAGCGTTGGTTGGATTTCAGTCACGTTGAACGTAAAAACCAAAAGACCATCCCCAAAAAATTAAAAAAAAAAAAACAACCTTTGAAAATTACCATTCTTTTTTAAATATTCTGCAAACTTTGTGTCAGTCCATTGACCAAAGGGATCTGGCGCCCCGGGCCAATGTCTGAAATTGGCGCCCTGGGCAAGTCTGCAACATTGGCGCCACTGGGAAGTCTGATCATTACCCCCCCGGGAAATCTGAACATTGACACCCTGGGTAAATCTGAACATTGGCGCCCGGGCAAGTTTGACATGACACCCTGCGGCAAGTTTGAACATTGCATGCCCTGGGCAAGTTTTGAACATTGACGCCCTGGGCAAGTTTGAACATTGACGCCCTGGGTAAAAATATAAGAACATTGGCGCCGGGCAAGTTTTGAACATTTGGCGCCCTGGGCAAATCTGAACATTGGCACCCTTCAAAGGTAGTATTATCTATTTGTTGCTTTTTTTTTATAGTGTAAGGAAAATAAATTTGCACTCCTAAATGTGTGTTTCAATTTTATTAAAATCAAATCTTTAGAACAGGAGAACAACATTCCACCCCCACCCTGGACTCTTGGCTGAAAAAAATGGCCGTTTAAACAAAGAGTTTAAAAATAATAATAAAACCTAAAATTTAAGGTTGAATTATAGAATACATTTATAACTTTGAATATAATCGCCACTTGACTTTGATGACATTCTTATAGGACTTTGTCCTATAGAATTATTGAATAATATTGAGTTGAATATATCGTTTTCCGTGAACAGTATCTTATTATAATGGAGATGTGTGTTTGCTCTGTATGTAACCGAAACTATATTACTATACAAGTCACAATTCCCTTTGTTACTTTACACCACATCCTCCATGATTTTTATTTTGTATTTCTTATTTAAATCTCAATTATTAGTAAATTTGTTCACATCATTAAGACTTGTAACAATATCTACGTACTAATTAACATGCAATTGTATTTATATATACAACAAAATAGAGGTTCCAGTGTGAATGGAAGGCTAATTTGCATATTGATCTAAAATTTGATTTTAATAAATATATACTTAGTATATTGATTTCTAATTGTTTTGGTTTTTCTTATTGAATAATGGAGCAAAAATTTCGGGAATAAATCTTAAAAGAAATCCATTACAGAAGAAAATAACTGTAATATTATTCTTTACTTCTTATTTAACTAAATAGTTTAAATTAGGAAAATTTTACCACTGAAAAAGGAGTAATGAAAAATGTTGGAAGAGTTAATTTCAAAGTTGTTCTATTTTTTCGATTATTACCCCCTCTGTTCCAAAATATTTTTATCTGAATTCTTATTCAGTTTCATTAGCCTTTCTAATTTAACATATATTTCATTATATTATATCTTAAATGCTTGCACCCGGAGGGTGCATATATTGCTAGTAAATTATAAGAAACAATTTACGATGGTAGTATAACAAAGATCTTGCCTTTGTTTCTTTGAACAGTAGAGCAATTTCTCTTTCTCGCCCATAGCCATTTTACAGTGCATCAATCTTCAAAAGATTACTGAATATATTGAAAGACTAGAATATGGTTTCACCCAAAGGATACTAGTTAAGCCAGATAAAGGATTTACAACTTTGTGATTATTAGGGAGACAAAAACCAATTGACTCCCCTGGCAGAATAGGCGTGTCCGTTAGGCGCATGATTATTTTAGAAATCAATCACCCAGAATTGGAACCTCAGCACAACACGCTATTAACGTCATATCCAGGTCAATAGGAAACCCTCAGCCACCGTCTTCTAGCACATATATGATAAAAATAAAGTTTGGGTTGCCTTAAGGGTAATAGGATCGCGCGCCCCACAATTATATAGGTGCTTACGGGCTTGATGTGACCAGCGATCGGAACGGGACCTCTCCGACCTGACCGCTCTAGGGAACCCAAGTTTTAAAAGGGTCAAAGTTAGGGAGGGTGTTGACATCATGCGACGCCAGCAATAGGGATTTTATCCTTAAGTATCACGGGTCGGCACCCTCGGCCAACATTTGGCCCCAATGTGGATTTTACTGCAGTCAGCCCAGCCGAGAGGGCTTGAAATCTAGACATGAGAAATAATTGTCCATTCGTTCGTGGCTACATTAGTATGTGTAATCAAAAGGAAAACTCTGGACTGAACTCACAAAAAAAAAAAAACGAAAGAAAGAAGAAAGAAAGAAGAAAGAAAGAAAAAGCAGAGGAATAATAATAATAAAAAATAAAAAACAAAATTAAAGCGAAAAAAAAGTGAAAATTGCTGTTCTTACCAAGTCAAAGCAAGGTAGGTCCGACGGAAATCCTGGGTAATATTATATTTACTGTAAGAGTGTAGGGCAGTCGGTGGTGTAGGGGTTATGTGGAGGGTGGGAATTAGTTCAAAAGAGGAAAAGTCCGCGTCAGAGCAAGACGTTTTAAAATAAAGGAGTGTTTTATTCCATCAGCGCGCGCGCACAGAGAGAGAGAGAGAGAGAGAGAGAAAGAGAGAGAGAGAGAGAGAGAGAGAGAGAGAGAGAAGAGGAGGGGGTGAATGTGAGTAATGGAAAGATGAAAGAAAGGTAGAGAGGTACGAGAAGAGCGCATAGTGAGAAAGAATACAATAATACGGTGCTCTTTCATATGTGACTACCGAATGTTTTCTAATCCAATATTGTGATCTACCGAGTGTTTACATCCAATAATGTAAACTTACCCATTAACTTACCCATTATTTTCCCATCAAACTAACCCTAAACCCTAAACCCTAACCCTGTCTTCTTTTCCTAGGTAGATCACGCCTGTATAGTTAGATCAATAGTAGATCCACAAACCTTCGGTAGATCGCACATTGGAAGAGCACCAACATTAATACATTATTTGAATGAATCTGTTTTTGACGTGAATTGTTTTACTTACTTTGTAACGTTGGCCAATAAATATGGCGATTTGTTTCTCAGCAAGGACAAAAATGAGTTCAGTAACTGGAATTAAAGAAAAAAAGAAAATTAATTATTTAACTCATATATTAGCGAGTAGGGATTATTCAAACAAAGTATATGAAAACTTTCATTTCACTTTTACGCGTCCCATAATGACAACAAACGGTAGAAGGAATAAGAAAGAAATATTCCCAACTTGGCATTTGTTCACCCTCCTGAACACGACCACTGATAAATATAGAAAGATATGGAAATAGAACATAGTTCAGCAAAGGGACACTAGTTTAAAACCAGATAAAGGATATAATTTGTGATTATAGGGAGACAAAAACTAATGGGTTCTCCCTTGGAGAGTTGGTCGTGTCTGTTAGGCGCCTGACTTGAGTGTCACATTATTTATTTTAGAAATCAACCTCGACTTCTTTTGTCTTTGTTCTTTGAACACGTAGAGAAGTTGTCTCTTCATCGGCATAGTATTCCATCCTTTACTGTCCATCAATCTCAAAGAGTACGGAAAATTTACTGAAAGATTGATGATAGAATATTAGTTCACCAATTAGAGCGGCATCAGTGTAAAACAATTCCCTCCATTATTCTCGAATTTCAAATTAAAGGTATTATCCTTTTGTGATTATAGGGAGCGCATTTGTTTTGTTTACGGCATATCAAGCCTCGGTGGGTCATTTAAATGCCGAAAATTTTAAAATAAATATACAGTTCTAATGGATACTCAATGTTTTAATATAAACTCATGTGTTTTCTATTTAACCCATATGATGGGACCTAACACGCAAAAAAAAAAAAAAAAAAAAAAAAAGAAAAAAAAAAAAAAAAACAACGCGGCGGATCCGATTGCTCAAAAAAAAAAAAAAAAAAAAAAAAAAAAAAAAAAAAAAAATCGGAAAAAAAAAAAAAAAAAAAAAAAAAAAAAACAAAAAAAAAAAAAAAAATAATAATATACCAATCCAGGTCTGCGGCAGCCCTGGGAGCAATGGTGATGAAGAGTGCCCACCATTCCTTAAACATTCCAGAAACTGGAACCTCACCATCAGATGTTTAACGTAATTCCCAGGACAAGACCCTTACCATCGCCTTCTAGTTACCCCATATGATGGAAAAGGGTGGGTTCAGGACTTGAAAGTGACCAGTCGATTGAACGGTGACTGCCAGCCTTCTAGCTAAGCTGGATTGTTGCATGTCAGAGACTGCTCTCCACCACGGATTCCTCGTCCTTAAGCATCACAGTCACCCCTATGGAAGAGATGCAACCTCCCGTGCTAGGAGGCTATGCATCAGAAAAACTGCCCACAAAATTTGGCTTGTGGATGTCAACCCTTAGGTTATTTTTATTGCGAAAGATCTTATCTTGTTGGATATTTCAATTTTTTAAAACCCATTTCTTATTTATTTAATAGCATAAGACCCTAAAACAGGTACTACCAGTCCGGGTTTAGGTGGGCCTGGGGCAGTAATGCGTAAAGAAGGGGTAACTCCATACTTCTTCAGAGCTCCAGAATTAGAACTTCACCACTTAAATGTAGTTTAATTCATTCCCAGACACCAAGAGGCCCTCGGGCCAACGACTTCTACAATATATAATATGATATATATATTATATAATAAAAGGGGGGGTTTGATAAAGAACAATACAAGCAATTTTGATCCCGATCAGACAGCCGTACTGATCAGACAGCCCGTCGAGGCACAAGTAAGGACCAAAGTGAAGTGTGTTGTCAGCCACCAGGATTCTGTTTTAACACCCATCTACTGTCTTTTGTAAATGAGCTGTTAAAAAAGAATGCAATGCTATTTTATAAGGGTAAGGAACTTGCAGACGAAAATTCCTGTCGGTATTCTCGATCCGGCTAGAGTTTCTGTTAAAATTCGCAGCCGCCACTGCATGAGAAGTAAACTTCGAATCACTTGTCTGTGGATGACTGATAATATATATATAATAATAGTATATATATAATATATATATATATATATGGTGTGTGTGTGTGGTGTGTGTGTGTGTGTGTGTGTGTGTGTACAGAAAAATTCCGGATCCTAACAAGGACACTTTCAGTGCAAAAGACACAAAATAATAAATCGGAAATATTCATGAGCTTATCCACACTGGAAAGAAATAATTTGTTAAGCCTGTTTTCGACAAAAGAACAACCCCCCCCCCAAAAAAAAACAACAACAAAACAAAAAACAAAAAACTCAAAAACACAAAATACAACAAAATCAACCACCTTAGATTTAAATTTCTTTCGGAAGTGCTTATTTAACATCACACATCGCCACGGGGCGGTAACACGCGGTTGAATAAACTGAGAAACTTTTATTTATAACTATATTCATTTGGATGTCATTCACAAGGATATTTATTGACGATAAGTATAAAAATGATTGAACCCCTGGTAATGAATCAGCCATAAATGCATAAATAATAATTATAATATATATATAATATATATATATATATTTATTCCCCAACCCCAACTATATATTATATCTATATTTACCCCCCCCAATATATTATATATATTATATATCGTCCCCTATACCCATATATCCCCCCCATATAACATATCCCCAAATTAGGCAACATACTATCCCCATACAAATCCCATATACATATATACATATATATATATATGTCCCCATATATTATATATAAGAAAATCAATACTTAAACAAAATCTTTCCTGAATCGTCATAGGATTACCTCTGATCTTCAATTATGCTGTTTTGTTGCTACATGTTGATAATACCTAGAAATAAAAAAAACGTCTTGATATAATATTTTCTTTTATTATTAAATGTTACCACAAATTTACTGTTTTATGTGTTACTCAGATGAGTGCATCACATCAAGGCGGTTAATAACCGTTACACAAGAGAGCGTAATGTTCATCAACGGGCGAAGGTTAAACATTTCGTAGAAAATCACAAACTTCATTCATAATGACGAATGATTGTTATTCTGTTTGGTTTTGAATACCTGTTCGGTAGCAAAAGGCTGCTGGTGGCGCTTGGGGCGGCAGTCCGCCTATATCCACGAAAGTGTTAACCAACCAGGTATTGCACGTGGTATTTATTACACGTTGTATGGTCTTAAAAAGTTTGCTATAAAAATTATTTATAAAATAAGTTTTATATGTAAATTTTGCTACCTAATTTTTTCTGTTGGGTATTTTTCTCAATTGCAGATTCATACTATTAATGTATCAATTATCACCATTAGCATCGTGACAACAACACTGATATCCCTAACTTTTCCCTCACCACCAGTCCCTATCGGCATAAATTCATGGAAGGTCCTCTGCACAACACCCAGAATCTTGAAATTTTGATGTAGGTTTTTTGTGGTCCGCCCTCACTTGGTTGTCCATGCTGTAAGTGTGCACAGGAGCACGTCAGTTATGAGACCCGTCCTTGTTTTCTCCAGGAGTGGTCTAGCATGTAGTGTTCGCCTTTAATTCGCGATCTTTGTGTGCATAGGAGGCAAGTTGGCCGACATGTTTTCTTGTGGAGTGCTGCTTCGAAGAATCGTTTTTCAAGACTGCATTGCAACATTCATTGTAGTTTCTCATCTTAGCCTTTCTCCGTTTCGTTAAGAGACTAAGTGGTTCAGCCATATAGTAGTACTGATACAGATACAATTATTGATAATTCACGCTTTATCTTATCTTTTAAACCTTTTTTTTTGTATTTATAAGCGGAGGTATGCTTTCATTATATATATATATATAATATATAGCCTATCCGAGAAAGTGCAGTCTTTCTTTCTTTCTTTCCTCACCCAAGTTTGATTAGTTTACTGACAGGAGGAGAGTCCATAAGTTTACTATATCAGTTTATGCCGATTCTGTTATTAATAAACAATCTATCTATCTCTCTTTGTGTTAAACGACTGCTACAGACTACTAATCATAATAAAATGGACTACGCGTGCTCGCTTCTCCATACCCTTTCTGGCCTTCCCTCCTCTAACCGTCACTGTATATTCTATTATTGGATTAATATAAGCTACATTGGAATTTTAACCAAGCAATTCGACATTCTATGGACAGATTTTTCCTCTGAATGATGTTTTATATTCTCTCGAAAATATTCTGTATTTTCTCTTGATTTGCAATTCAAACAAATTCAAACAAAATTCATACCAGCTAGATTCTTCTTTTAAAATATTTTTCCAAAATATCTTTCTTTTCACCCATAATTACTTTTACTAAAATTGATTCTTTGCAACCCTTAGTTATCTAATCCCTAATTTATTGTACAATTAGGTATATAAGTTTTTTTGTTAAATTAGACCTTAACGGGACCCTAAATTCCACTATCGTATATCACCCCCTCCGAAAGAAAAGAAAAATTCCCAAAAATTCAAGGGAATTTTTTTCAGTCAGTTAACTTTTTGAACCACGTTCTTTGAGGCGTAACAACATATTCTCAAAGATACGTGGTTCAAAGTTAGGAGCTGACATTTTTGAAAAAATGTAAAAGTTTTAATAAAATAACTGATGGGCATTTGTATTCTTTTATTCATTAATATTATCAACACTGTAAATTTCATTAAATCGGTTAATGCCCAAAAAATTTTTGGTATTTTTCTTCCGCTGGCGTACAATACATGTTGGAATTTTAGGTCTGTTAAAATTTGATTTTAACCGGTTTTATTATATATATTCTGGAAAGCATCAAGCCATTTTAAATTTACTTCATCATCATCATCATCATCATTCAGATCGCGCTATTAGCACGGATATCCATGACAATATCTTCTCCATCTTACCTATCACTCATCGTTTCCCGCATGTCTTGTCCGTCTTACTCGGATTGGTTTTTGGTTGATATTGTGGCAGGGCCGTAACAGCTGTTTCTCGTTTGGGTGCTTCGCTCCCTCCGCTTCTCCTGTTAGACAGCACGTAGATCTTGTGCAATTCCCACTAGTTTATTCTCTAGTCGTTCGTAGAGTCCAGATTCCGATATTAATTATTAATACTTTGAAAGGTTTTTGAAATGCTTACCATCCCAACGTGGAGATGGGTATTATTTATTCCAAACTCATTTATTTCTGTTTAAGCGAGCATTCATGGAATTAATTTTGTTGTGAAGACAAATCTGACATGATAAATATTCTAGAACTTAACCTTTGATATTTCATCTTCTTTTTGCCTCCTACATCGCCTCGGTGAATATTTGCATCTTTAGAAGTCAATCGATTCCGATCGAAGACAATATTTGATCTGAAAAATACCAAAAGTTTAAAAATTATTAATGAAATTATGAATTCTATCATTATATTTACAAATAAAATTTCAGGCGTAAAATAGCATCCACGATAGAAAATTAAAAAGAAAATATACATTGATATAAAATAAAATAAAATAGGAATAAAAATTAAATTAAATAGAAAAAATTAAAATTAAATAAAATAAAAATAAAATAAAATGAAATGAAATAAAAAAAATAAAATAAATAAAAAAATAAAATAAAATAAAAATAAAATAAAATAAAAAATAAATAAAATAAAAATGAATTGCAAAAAAAATCAAATTACAGATTTAAAAAAAGAATGAAATCAATGATATGAAAAAAAATAAAATGAAATAGAAATTAAAAATAGAAATAAAATAAAATAGAATATCCCATTTATAGAAAATAAAAATTCTTTACAGAACATCTACTAAAGATTCGTAAAGTAAAAGTTGAACCGAGTGATTCTGCACCGAAGACGCCACAGGGCGGATCATTTCATATCAAATGCCACAGTGTGTCTCTCGGTGCATAATCAATTCAGTTCAGCAAACCGTGCGTCACGATGATGTCTTTGCTGATCGGGCCATGCTCTTTCGGTCAACCAGAAGACACACCCGCGAGCGATCGCCCAGACCCCCCACGAACTGCGAAGAAGCATTGGGTTCAACTAAAAATGTGGCTAATGACGGTGACGGGTGATCTTGAGCGGAGGAATGGCCCGCCTCGTGGTCGACATATTGCACCGCTGTTAAACCCTGTGACTGCTGGAGATCACTCATTCGCTCTCATCACATCACTAGACATGGTCAGCCTTCAGAGGGACTTTAGTAAATCAATAGAATTGAACGGTCTCAACTCAACCCCGGTGATGCTGTCTATTGGGACTAGCCTAGCTTACCTATTCCTAGAGAGGTAAATGAGTGGTTCAAGACTATTTATAGCAGGCTTGTTTTAGAACATCGGGTATATTACCATGCGCTTTCAGATGCTTCGGCCTCTGGAGCGTTTAGGTAATAAAATTACAGCATTGATCCAAGGGCACTATCCCCCAGGCAATTACTTGCCCCCTTGATTTAAAGGAACAGGCCTGGCGTTTATTGCCCAGTGCCTGAGGTGCCCCCTCGAGGAGGATCACGCGGATCAACGCATTTTTTTGCCTATTCACCCATGAGCTGGCTTGTGGATGGGCCTACATAAAATGTCCTTGTGTCACGTCTCATAAGTGGGATGAGAGGCAAATATACTGAGATGCGATAGGATCACGGAACATCCGCGAACCGTCACCTCGATGTTTTAGTACTCTATTGCTAGTTACTCTGGTGCTGGAGCAAAACTGTATGGAGTACGAGTAATACCGCCATATTATATATGATCCAGTAATAAAACACTGCCACAACATAGAATGAAATTGCAGTTAAACATTGAACTGAGGAGAGATGTTGAACTCACCACAGTGTTGGCCATAGTTTTTTTTGCTGATTGGTGCCATATCTCCTTTTTCCCTTTTTCCCTTCTCTTCTCTCTTTCTTTCCTTCCTCCATTTTTCCCTCCCTTCTTCCCTTTTATTATTTCCTTT
This sequence comes from Doryteuthis pealeii, assembly GCA_023376005.1. Classification (NCBI taxonomy): domain Eukaryota; kingdom Metazoa; phylum Mollusca; class Cephalopoda; order Myopsida; family Loliginidae; genus Doryteuthis; species Doryteuthis pealeii. Next base: position 26,300,704 of record CM042181.1, on the reverse strand, counting down.
TTATGGCCATTAACTTGAATTGGTAGTTTGATCGGACTTTTATCTTTATAGACAAATCCGTGTTGTTAAATAGTCGCTTCATTTATGGCAAACGCGGACAGTCATCATCGAATATTTGGTTCTCCATAGGATTCCTTGTCAGGCATCTGTGGCCTAAAATAATCGATAGAAAATCATAGATCAATCAAAAAAACCAATAAACTGTGAATTATTATAATTCATTAAAAAAAACAAAACAAAAAAACAACCGACATAAGACGGACAATGAGCTTTAGGACAAGATGTTTCTATCCTAAAAAATGGAAAAACTTGGACTATTCATTTCATCATTAGTGAAACATTCGAGTTCTTTAGCACTTATCATATCACCGGATATACCAGTATTGATCCATAAATAAAACATTTACCAGGCATTGGATGCGTCTTAGAGAACTTACTAAGAGCAATGGTCAATCAGAGAGAAAGAGGAGAGAGAGAGAGAGAGAGAGACGAGAGCAGAGAGAAGAGTAAAAGATCCATGTCTGTCATTACGTCTTGATGATTATTCGGAATGAAAAGTCGATATCCGAAGCTAAACTCTTCTCTTTAATTTTATTTTTTTTAATACCCGTCCAAACAAGACAGTTTTTTTATTTGCCTAATTTAATCCTTTTATATTTGATTAAATGTAATTTCTGAGAATATTTCTTATAAAATCATCAATATTTTTGAAGTTATCATCGGCTATACCTATAATACTCGGTATAATATAACAGGATAATTTCAAAGCCATATTAACTTCAAAAATATGATGATTTTATAACGGAAATATCTCCAAATTCATTTAATCAAATATAAAAGGATTAATTAGCAAATAAAAAAAACCTGTCTTGTTTTGGCACGGGTCAGTGATTAAAAAAAAATAAAATAAAAGAGAAGAGTTTAAGCCTTCGATAATCGACTTTTCATTTCGATCAATCAATCAAGACGTACGACAACATGGATCTTTTAACTCTCTCTCTCTCTCCTCTCTCTTCTCTCTCTCTCGTCTCTCTCTCTATTGACCATTGCTTCTTAGAAGTTCTCTGACCGCATTTCCAATGCTGGGTAACATGTTTTTAATTTATGGATCATACTGGTATATCCGGTGATTATTGGGGATAAGATGCTAAGACTCGAAATGTTTCACTAATGAATGAATGAAAGTCACAAGTTTTCATTTTTAGGGAATAGAAACACCTTTGTGTCCTAGAAGCTCCAATTGTCGTCTTATGTCGGTGTTTTTGTTTTTGTTTTTTTTTAATGAATTATATAATTCATCAGTTTATGTTTTTATTTGATTGATCTTTATGATTTTCTAATCCGATTATTTTAGTCCACAGATGCTGACAATGAATCTATGGAGAAACCAAATATGTCGATTTGATGATCTTGTCCCGTTTCTAAATGAAGCGGACTATTTACAAACACGGATTGTCTATAAAGATTAAAAGTCCGATCAAACTACCAATTCAAAGTTATGGTCCAGAGATATGGCACCAATCAGCAAAAAAACTATGGCCAACACTGTTGGTGAGTCAACATCTCTTCTCAGTTTCAATGTTAAAGCTGCAATTTCATTTACTTATGTTGTGGCAGTGTTTTTATACTGGATCATATCAATATATACGGTAGTTATACTCGTACATCCAAATACAGGTTGCTCAGACACAGAGTAACTAGCAATAGATACTAAAAAACATCAGGTAGACGGTTCGCGGAATGCGTTCCGTGATCTTCGCAGTCTCAGTATATTTGCCTCTCCATCCCACTTATGAGGACTGTGACACAAGGACATTTATATTACACATACAAGCGAAGCTCTATGGGATTGATAGGCACAAAATGCGTTGATCCCGTTTTGGCCATTCCTCCTCGAAGGGGGCACCTCAGGCCACTGGGCAATAAAACCCAGGCCTGTTCCTTAAATCAAGGGAGGCAAGTCATTGCCTGGGGGAATTAGATGCCCTTGGATCTTGCCTGTTAATTTTATTACCTAAACGCTCCAGAGCGAAGCACTCTGAAGCAGGCATGGGTAATTCATACCCGATGGTTCTAAAACAGCCGTGCATATAAGTAGTCTTGAACCAACTCATTTACTCTCTAGAAAGGTTAAGCTAGGCTAGTCCCAATAGACAGAACATTCACCGGGTTGAGTGAGACCTTTCAACTCTATTGAGTTTACTAAGTCCCTCTGAAAAGGACTTTTACCATGTCTAGTGATGTGATGAAGAGCGAATGAGTGATCTCCAGTCAGTCACAGGGGTCCAGCGGTTGCAATATGCGACACGAGCGGCCATCCTCGCTCAGATCCCACCCGTCACCCGATCAAGCCACATTTTTAGTTGACCCCAATGCTTCTTCCAGTCGTGGGGGTCTGGGGCGATCGCTTCGCGGGTGTAGTCTTCTGTGTTGACGAACGAAGAGCATGGCCGATCAGCAAAGACATCACGTGACACGGGTTTGCCTGACCTCATTGATTATGCCACCGAAGACACACATACTCTGTGGCATTTGATATTGAAATGATCCCTGTGCGTCTTCGGTGCAGAATTCAAACTCGGCTTTCAACTTTTTACTTACGAATCCTTTTAGTAGATGTTTCGTAAGATTTTTATTTCTCTATAAATTGGATATTCTATTTTTTATTCTATTTTATTTTCTATTCATTTTATTTTATTTCATTCATGATATTTCATTCTTTTTTAAATTCTGTGTTGATTTCAATTCATTTTTATTTTATTTATTTTATTTATTTATTTTTTATTTTATTTTATTTTTTTATTTTATTTTATTTTATTTATTTCATTTCATTTTATTTTATTTTTATTATTTAATTTTAATTTTTTTATTTAATTTAATTTATTCTATTTTATTTTATTTTATATCAATGTATATTTTCTTTTTATTTCTATCGTGATGCTATTTTACGCCTGAAATTTATTTGTAATATAATGATAGAATTTCATAATTTCATTAAAATTTACACTTTTGTATTTTTCAGATCAATATTGTCTTCGATCGAATCGATGACTCTAAAGATGCAAAATTCAACCGAGCGATGTAGGAGCAAAAGAGATGAATACAAAGCGTAAGTTCTAGAATATTTAAATGTCAGATTTGTCTCACAACAAAATTATCCATGAATCTCGCTTAACAGCAAATAAAGAGTTTGGTAATAAATAATACCCATCTCCACGTTGGATGGTAAGCATTCAAAACCTTCAAAGTATTATTAATAATTAATATACGGATCTGGACTCTTAACGAAGCGACTAGAGAATAAACTTAGATGGAATTGCCACAAAGAATGCCTACGGTGCTGTCCTAAACAAAACGTTTGGAAAAACACCCAACGAGAAAACAGCTGTACGGCACCTGCCACATATCACAAAACCATCAGTAAGACGGACAAGACATTGCGGAACGATGAGTGATAGGTACCAGATGGAGAGATATTGTCATGGATATCCGTGCTAATAGCGCGATCGATGATGATGATGTGATTGATGAGTAAATTTAAATGGCTTGATGCTTCAAAAATATATATATAAAAAACCGGTAAATCAAATAACAACCTAATGTCCAAACATTCGTATGTTCACCCAGCGGAAAGAAAAAATACCAAAAATTTGGGGCATTAACCGATTAATGAAATTTACAGTGTTGATAATTAATGAATAAAAGATTCAATGCATCAGTTATTTTTATTTCTAAAACTTTTACATTTTTTCATGTCAGTTACTTTGAACCACGTATCTTGATGAATATGTGTTACGCCTCAAAGATACGTTGGTTCAAAGTTAACTGACCTGAAAAATAATTCCCTGATGGAATTTTTCTGTTTCTTTCGGAGGGGGTGATTATTTACGATAAGTGATTTTAGGGTCCGTAATTAATTTAACAAAAAAAAACTTATTATACATAATTGTTACATAATTAGGGGATTAGATAACTAAGGGTTGCAAAAGAATCAATTTAGTAAAAGTAATTATGGTCGTGAAACAGAAAGAAAATTTTGGAAAAATATTTTAAAGCGAAGAATCTAGCTGGTTATGAATTTTGTTGAATTGTTTGAATTCCAAATCAGAGAAAAATACAGAAATATTTTCGAAGAGAAATTATAAACATTCTTCAGAGGAAAAAATCTGTCCATTAGGAATGTCGAAATTATGCTTGGTTAAAATTCCAATGTACTTATATAATCCATATAAGAATATACAGCTGACGGTAGAGGAGGGAAGGCCAGGAAAGGGTTATGGAGAACGCGAGCACGGCGATAGTCCATATTATTATGATTAGTTAGTCTGTAGCAGTCGTTAACACAAAGAGAGATAGATTAGATTGTTTATAATAACAGAATCGGATAACTAGATATAGTAAACTTATGACTCTCCTGCTGTTCAGAAACTATCAACTTGGGTGAGGAAAGAAAGAAAGAAAAGACTGCTTTTCTCGGATAGGCTATATATATATATATATATATATAATGAAAGCATTACTCCGCCTATAAATTACAAAAAAAAAGCGTTAAAGATAAGATAAAGGCAGTGAATTATTTTTCAAAATTGTTATCTGTATCAGTACTACTATATGGCTGGATGAACCACTTAGTCTCTAACGAAACGGAGAAAAGGCTAGATGAGAAACTTACACAAGATGTTTGCATGCAGTCTTGAACGATTTTCTTCGAAGGCAGCACTCCACAAGAAAAAAACATGTACGGCCACTTGCCTCCTATCACACAAACGACTTCGGAATTAAGGCGAACACTACATTGCTAGACACCCTGAGAGAAACAAGACCTGGTCTCATAACTGACGTTCTCCTGTGAACACTTACACATGGACACACCAGTGAGGGCGGACAGCCAAAAACCTACATCAATCAGATTCTGGGTGTTGTGCAGAGGACCTTCCATGAATATGGCCGATAGGGACTGGTGGTGAGGGAAAGTTATGGATATCAGTGTTGTTGTCACGATCTAATGTGATAATATACACCTTAATATATGTCTGATTGAAAAATACCCAACAGAAAAAATTAGGTACAAATTTCATATAAACTATTTAATATAATTTTTATACAAACTTTTAAACCATACAACGTGTAATAAATACCACGTGCAATACCCTGGTTGGTTATACACTTTCGTGTGGATATAGGCGGGACTGCCGCCCAAGCGCCACCAGCAGCCTTTTGGCTACCGAACAAGGGTATTCAAAAACCAAACAGAAAAACAATATTCGTTCATTATGAATGAAAGTTTGTGATTTCTTAACAAAATGCCTTTTACTTTCGCCCGTGATGACATTACGCTCTCTTTGTAACGGTATTTAACGCCTTTGATGTGATGCACTCATCTGAGTAACACACAGTAAATTGTGGTAAACATTTATAATAAAAGAAAATAACAAGAACGTTTTTTTTATTTCTAGGTACTTATCAAACATGTACAACAAAACAGCAATAATTGAAACGATCAGAGGTCTATGACGATTCAGGAAAGATTTTTGTAAGTATTATTTTCTTTTTTATTATATATATATGGGGACATATATATATATATGTATATATGTATATGGGATAGTGGGATATATGTATGTATATGGGATATGTATATGGGTGGGATATATGTATATGGGATATATATATAGTATATATTTGGGGGGTAAATATATATATATATATATTGGGGGGGGGTAAATATAGTATATATATATTATATATATATTATAATTTATTATTTATGCATTTAATGGCTGATTCATTACCAGGGGTTTCAAATCATTTTATACTTTCGTCAGGATTAAATATCCTTGGAATGACATCCAATGAATATACGTTATTAAATAAAGTTCTCAGTTTATTCAACCGCGTGTTACCCCCGTGCGTGTGTGATGTTAAAAATAACACTTCGAAAGATTTATACATCTAAGGTGGTTGATTTTGTTGATTTTGTGTTTTGTTTTTTGTTTTTGTTTTTGTTGTTTTTTTTTTGGGGGGGTTGTTCTTTAGTCCAGGAGCTTAACAAAATATTTCTTTCCGTGTGGATAAGCTCTGATATTTCCGATTTTATTATTTTGGCGTCTTTTGCACTGAAGCTAGTCCTTGTAGGATCCGGGAATTTTTCTGTACACACCACACACACACACACACACACACCACCACACACACACACACATATATATATATATAATATATATATATATATATATATATATATATCAGTCATCACAGACACGTGATTTCGAAGTTTACTTCTCATCAGTGCGGCTCGAATTTTTAACAGAAATCTCTAGCCGGGATCGAACCCGACAGAATTTTCGTCTGCCAAGTTCCTTACCTTATAAATAGCATTGCGATTCTTTTTAACAGCTCATTTTACAAAAGACAGTGATGGTGTTAAAACAGAATCCTGGTGGCTGACATACAACACTTCACTTTGGTCCTTACTTTGTGCTCGACGGGCTGTCTGAATCAGTCGGCTGTCTATCGGGACAAAATTGCTTGTATTGTTCTTATGCAAACCCCCACCCTTTTATTTATATAATATATATATATATATATATGCTAGAAGTCGTTGGCCGAGGGTCTTGGTGTCCTGGGAATGACATTAAACTACATTTAGTGGTGAAGTTCTAATTCTGCGAGCTCTGAAGAGTATGGAGTACCCCTTCTTTACCTTACTCCCAGCGCCCACTCTAACCCGGACTGGTAGTACCTGTTAGGGTCTTATCTAATTAAAATAAATAGAAAGCGTTAAAAATTGAATATCCAACAAGAATAAGATCTTCGGCATAAAATAACCTAAGGGTTGACATCCACAAACCAAGTTTGTGCAGTTTTTCTGATGCATTACGCCTCCCTACACCGATTGCATCTCTTCATAGGGGTGACTAGTGATGCTTAGACGGAAATCCTGGTGGTATGAGCAGTCTCTGACATGCAACAATCCACTTAGGCTAGACGGGCTGGCAGTCACGTTCAATCGACTGGTCACTCCAGTCCAAGTCCTGAACCAACCCTTTTCATCATATGGGGTACTAGAAGGCGATGGCTAAGGGTCTTGCCTGCGGAATTACGTTAAAATTATCTGATTGGTGAGGTTCCAGTTCTGGATGTTTAGGAATGTTGAGCACTCTTCATCACCATTGCTCCCAGCGCTTGCCCAGACCGGATTAGGTATTGCGTGTTAGGGTCCCATCAATGGTTAAATAGAAAAACATGAGTTTATATTTAAAAAATTGAGTATCCATTAAGAATGAATTTATTTTAAAACTTTGTCGGCATTAAATGACCCACCGAGGTTGATATGCCGTAAAACAAAACAAATATGCGCCTCCCTATAATCACAAAGATAATCCTTTATTTGAAATTCTGAGATAAGGAATTGTTTACATGATGCCCTCTAATTGGTGAACTATATTCTATCTCAATCTTCAGTATTTCCGTACTCTTTGAGATTGATGGACAGTAAAATGGATGGACATAACTATGCCGATGAAAGAGACAACTTCTCTACTGTTCAAAGACCAAAGACAAAAGAAGTCGGAGGGTTGATTTCAAAATAATAATGTGACACTCAGTCAGGCGCCTAACAGACACGCCCACTCTCCAAGGGAGACAATTAGTTTTTGTCTCCCTATAATCCCAAATTATAATCCTTTATCTGGTGTTTTAACTAGTGTCCTTTGCTGAACTATGTTCTATTTCCCAATAATTTTCTATATTTTTCAGTGGTCGTGTTCAAATTGAACATAATGCAGTTCGGGATATTTCTTTCTTATTTCCTTCTACCGTTGTTGTCATTTATGGGACCGTAAAAGTGAAGAAAAGTTTTCATATACTTGTTTGATTAATCCCTACTCGCTATATTATGAGTTAAATAAATATATTTTCTTTTTTTTATTCCAGTACTGAACTCATTTTTGTCCTTGCTGAGAACAAATCGCCATATTTATTGGCCAACGTTACAAAGTAAGTAAAACAATTCACGTCAAAAAAGATTCATTCAAAATAATGTATTATTGGTGCTCTTCCAATGTGCGATCTACCGAAGGTTTGTGATACTACTATTGATCTACTATACATGGCATGTGATCTACTAGGAAAAAGAAGACAGGTTAGGTTTAGGGTTTAGGTTAGTTTGATGGGAAAATAATGGGTAGTTAATGGGTAGATTACATATTGGAATGTAAACAACTCGGTAGATCACATATTGGATTAAGAAAAACATTCGCGTAGATCACATATTGAAGAGCACCGTATATATTGTATTCTTTCTCACTATCGCTCTTCTCGTACCCTCTACCCTTTCTTCTCTTTCCATTACCTCACATTCACCCCCCTCCTCTCTCTCTCTCTCTCTCTCTTCTCTCTCTCTCTCTCTCTCTCCTCTCTCTCTCTCTCTCTCTGTCGCGCCGCGCTGATGAATAAAACACTCCTTTATTTTAAAACGTCTTGCTCTGCCCGACTTTTCTTTCTTTTTGAACTAATTCCCACCCTCCCACATAACCCTACACCACGACTTGCTACACTCTTACAGTAAATATATTTACCCAGGATTCTCACCTCACCTTGCTTGACTGGTAAGAACAGCAAATTTTCACTTTTTTTCCTTATTTTTTGTTTTTTATTTTTTTATTATTATATTCCTCTGCTTTCTTTCTTTCTTTCTTTCTTCTTTCTTTCTTTCTTTTTTTTTTTTTTTGTGAGTTCAGTCCAGAGTTCCTTTTTGATTACACAACTAATGTAGCCAGAACGATGGACAATTATTTCTTCATGTCTAGATTTTCAAGCCCTCTCGGCTGGGGCTGACTGCAGTAAAATCCCACATTGGGCCAAATGTTGGCCGAGGGTGCCGACCCGTGATACTTAAGGATAAAATCCTTATTGCTGAGCAGTCCATATGCAACACTCTACTTTGACCCTTACTTGGTCTAGACGGTCGGTCGGAGAGGTCCCTTCCGATCGATCGGCTGGTCACATCAAGCCCTAGCACCTATATAATTGTCCCGATCCTATTACCCTTATGGCAAACCCAACCTTTTTTTATCATATATGTGCTAGAAGACGGTGGCTGAGGGTCCTATTGACCTGGATATGACGTTAAATAGCGTGTTGTGCTGAGGTTCCAATTCTGGGTGAATTGATTTCTAAAATAATCATGCGCCTAACGGACACGCCTATTCTCCAGGGGAGTCAATTGGTTTTTGTCTCCCTATAATCACAAAGTGTAATCCTTTATCTGGCTTTAACTAGTATCCTTTGGTGAACCATATTCTATCTTTCAATATATTCAGTAATCTTTTGAGATTGATGCACTGTAAAATGCTATGGCGAGGAAAGAGACAATTTCTCTACTGTTCAAAGAACAAAGCAAAAGATCTTTGTATACTTCATCGTAAATTGTTCTTATATTTACTAGCAAATATATGCACCCTCCGGGTGCAAGCATTTAAGATATAATATAATGAAATATCATGTTAAATAGAAAGGCTAATGAACTGAATAAGAATTCAGATAAAAATATTTGGAACAGGGGGTATAATCGAAAAATAGAACAACTTTGAAATTAACTCTTCCATCATTTTTCATTACTCCCGTTTTTCAGTGGTAAATTTTCCTAATTTAACTATTTAGTTAAAATAAGAAGTAAAGAATAATATTACAGTTATTTCTTCTTGTTATGGATTTCTTTAAGATTTATCCCGAAATTTTTGCTCATATTCAATAAGATAAAAACCAAACAATTAGAAATCAATAATACTAAGTATATATTTATTAAAAAATCAATTTTTAAGATCAATATGCAAATTAAGCCTTCCCATTCACACTGTGAACCTCTATTTTTTGTTGTATATATAAATACAATTGCATGTTATTAGTACGTAGATATTGTTAACAGTCTTAATGATGTAAAAACAATTTTACTAATAATGAGATTTAAATAAGAAATACAAAAATAAAATCATGGAGAATGTGGTGTAAATAACAAAGGGAATTGTGACTTGTATATAGTAATATAGTTTCGGGTTACATACAGACAAAACACACAATCTCCATTATAATAAGATACTGTTCACGGAAACGATATATTCAACTCAATATTATTCAATAATTCTATAGGACAAAAGTCCTAATAAAAGATGTCATAAAAAGTCAGTGGCGATTATAATTAAGTTTAAATGTATTCAAATTCTAACCTTAAATTTTAGGTTTTATTATTATTTTTAAAACTCTTTGTTTAACGGCCATTTTTTCAGCCCAAGAGTCCAGGGTGGGGTGGAATGTTGTCTCCTGGTTCTAAGATTTGATTTTAATTAAATTGAAACACACATTTAGGATGCAAATTTATTTTCCTTACACTACAACAAATAGATAATACTACACTTTGAAGGGTGCCAATGTTCAGATTTGCCCAGGGCGCCAATGTTCAAACTTGCCCAGGGCGCCAATGTTCAGATTTACCCAGGGCGTCAATGTTCAAACTTGCCCAGGGCGTCAATGTTCAAACTTGCCCAGGGCATCAATGTTCAAACTTGCCCAGGGTGTCAATGTTCAAACTTGCCCCGGGCGCCAATGTTCAGATTTACCCAGGGTGTCAATGTTCAGATTTACCGGGGGGGTAATGATCAGACTTGCCCAGTGCGCCAATGTTCAGACTTGCCCAGGGCGCCAATTTTCAGACTTGGCCGGGGCGCCAGAAATCCTTTGGTCAAGGACTGACACAAAAGTTTGCACAATATTTAAAAAATGAAATGGTAATTTTCAAAGTTTTTTTTTTTTTTAATTATTTGGGGGATGGTCTTTGGTTTTTACGTTCAACGTGACTGGAATCCAACCAACGCCTTCGTCTTTTATTAAAATGGTATTTACTCTTAATAAGAATGTAAATAAAAACCTATGCAAACATCTTCTGGAAATAGTTGTAGCAGAAAGATTCCTTAATGTTTTCCCCATCCCCAATTCGTCCTCTCTCTCTCTCTCTCTCTCTCTCTCTCTCTCTCTCTCTCTCTCTCTCTCTCTCTCTCTCTTCTCCCCCCCCCAACCAATCACCGAACGAAAGAAGACATTTTTACCTCTCTTTGCTATACGTCCTTCCTCTTGTCTTCCCCCTCCCTCTTCGTCATCTCACTTCAAATCTGCAGCTGACAATTCTTTTTTTTCACTCTTATACGCATGCGTACAAAACTTAAAGTGTCTCACCCTTCCCGGCATGCATCAACACTGGCCTTCTCCCCCCTTCTCTCTCTCCTCCTCTCTCTCTCTCTTCTCTCTCTCTCTCTCTCTCTCTCTCTCTCTCTTCTCTCTCTCTCTTTTTTGGCCTCACCTATTCCTTTCAACTAAGCCTAACCTCCTGACCCACAATGTTAACTCCGCCGCACTGTGGTCAAACCAGTTGCAATAAGGCAAAACAACCCTACCCCTCTCTCACCCTCTCCCTCAACAAATCTCACAGCCTACACACAATCCACCACAGGTAAAAAATATCAATTTAGTAAAATCAAGACCTGATTACATTTGAAGTCCTGGACTTGTCAAGACAGATTTTCTTTTGGATATTCTTTTCGGATATTCATCCATTGAGGCAGTTTTTATGATTTTAAACAAAAAACGATAAATGCGATTTTTGAAGCTCGATATACTTTAGAAATTGGAGACTTGAAAATTGGTTGGTACATTTTTTCATTTCATTTTATATTTATTTATTTATTTTTTTTATTGTTTGTATTATGAACGCATCTCATTGATTCTGCAATTTGCAAATAATTGTTTCAGATATAGTGTCATTCAAACTGAAAACTTCTTTCGGGTCTTTTTTCTTTTTGTTTTTTGTTTTTTTTTATTTTTTTTTAATTTTATCGTCACTTTTTTATTTCGTTCATTTTTTTTCATTTTTTTGTTCTTTTTCATTTTTTTCGCTTTTTTCTTTCTTTTTCTTTTTAGTTCTTTTTTCTTCTTTCTTTCTTTCTTTTCCACTTGATATTATGCACCTATGTTCGTTTTTATTTGATAGCTTTTTATATTACTGCTTCCGTCCCATAATAGTTGTATAAAAATGATATTCAAATGTAACAACTATTATGAGTAAAAGCAGGCCGTTATATGACAGATGCACGCATATATATATATATATATATATATTATATATATATATATATATATATATAATATATGTGTGTGTGTGTGTGTGTATTTGTGTTTGTGAGAGATGATCGCACAGGTGAGAAATCTGATGTAGGAGGTACTGTTACTATTTTCGGAGCTATACACACACACACACACACACACACACGTGTGTGTGAGAGAGATGATCGCACTGGCGAGAAACTGACAGTTACCAAGCACCGTTGACACACACACACCTATATAATATATATATATATATATATATATATATATATATATATATATGGGGGGGGCGAAAATAGTAATAGGTACTATTACTATTTTCTTACATCAGATTTTCTATTTAGCAACTTTTCGTTTAATGTCTCTGATAATAATCTATAATCTTAATGAACATTTGTCCGTCTTTCGTGTCCGTCTCACACCAGTTTGCCATCTTCATTTCCTCTAATTTCGTTTTTTTTTCTTTTCTCTCTTTCCAGTCAAGACGTCAAAGGCAAAATAAGTGACAACATTGGAATAAAAGAAAAAGATTCTGAAATCATTGGATATTTACCACAGACTTCAGTGATGAGGACAAAAAGTTATATCTGGTGGATGGATGACCCCTGGGCAGCACTTGTTGCTCTGGCCGCCATCATCATTCTTCTCTGTCTTATTGGAATCATCGTTGTTCTCTTTACATGGTCAAGGTGAGTACGTTCTTTTACGCCGTTCTTTTGGACTGGTTAAATTATGTACGTTCTTTTGGACTGGCCAAGTTGTGCCCGTTCCCTTGGGCTGGCCAAGTTGAGCACGTTCCCTTGGGCTGGCCAGGTTGAACCCGTTCCCTTGGGCTGGCCAAGTTGGGCCCGTTCCTTTTGGCCTGTCCAAGTTGGGTCCTTTCCCATAGGCTGGCCAAGTTGAGCCCGTTCCCTTGAGCCGTCCAAGTTGAGTCCGTTCTCTTACATTGATGTCAGGAAATTATTACATTGATAAATCGATGCTAAAATTCAAGGGTACATATTCTCATTTTTTGAACCTTCTGAACCGCGAACATTTTGAATATTCTTCAGTTTGCCTGTTATTTTCAAATCTCGATTCAAATCTCATTTCTCTATGGTTAATCTACTCTCAAAATCTCCCTTAGCCCTGTCGGTGGGGCTTTAGAATACACCGATTACACCCCTGCAGAGGGGTTAGACACCCCGTGTGTGGCGACCCGTGATGCTTGAGGACGGAATCCTGGTGGATGACTAGTCCATAACATGCAATACCACTTTGGCCCTTACTTAGGCTAGACTGTCGGTCGGAGAGGCTCCCTCCGAACAATCAGCTGGCTATGTCAAGTCCTAGCATCTATATGATTGTCACAGCACTACTGCCCCTATGACAAGCCCCAACCCTTTTTATCATATGGGAACTAGAAGGCGGTGGTTGAGTGAGACAAATCTACTTTAAAATGGTTACTATTAAATATGATATGACATGCAAATGTAATATCTATCATGAGTAAAATTGCAGGTAAGGTTGTGCGGAAAATCTCAAATCGATCATTCAGAAAGTCTTCCCTCTTGACGAAATCAATGAAGATAGCATAATTATAGTTATTACTAGTAAACAGGAATATATAAGAATGTAAGGAATTATGTACTGTAATATTTCAATGTTTACTTTTTAGGAATAATATTTTTTGGCATGATAAATTTGGAAACATAAATAGTGTTTATTTATCAACATGAGCGTATCTGAAGCTTATTCGTACCTCAAAATATCAACCGATTGAGAACTCGTAACTCAAAAAAAAACTCATACACTGGGGCACTCGTAAGTCAAGGTACCACTGTATTTCTTTTATTATTGTTCTTCACCTTTAAGTATTATTCTGAATCCTTAAAATTCTGGAAATCTTCTTTTTTTTTTTTTTTCAGATACACAAAATATTTGAACCAATATAGACTTCACCATTTGGCTAATGAACCAACAGATTTCATGTCACCACCAAGTTTGAAAAAATTCGAAACTCAGGTAATTAATTATTTCAATCTGTTTTTTTATTTTTAATCCTCTCTCTCTCTCTCTCTCTCTCTCTCTCTCTCTCTCTCTCTCTCTCTCTCTCTCTCTCTCTCTCTAACGACTAAGCCAAAAAATCACCTGCAAAGTTGGTAACACAGGCGACTTCTAAATTCATTGATGGTATAAGGTCATTTCTTTAAGTCCGAGGCGGAAAATTTCAGCTTATTCTAACGATGCAGAAAATTCGTCCTTTTATTAATCTCACAGCCCACACGACTTTTTATACATTCAGACACCTGAATCGAGACGGTACCGCGTTACTCCTGCCTCGTTCAATCTAGGTAGACCAGACACAGCCGGGTTCTTATACGCTGCTGTTCGGGTATAACAGTATTCCCACTACACTCTCCCAGAGAAAAACACTTTCTCCTTCACTCATTCAATAATAATAATAATAATAAGACCTGAGGAGACTTGCTGTCACTCAGACTCCAGTGAAAGACCATCAGCTAATGCTGATGTGAAAACTCAAAAGGAGTAAATAATAATAATAATAATAATAATAATAATAATAATAATAATAATAATCAAAACGTATCATTTAAGTCCTCTAGTGTCCCAATGGCCAAAGAAAAAGTATTGTTAGACTTTTATTCCACAATAGTTTGTTCCATTTCATTTATATTTGATTAATTCTGTTGGATGTGGGTGGAGACTCTTAATGTCTGAGGACAGGATTGTGGTGGCTGAGGTGTCTATGACTTGGGAACTAAGTGATCCAGTGACATTCAACAGTTCTCTTTAGCTTTTGGGACACTAGAGGAATTAAATATAAAAGGACTAGTAATCTGAGATCCTGAATAAAATCGATAATCCCATCAGCTCGGTAAATAACTAATTTTACTCAGATCACTAGTCTTTTTTATATTCATTTTTAGCTATCACACTCGTTAAGTCCTCTAGACGGCATCCAGAATCCTCACGGAGCTGATAGGATAAAAATAAGATAATTTTACTCGGGATACCAGATCATTGGTCCTTTTATATTTATTTTCAATGAAGTTTAGACGAATCTATTTATTTATTTTTTTAAGGTCGTTTTCTTTTCACTTAACAGATTTTGAACACTAGTTCGATATTTCTGTATTGACAAATCGAACTAGTGATCAAAATCTGTGCATAGATACAGAAGACATTGGCTATGAGATTTAGTCACATGACATTAGATTCTAGCGTGAACACGTTCTGATTTAAGTAACTATGAAAGGGCAAAGTTTTGCTGTTTAGCTGATCTGGTTTAAGAAATCACCTGACCTTCCTAAATTCCATTCTTGTGACGTTTCGTTTATTCAATATTTGAACAGGTCCAATGCTGTGCCAACATAGGAAAACCAGTCAATCAGCTTAGTTGGCGAATAGACAACTCCAAAGTTTGGGGGGTGGAGAGGGATGTAACACTCGGGAAGAGCTGAATCTCTCTCTCTCTCTCTCTCTCTCTCTCTCTCTCTCTCTCTATATATATATAGATACAAGTTCACACACACACACACATATATATATATATATATATATATATACATACATATATATAATCATACACACGTGTGTGTGCACACGTAGAACAGCTTTTTTTGCCTGCTTTTCATTTTTTATCCTCTGTTTACTCCATCTCTCTCTCTCTCTCTCTCTCTCTCTCTCTCTCTCTCTCTCTCTGCATCTTGGTTGTTTTTTCTATCTCTCTAATTTTCTCCTTTTATTTTACTTTCTATTCTCATTCCTTTAAACCCTTTCTTTCCTCATTCATTTAAACCCTTTCTTCTTTCTTTCTTTCTCCAATCCTTTTTCCTTCATTTTCTGTTTGGCGTCTTTCCTATGACTTTTACACCTGTTTCTTAATTACATTTTTTCATTCTTTCTTAGAAATTCTCTCTCTCTCTCTCTCTCTCTCTCTCTCTCTCTCTCTCTCTCTCTCTCTCTCTCTCTCTCTCGTCCCCGATTTTTTTGTATATTTTGACGTTTTTATCTTCCTTGGTTTCCTTCATTTCTCTTTGGCGAGGGGAGTACCTGTGGCGTAATGCTTATCGGTGTAAAAATGGGCTTAATAAGCCAAGTTTGTACTTCACTTCCCCTAGGAAATGCATGAATCCATCACTTCTCTATGAGTATAAGTGAATAGTAGGGCAGAATTCGCTTTTAATACCTTGTTGCGTGCAAAAGCGTCTGGCCGCCATCTTGTTAGACTTTTGTTTCACAATAGTTTGTTCAATTTTATAATTTCATTTCTATTTTAATAATTTTGTCGGCCTCTTCAATGGAAACGAATTAAGTTTCCTAACATGGATTAACAAATAAAAATATAGGCAAAATTTTCAAAATATTCACTTGAAATTCGAACCTGTCATTCTTCTTTCTTTCTTTTTTTTCTTTTTCTTTTGTTTTTTTTTTTCTTTCTTTTTCTTTCTTTTTCCTTTTTCTATTTTTTTATTCTTTTTCATTTTTTGTTTTTTGTTATTGTTTTTTTCATCAAATTTATTAAATGATAAAAAAATATAAAACAACTGGAAATAGAAACTTAGTTCTGTCTCATTCAATTAAAATGTTGCGTACATCTATTATATAATTATTTTGAATATTTTGCACATAAATTTTACACAAAATTGTAGGTATCTACTTATTTGTAAACTTTTTAATTAACTTCTTGTAACTAGAAAAAAAAAGATGAGGTTAAAAACAATTTTTAAATTGCTTAATCAAATTTTGAGTGCATATAACACAGGGATGTTCTTTATTCTATCTATTAACGATTTTGACTATGAATTAAATACCCATTAATAGACTTATGCAATCATTAAGAATATTGTGACGTAGTATTGGTTACATACCGAAATACACCCAATCCCCATTATTAATATAATAGATTATTATTATTAACATTTTTTGTTAAGTAGATATTTACAAACGTTAGCCTAGTTGTGGCACAATGCCATAAGTATGGGACACCCAGTGAGAATCGAACTCAGAAACAATTGTTGGCTAATCTAGCTCATCTCGTGAGATACCCATTTGTTGCTTAGTATGGGAACACAGACGCAAATAAAAAAAATATACCTGTGAGATATTTTTTCATCTTAACAAAAGTGATGGGATATTTAATAATTCAGTTCTTTTGTGGTTCAAATAGTTTCAATATTATATTGATAAAATACAGAAACATTGAGTTACTCTCTGAAAAGATCTTGTTTTTTTTTCTGTCGGGCAGAGCTATAGAATACGCCGACTGGCCCTCTGCATAGGGGTAGGACCACCCCACCCACCCCCGTAGAGCCACCTGTTGGCTGTGGGTGACGTCCCGTAATGTCTGAGGACAAGATTGTGGTGGCTTAGTGGTCTATGAGTTGGGATCCCGTGACATGCAATAGTCCGCTTTGGCTATTGGGCTAGACGGGCGATTGGAAAGACCCATCCGATCAGTCCACGCAACTATATGATTGTCCCGATCGTATTCTTCAAATTGCAAATGTTCGTATGCCATTAATCCAGCCAACCAACCAACCTATCAAATATCAAAAACTTTTTAGAATACTTTGTAGTGAATAGGTAAAATCAGTCCCACCCAAAGATGGGGGTACCACACCCTGGGGAATCAAAGGAACAAATTGTTTTTGTTTTGTTTTGTTGGGGTTCTGCTAATTTGAAAATATTTTAAACTTTTTTTTTTTTGCAGTCCTTGAATATGTACGTTCCGGCCGATGAAGCTGAACGAGAACTCGGCGAAATCAACATGACATTCGAAGGCGATACTTTGAGGCGAGTAGAGCACCAGGGTGCTGACCCAAGCGTCGCTTCAGCTGTTAACCCTCTCTTCAATCAGTAAGTATACAATTATATACTAAATCACTAAATCAATCTGATTACCCTGTCGACCGGTCTAAGAACACCCCCCCCCAATGTGTATCCCGGGCATGACACTAAGCTACATCTGATGGTGAGGCTCCAGTTCTTAAAATAGTAAGGTACACTGGGCTCTTTAGCCTTGCTATGACAACCGGTCCAGAAGAAGAAAATCTGAATTCAAATCAAATGTACTGAGTTCCTTGTGTAAATTTTTAAAAGTTCCTATTTTGATATTTCTCTGAATGTTTTAGATGAGGTTTGATGATTAGTATTACATTGGTCACATGGCCTAGTGGATAAGGTAGTTAGGTTAAGACAGTTCTAAGTGACAGTTATCTCTGGATTCCAGGTTCAATCCTGACAAGCGGCAGTTACATAGAAAATAATTAACACAAGATACCCCTGAGGACTGAATAAAGGGTTAGGTTCAAAGTTCCGTGTTGGCTCCCGATTACGACAGGAAGGTTCCCGACTACGACAAGAAAGTTCCCGAGTCCGAGAAGGTTCCCGAGTCCGACAAGAAATACCTGAAGAAGGCCGGAGGGCATATCGGCCGAAACGTTGTACAGATAACAATGAAGATGAGGACAATAGTCCGAATAATGCAGATAACACTATTCCTTCTTTGGATTGATAATAGTTACTATATTCAACCTTTCTTTATATTCCAAACTATCTGATGTGGTGTATTAGCAGAGTATTTTTCTAATGTGCCACAGACCAACAGCAAACGTGTTTATGCATAGCTTTTGTTTCTGATCAAGTTCCAAGTATTTCTATCTGTTTTATTGCATCACGGCATTGTGAACAGAATAATATTAAACAACACGGA
The DNA here is from genome assembly GCA_023376005.1 of Doryteuthis pealeii. Taxonomy (NCBI): domain Eukaryota; kingdom Metazoa; phylum Mollusca; class Cephalopoda; order Myopsida; family Loliginidae; genus Doryteuthis; species Doryteuthis pealeii. The sequence goes on along the minus strand of CM042181.1, from coordinate 26,281,830 downwards.
AAGATTTTTATGCATTTTTCATTTTTACATTACACAAACTAGAAACTCACCATTTACCAGCACTGGTATGCGTACCACCACTTTGAGTAGCTCTGGTTTACAGGAAATATCCAACCATTGTTATATAATATGTCTGATGATGATCCAAAACGGATTGAAATATATATATCTGTGCATTTTCAAATTTCTTACTCTGATTATATATATTATATATATATATATATATATAATCAGAGTAAGAAATTTGAAAAACGCACAGATGTGCTTATATTGCAATATTTCAATCCGTTTTGGATCATCATCAGAGCATGTCTATTGTAAAAAGAATATATATATATATATATATATATATATATATATTTGTGGGGGGTGTTACAAGGGATTCTAAAGTCAAGTAGAGTTGTTTTTTATTTGTCTGAATTTTTAGATGAGACTTGATAATTTGTATTTTATTTAGAATTTTCAGACTGTAGTCCTCATCTTTATTGTTATATACACAATGTTTTTGACAATGTGTCCTCTGGCTTTCTTCAGGTATTTCTTATCGAACTCAGGAAAATTCTTGTCGAACTCGGAATAATATTAAATAATGCAGAAAGATTTTATGCATTTTCATTTTTACATTACATATTATATATATATTACTAGCAACACCTGTAGATATACCACAGTATGATATAATTATTACAACGTTTAATATGTTTACGTAAGAGCTATTAAAATAGTTCAATATGTGAAGAGTATAATTATTTTGATTTAACTCTCTCATACAATTTTTTCTTCTCCTTTTCATTAAGTTCAATTAAAACAGATTACTGTTATCATTTTCGCGTTTTTACCCCCTCTCTCTCTATTTTTCACTCACTCTTTCTTTCTTATTACATTTTTTCTATGTAGCATGTCCTTTTACTTCCCTTTCTCTATAATAAACACGGAATGGTCTATTATTTAGCTGAGGTGACGACACTCATAAGAAATAAGAATTCCGCAGATAAGCGATACCATAATCAGTATTTACATTTCATCTTGGACGATTTGGACAATCTTTTTAACCAGAGGGTATTAAAAGATTACGGTCAGAAGATTAAGGAACATCCGTATTAATATATACTAGCAGGACCTGTGGATATGCCACAGTATAATAATTTAATTATTACAATGGTTGATATGTTTACTTAAGAGCTATTGCGAAATAGTTCAATATGTAAAAAGTATAATAATCTTGATTTAACTCTCTATCTCTTTATTATTATTATTATTATTATTATTTTCCTTTTTTCCAGACATCCTCAAGAAGGACCACAGACCACAGGGCATACAGAAACCACCACAATACTTTGATATGTACTTCCCCTTTATTGAACATATGCCACAATTAATATTGTTCATTAAAAACTAAAAAAAAATAATTAAAAAAAAAAAACAGACGACCCACAAGTAGATCTTGTGGAAGGGGAGGGTCAGGAGAACCCTTCTAATTTACCCACAATTCCTCAGCTTGTATGAGCAAAAAGAATTAATTATATAATACACTCACTTATTTTTATATTAATTGAATGCGAGAGAAGAACAAAGAAAGCATACTAAGAAAAATATACCTGTGAGATATTTTTTCATCTTAACAAAAGTGATGGGATATTTAAAGACATGTGATCAATTTTTGAATCCCATTTTTGTATGTATAAACTTAAATCATTTTTAAATGAAGGTAATGGATGAAATGTACTTTTTTATGTAAATTTTATACTCTGAGATTAAATCGATGACAAAATACTCAGTATCCTTTTTTTTTTTTACAACTCGACACAACAAAATTATCTTTTCATTTATTATTTTTTTAAATTGGGCAGGGTCGGTTGGGTTTGTTTGAAAAGCTAAAGTAGAATGTATGGGATTATATCACATAACAAAGGTCGGACCGAGAAGTGTTCGTGTTTTGGACAACTCGTACCAGAATAATAAGAAATAAAAAATCTAAAAGTTCCAAAAATATTGAAGAAACTATGGTGAAAAGCTAAAAGAGAAGACAATTATAAAGTGATACTTCCGGTTTGCAATGTAGAGATTACCTTCCTCTTTACACATAAGAGGATTATTTATGTGTAAACTGACTTCCGGTCAGGTACATGTCGTCTGCTGTCTTGCCTCTTTACTCTATAACAATATACTGCTCTATCAGGGAGCTAAAATAGTTTTTAAAATAGTTTTTTTAAGTAGTTTAAACAAAGTTAGTTAAACAAATAGTTAAAAATGTCCCTGAAGTTTTCATGCAATTTCTCCCTGGTCTAAATAAATTAAAATACTTTCTTTATTGAAATAGAATCTGTTTTTACTTTTTATAATTCATAAATAATGTCACTTAAACATAAAACATAAATTTCTCCAAAATGAATTGAGTCTATCCTGGGTTTTTTTTATCAATCTAAAAACAGAAAAAAGTTTAAAAAATGTAAAACTCGGGCAAACTATTAAGGACTTCCATCTTAATCCCTAGTGCTTCCGTCATTCGATCCCCGATTGGGAATTTCATTTCTGTTCATGCTTTTTATGCATATTCTTGGATGCTTTTTTTGTTTTGTTTTTGTTTTTCTTTGTTAAAATAAAAAAACATCCACGAAATAGATTGGTAAAAAAAAATAACAATCAAAAGGAGAATAACAATCTTAGTTTGAATAATGATCAAAATATTATGTAGTCATTGATAAAAGAAAAACTTCTATCAAGAAATATAATAGAATTAATTTGATAATATTATCATCATAATCCTTATTAGTCGTTACTTTTAGACACACCACTCGTTGTCTTATTCTGTCTGGCTGATTTTTACATTTAGATAGAAGCATTCCACCAGTTATAGATTAGGCGAGTACAATCCACTGGATTCCTTCTCAGTAAGAAGGATTGATCTGTTTGCCCCCAACCCTACAGCGGACGCCCATGCTCATAAAAGGCGTTATATATATATATATGCATATTTTATTAAAGAAAACAGTATAAAAATTGTGCGAAACCTCTGAGACTTCGGACAATTTTGAAACAGCCTTCATCTACAGTTGCGACAACTCACTTGCCAACATGAAAAGACCAATAAAGAAACACCAAAACTTTGTCATCTTTCATAAAATATGCCTACAAAGAACATCTACTGCCTAAATACACACTATATATATATGTGTGCGTGTGTGTGTGTGTGTGTAAAAAATGTAAACCAGTGTATTTGGAATGTTTGTCCTTTCAAACTTTCCTAATACAAAAGTTCAGACATGTTGTAATTTTCTGAAGGAAAATGTTATCTCTTTTCTGGTTCATAGGTTCCCAAAGTCAAAGTTTCCTTAGGAAACCTATGAACCTACAAAGACAAAATTGTGTAGACAAATAGTTGGGAGAAAACGTAAACCATACAAATGAAAATGATACTTTCAACACAACAGATATTTTACTCAGATATTATTTTGTTAATGAACACCATTTGCGTCTCACTTTTTATAAACGTAGAAACAAAATGGTGGCTGTTATTCGGTGTTAGACGCTTGGGTTTTGCAAGGACCTAAAAAATCAACTCTGAACGATCCCAGCGTTAGGTTTTTTTGTTTTTTTAATATTTACTTAGTTTTAACATTCAAAATTTTATTAATTCAACTGTTTCGCAAATTATAATCAAGACACCTTAACATAAAGAAACCATTATCGAACTTTAATGGGGATGTAATCTTCAAGTTGAGGGTGGGGCTCAGATTATTTTAATTTATTCATTTGGTGGGGGCTCAAACTAAAATATTGAGTAAAAGTGATCTGGCTTATAAGATCTTTAAAAAGAAAAAAAAGGATTCTGAATATTTTGTCAACGAGATTTTTTTTTCTGTCTATACACCCCAATAAATAGCAATGCGTGAATTGTAGCAAATTTTTTTTGTCCTCATCTAAAAATTTTGTATCCAAAAATCAAATTTCATCTTTGCCTATTTTACAAAATAAAATCATTAAAATTTATGTAATTTTTCTTTTTGTTTTTTGTTTGTTTTTATTTATTTTTTCATTGTCATTTTCACAAACTGTCTTTGCCTTAGAATAATTTTGACTGTACCCCGTATGAAGAGTATTTAGTTGAGCCACGCACAAACCGAAGCTCATAAGTTGCCAGTGCAATAATAAGTCGCCATTTCCTTTCAGAGGCGTTTCAGGTGCCGTGCTCCTCTGCAGAGGGGTAAGACAACTATAAAGGAGTATAATACTAAACTGCATCTGATGGTGAGGCTATAGTTATTGGGAGTGTAGTACCCCTTCATTGTCATTACTCCCAGGTTCACTGTGACCCAGAGTGGTAGTATCTGTTAGGGCCATCTATGGGTCAAAAAGACCGGTTTTTAAATTATTCGTATTCGATAGGACCATTTGTAAAAAAAATAATTTTAAATGAATCTACAATGAACATTGAGGCATAAAATGACCCTAGATGGGTTGATATGCCGTTAAAATCAATCAACAACCTGAAATGTAAAAGAAAAAAAAAGTATCAGTTGAATTCAGTCCGTTGATGTTATCAAAGTTGAAGTTCTCTTCTATGGCCGTCTGTGTTTACGGCCTGCATCAAAATATTGCCCTCTTTGTCATGTTCATTTTAATGGGAGTGTGTGTTTGGCTTGGAAATATATCATTTCCAATATGAACTCTCATGACCGATAACCAAAAAGCACCGATAAACTGTGTAATCGGTCTATGTCCGTACATTTTTCATTACATTAGATAAAATGTTGTCCAGTTCTAATGGCTTTTTTTTTAAGGTCTGAGACGGGAAAATTACAGGCGAAGTTGGTAACACAGTAATATCAAGTTGTTTTTTTTGTTTTTATTTTTGTTTTTTTTGTTTTTTTGTTTTGGTTTTTTTTTTTGGGGGGGGGTCTTGTAGTAATTATGAACTTTTGTTTAATAAATTAGAATGTCCCAGAAAAAAAAACAGAACCCACAAATTTTTTTATAAAACTTAATTTTAACTAGGGGGGTTTAGGATTAGGATTAGTTTAATGGGAAAAATAAATAAATAATTTGGGTTCTGTTTTTTCTGGGTCACCCTGTATTTTTTTTTTTTTTTTTGTTTTTTAATTCTCTCTGAAGGACGAGTGAATTCAATTCATTGCATCAAATTTAAGCTTCTTCTAACGATGCAGAAAATCCGCCCTTTTATTGGCCTCACACATCCGGGCACCTGAATCGAGCCACGCGTTTGCATCACTCCTACGTCATGTTTTTCGTGTTCCGACGGACACGAGTTCGATTCAAGCAGGCCAAACCCAGCCGGGTTTTTTATGCAGCTGTACGGGTAGAGCAGTGTTATTCCCGCTATACCACTTAAATTTGTCCAATTCTTCCTAGATTTCAATAAAGTTCGGAAAATTCCAAACTTCATTACGTGAGGGCCATTCAGCTTCCGGTTCAACAGAAGTTATTTATCTATTTTGTTTTTCCCTTAGTTTTTCCTCTTGTGTATATTCTAACAGGACCGGTTTAGCTCCGTTGGTAGAGCGTGCGCTTCTTGCTTAGAGTTCTTGCTTCGATGCCTGCCCTCGCCAACTCAGCGTATGAGTAGCACAGGGATCTGTGGGTAAAGTAAGGAGCTGATGGTAGGTGTGGCGCTCCACCTCAGACGCAAAAACAATCTCGTTGGTCTAGCGCTAGTGAAAAGGGGATAGACTCCCACGCTGTCTGGCTGATACCGACTTTAGGCCACCCCGACGATTTTACTTATATTTTAACATATTTAAAATTGGGTTGTTACTTGGAAAATTATTCCATATTTTTCCTATTTAATCTTTATAAGATGAACTTGTTTTATCGCAGTAAGAGGTTTATCTCAATCGGTAGAGTATCCATGTAGGAGCAACAAGGTTCCGGGTTCGATACCGACCCTCGTCAACTCAGTGAATCTATTCGGTAACGTGGAGAGCTGATGGCAAGTGCCGTGCTCCACTTCAAACACAACAACAATCTATTTGGTCTAGCGCTAGTGAAAGGGAGATAGACTGTTTCGCTGATACTGACATCTACCGACTTTACTTAATTTTACTTATAATTTATGGACATGTGTTTTGTTTTGTGGGTTTTTAGATAGCATTTGTATTATTTTCTTATTAGACCATAGGCGCGCAGTATTTGCTCCATTTTTGCTGTGTATAGAGTCAAACGCATTGGATAAAATCTACAAACAATAGTGTTGCCTCGAGATTTTTGCTCGAACCCCTCCTGCGATTCGACGAATAGTCAGGATTTATGAAGTTCTTGATCGATTTCTGCGAAACGCGTTTTGTTTTTTGTTTTTTCTAAGGATTTTCTCTACTTCAGGTTGGATGCGATTAAGACGAAGGACATTATAAACCCTAGCTGCTATGGTCGTATGGGTTATACCTCTATAGTTCTTGGTGATTCCGAGGTCACTTTTCTTGGGGAATGGAAGGATGCAGCCTTTCGTCCATTTCTCTATTGTATTTTGTTTATACACTGAATTACATAACCGAAGACATCGTCCATACTTCGAGGGGGATGGGGGTTTCGTCGATGCTTGGGTCTTTTCTACTTAAGGTTTTAAGGGTTTCGTCGAGTTCATCCATTGATATTATTTTATTATATTACGTCCTTTTCTTAGAAATTCTAAAAAAATACATTTTCTTTGAGTCTCAGATTCTGAAATTATATGAATATTACTTTGGTATTTATAGAAATCTATTTTATACAATGTGGAGGCGCGTAGTGTAATGGTTTTCGTCGTAGGAAATGGACACGGCTGTTTGCATTTCATATAGCGCTAATAGCATTGGGAAAGGTTTGAATCCAATCATTCTCCCTGAAGCTATAGGAGGTAGATAGAAAAGACTGAGCTCTTTAGCTTTGGTATGGCAACCAGTCTAGGAGAAGGAAAACTCTGAAGTTAAACCTGTTAAACTCCACTTAAGAAATTGACCTTGTGTTACATCCTGTTCGTGTGAAGGGGTGGATAAATACATAAAAAAGTGACTTCTTAATATCTTTGGAGATATTAGTTTTTTAAATAAGATATTTATTTACCCAACGGAATTCAATCGTCATGTAATGGTTAACAAACTAGTCTCGCAGATCTATTACTACAGAATAGAGAATTCGATGCCATATACTTGCCACTTTGTGTCACATTCTACCCATGCGGGTTGGTAAATACATAAAAAAAATGTCAACCTTCGAATATCACTAGAAAAACTATTTTGTCAATTATTTTTTAGTTCATTAAACAAATTTTGCTACAAAATAATGGCTGCTGGTAAGTTTTGAAGTCAAAAATCACTAGGTGCAATATTTGGCATTGTGAGGCACAATTCGGCGCTTCTGGGTGCCTCTGTTGACTACGTGAGGTTGACGAAATATACTAGACTGTGAAATACCGAGATCACCTGATAGTTTACAACTCGATTGATTTGCTTCTATGGCTTGTATCCCGGCTTCAAAATACATGGTTTTCGGTCTACCAGACCTTGCTTAATCGTCGTGGTTGTTGCAACCTTTTAACCCTATAATTACTGTACTGTAATTAACTGCGCCTTCACCTTGTGTACAAGGGTTTTTAGTTGATTCCATAGCTTTATGGTCCGGTACGAACTCGTAAAGTTCCGAACCTGACTATGTTGCATGTTCATACGTGTAGTTTCAAATCGTACACTGAGTGAAGCAATACATGTGTTAGCACACCAACATGATACTACCAAGCACAGTGAGTGCCTAGCACAAATTGAACTACTTTGGTTACATGATATGTACTAGTTTGCGGTGAGTATATCAAAATATTGCAAAACTTTTGACTCACACAAGTAGATTGGCATTTTTAGATAAATTATCGATCACAGTGGGGAAAAGAAGTCATGATATCCAATGGGAGATGAGTTGCTCATTGAAAGGTTAAGGGCGTCCTATCATAGTGTAATTGCTATCAAGCTAGTCTCGCAGATCCATTACTACTGAATAGCAAGTTCGATTCACGCTCGATGCTCCATAGTTGTAAACTTGTATCAAAATCTTGTGGTGAACGGGTTGAGGAATTTTTTTTATTTTTTCACTGGAAATTTAATAAATCATGAAGAACGCTGCTTCATAAAATCGTATCGTTTTTTATTTGGCCTCAGTTCGGAGGCAAGTTCGATCCAGGCAGGTTGAAGAAACGATGCTTCCGAAAAATCAATTCCAGGTAGTTTTCAAGAGTTCCACCAATACTGTAAGTAAATACATTGCATGGTACAGAGTAAAAATAACCCAATAATTACACACTTGTGCTAAGTGGTACTAACATCAATTTTTATTTCCGTTAAAATGATACGAACTCCAAACTTTGTACGCAATGTTCTATTTCCTCCTCCAATCATTTTTAACCCGTCTATGACACAGGAAAAGGATATATAAAGTGGGCACCTTGTGTATATCAATTTGAATACACAGTAACCCGAATTAAGTGCAGTTCACACATCAGAATCATAGTCAATTTGACTGTATCTCCCGATTGAGTGTTTAAATGTTCAATTGAGGGTTGAAGTGCAGATGCAACTATTTTTTTAAGGCGCGTTACAGTTAAACATTCAAATATATTTGGTTAATTATTCAAAACAGCTCCACTCGAAAAACCAAGAGAAATAAATCTGCTCCAGATTTTTCAGTTTCTTAAGAAAAGAAAATACTCCAAATGAAACCAACAGATAATCTCAAATGGAGCGCTCGTTTTGTAATAGTTATGGTCACAGGAAATGAACGCAATGACCAAAGACGAGGCTGTTTTCCACATAGTGCTGATATCTTGGCAAAAGGTTTTAATCCAATATTCTCCACGTGTTTGTAAATAGTGGGGTGACGCGGTCTTGGTGAAGGAAAACTGAGATGAAACGGGAGGAGTTGTCTGAGAATGTTCTGATACTAATTTATTCCCTGAGAAAACCTTCCAAGCATTCAACAGTGTAAGAGCACGACTTAATCCACTTCGAGAGATTAGTCATAACGCATACACACACTCGAATAACTCAAGACTCCGATCTTTCTCAAAAATCGAATAAGTTTTGATTATTAAAACATGAAAATCGAAACAATATAATTGGAGGGCGCAATAATTTTTTAGAGGCTACCTTTAAAAATAAAGTTAAACGAAAATGAATACTGAAAAACCTGTTACATAATCAGAAAGTTTGGTTTTTGTTTTTTTTCTTTGAAAATATTTTTAACATGCTCTATTTACTGAAACGAAATCTAGTGCGTAAATTTCTTAAGGACCGTATAGTTGTGCATAAGGGGATCAACATATGGGAGCCCACCCCACACCTCAATGGACGTCGCGCCGGCGCCGCCGTCTCTAACAACACAGCCATGACCGGCACGACTCCCCGGCGCACACTCCCCAAAATATATTCTATCCTAGTATATGTGTGTGTGTGGTGTGTGTGTGTGTGTGATAATGAGAGAGATGATACAACGGCGAGCGAGGGATTCTTAGTGCAATCTTCGACGGTTAATATAACTAACCGTCTGAAAGATTGCATAATAATGCATGAAAACTATAATAACAAATATTAACACCATAATAGTTCTATCTCTAGATTTGAAATTGCTCCTGCTTTTTTAGCATTGACCCCTTTATAGTGCTAAAACTTTGCACATCATTCTCCATTATGGGCATTATCATCAAATATAATAACTTTATATACAGGAATCAAATTCTGGGAAGGAGGAGCGCAATAATTCTGAAATGGAGGCGTAAATCTTTTTGCGAAATTTTCAAATTGCTATTTGAATTCTAGTGGAGCACCAGTTTTGTCACGGGGTAATATAAATGCCAACAAAATTCGGAAGGTCAGGAGGTGGGGTAAACAGCCGGATCATCACAGAAACGAAGGGAAATCGTATATCCCAGCCCAAAAATGAAATTGTAATATTATTATAAGTTACAGGAGATTTACTGTCTTAAATATTCAGACTTTAGAAATCAGGGAAATTCACATGAGATATGTATATCATAACTCTTTATGCTCTCTGAACTGTGATACTCCTTTGGTGGAGCATCACTGCGGTCGAGGACGCGGTAAGGGCGGGAGAAAAGGAATGACGCTATTGGAGCAAATGGATGTGACCTTAAGCGGAGGTACAGTACTGGGTATACTATGGTCCGTAGCTATAGACCACCCCTGATACTGATTTATGAAGTGGGTATGTTTAAAGAAGATTTTAAAAAATGCCTTTAAAAAAATTTCGAAGGTATGTCGGAGAGGGGGAATGGAATTATCCCGCCTTATAAAAAAAACTGTTACCTGAAATTAATGTCAGTCCAAGAGGAGATAAATTGTCCAAAAGTAAAATTATTTGACTAGGTTGTGTATACGTTTCGCCCATAAAATATATAATTTTACGTGCGGGTGAGAAGAGAAGCTACTGAAGATCGTGAAGCGCATAGGGTGCGAGTAAGCAGGAAAAAAATTGAGATAGTATTGAAATATTTGGAGAGCGCTATTTAGTCTAATAAGAACATAGGATATTAACTTAAAGAGAAGAAGACATTAGAAAAGTACATTGACTTTCTCATTTCTTTGCGTGTAGCGTTCTTTGCGATTTTACTTTATTTTTCTAAACGAATCAGGGGTTACTAAATAACTCTTGTATTACCCATCAACATTTTTCTAACGACCACGCACGCCTTTTTTTTATTTATTGAATAATTTCAATTCAGACTTTGCATAAATTCCCGAATGTAATATTCATATACAATTGCACTGACCCTTATTCATCAGAAAATCTTGGGAGATAAGTCTCAGCTTCAGGGACCATCCTACTTCAAGCAGCACACCTCATTGTCACTGCAAATGGAGAGTAGAGAAGTAGATTACAGGTGAATCTCACTATCAATGCTCTCACACGAATAACCCTTAAAGGATGGTAATGCTGATCGTAGCGTAAGTACATTTTTTTGTCCTACACTGATCCCTCCCGAGTAAATTTACCTTGTTACAAAGACCAAAGTCACATTTGGGCTTTAAAAAGTACCCTGCTGTTGTTCTAATGGTCACTCAATATGGAACAGGTATAGTGACTGTTTGGTGATCTGACATGATCTGAATGCTTTTTACAAACAATCAAAAATTATGCTGGCGCATAATTAAGTGACATAGTAAGAAGTGAACCAGTATGAGCAACAGGATAACGGCTATTAAACTGTGTATGTAGCCGAATCCAAAACCGTTGTATATATCTAATATTCATGAGTATCATTTAACGATATCCATCGTGCAAAGATCAATATAATTGTATCAGAAGATACATCTCTTTCCTATGAAATCTTCAAATGGCATTTATTTTGTCACATTAGGAATTAAGGCGGAGAATCATGATCAAAATATATACATCGCCTCCTCGTTACTCCCAACTATAAGGTCTAGGTTAACGTTAATCCTATGTCTAGGTCCGCACATTGAGCTTGTGGATGCTTAATTTGGCTATGCACTTGTTGCAAATGTAATAATGTTTATCTAAAAGTTAATCAATATTGAGGATCAGTTGCTTTAAAAGAATATAGACTGCCGCAGCTTCTACATCAAGGAAAATGAGTACCTCTACCAATGAAAATACTGCAACTCGCAGATCAGTGGATAGCTATTTAATATTATCATATGTATATTCTTTCTGAAAGTAATTGATGAGCTATTCAGTGCATCGATTTTTCGTTAGACAATCACTTCATTAATATAGAGATGATTGATTAGTAATTAGCTCTGCGTATTGACATTTATAAGAGTAGCGTTGTGATGTTTGATAGCACTAGCTTATGATGCTAGTATAGTTTAACTAATATACAGTCAGTTGTGATGTGTATGTGATACAAAACTTAATAGCCAACTGAAGTTTGGACTTTTAGTTACTTTATGGGTTAAAAAGATGTTTTATATATTGAACTTGTTATTATGAGCTGTTATAGCGAAAAAGATTTTAGTATAACATTCCTGCCTAACCCCAAATTGATTAGCAGCCCCATTTAAAGTTTTCTCGCCAGTTCCCTGCAACGACACGCGCAACCAATAAATTAAATTACGCGAAACAATATGTTTTATTTTTATTTCACTTGTTTTTTTTGTACTTATCGCATCACGTGACACACTAACTACTACTAAAATGTCCATTCTCGATTAGCACAATAAATGGCTATAGATTCATGCATCTAATGCTTTATCAGACCGTCCTCTGAAAAATGGGAAATGACTGATAAGTCATTTATTTCCTCTTTCCCTCAGTAAAGTTACACCTTATATTGTATGATCAGCTTTTCCCAGAGAAAAGAAATACCTCATCTTATTGGTACTAAAACAAAATTATAGTTGGACTTTAAGCAGTAGGCCTGCTGTGTTCTAATGGTTATAGCCTGTCAGAGTATTTGCGAACAGGTAATGTGCAGTATTGGTATGCTTAACTATACCGCATGAATCAAAGGTACAACGGAATTTTTAACACAACTAAATATATGCTCCATGATTATACTCTTAAGTGACAAATGATTGCAACAGATAAACCCTTATAAACTAGTTTGACCAGTACTAAATTTATATTTGTATGGATATGTGAATCCCCACCCCCACATCAGCCAATAACCATCTTCCAAAAGAAGGAAGAAGGTCGAAAAGAGGTTCTCAGGAGAACATATTTTATATACATAACGAAAACTGTTTTTTTATGGTAGACTATTTTTTTAATTGCAATGATAGCTAAACTTATTCAAACTGTGTTTAGTAAGATAGAAGGGATTTTT
>CM042181.1:26246041-26268946 GCA_023376005.1 Doryteuthis pealeii | reverse complement strand
CTTTTCTTAAAAACTGAAAAATCTGAGCAGATTTATGTTCTTGGTGTTTTCGAGGGAGCTGTTTGAATAATTAACCAAAATATATTTGAATGTTAACTGTAACCAGACTAAAAAATAGTTGCATCTGCACTTCACCTCAAATTGAACAGTTTAACACTCAATCGGAGATACAGCAAATTGACTATTGATCGGGATGTGAACTGCCACTTAATTCGGGGTTACCGGTATTCAATATATACACAAGGTGCCCACTTAATATCTTTTCCTGTGTCATAGACGTTTAAAAATATGGGAGGATAATAGAACATTGCGTACAAAAGTGGATTCGTATTCATTTAACGGAAATAAAATTATGTTAGTACCACTAGCACAAGGTTAATGATTGGTTATTTTAAAACTCTGTACCAGCAAATTGTATTACTTGACAGTATTTGGTGGAACTCTTGAAAAACACCTGGAATTGATTTTCGGAAGCACGTTCTTCAACCTGCCTGGTCGAACTTGCTTTCCAATGAGGCCAAAAAAGACGGATTTTCAGAAGCAGCTTCTTCAGGATTTAATAATTTCAGTGAAAAATAAAAAAATGCCCTCAACCCGTTCACCACAAGTTTTGAACAAGTACAAACTATGGAGCATCGAGCGTGAATCGAACTTGGCTATCAGTAGTAACGATCTGCGAGACTAGCTGATAGCAATTACACTATGATAGGACGCCCTTAACCTTTCAATGAGCAACTCATCCCCATTGGATATCATGACTTCTTTTCCCCACTGACGATAATTATCTAAAAATGCCAATTACTGGTTAGTCAAAGTTTATGCAAATTTTATATACTCACCGCAAACTAGTACATATATGTAACCCAAAGTAGTTCCAATTGTGCTAGCACTCACTGTGCTTTGTAGTATCATGTTGGTGTGCAACAACATGTATTGCTTCACCAGTGTACATTTGAAACTACACGTATGAACATGCAACATGTCGTCGAAACTTATGAGTTCGTACCGACCTAAGTATGAATCAAACTAAAACCCTTTACACAAGTGAAGCGCGCAGTAATTACAGTACAAAATGATATGGTTAAACGAGGTTGCAAAACCACGACATTAAGCAAGGATCTGGAGACCGAAAACCAGTATTTTAAGCCGGATACAAGCCATAGAAAGCAAATCAAATCGAGTTGTAAACTACAGTATCTCGTATTCACATCTAGTAGATTCGTCAACCTCACGTAGTCAACAGAGGCACCAGAAGCGCCGAATTCTGCCTCACAATGCCAAAATATTTCACCCTTTGTATTTGACTTCAAAACTTACCAGCACCAATTATTTTTGTAGCAAAGAGTTTGTTTATGAACTAAAAATAATTGACAAAAAGTTTTTTATGATATAAAAAGCACTTTTTTTTATGTATTTACCAACCCCTCCGCATGGTAGAATGTGACAACAAAGTGGCAAGTATATGGCATCGAATTCTCTATTCCGTAGTAATAGACTGCGAACTAGTTTGTAACCATTACATGACGATTGAATTCCGTGGGTAAATAATATCTTATTTAAAAAACTTAAATCTCCAAAGATATTAAGAAGTCCACTTTTATGTATTATCCACCCCTTCACACAACAGATGTAACACGAAGGTCAAGTTCTTAAGTGGAGTAACAGGTTTAACTTCAGAGTTTTCCTCTCCTAGACTGGTCCATACCAAAGCAAAACTTCAGTCTTTTTCTATCTACCTCCTATAGCTTCAGGAGATGATTGGATTCAAACCTTCCAATGCCTATTAGCGCATATGAAATGCAAACAGCCTGCCATTCCTACGACGAAACCATTACACTACACGCCTCCACATTGTATAAAATATATCTATGGAAATTACCAAAGAAATTCAAAATTTCAGAATCTGAGACTCAAAGAAAATGTATTTTTTTAGAATTTCTAAGAAAAGGACGTAATATAATAAAATTAATATCAATGATGAACTCGACGAAACCTTAAAACCTTAAGTAAAAAGACCCAGCATCGACGAAACCCCCATCCCCCTCGAATTATGGACGTGTTTCGGTTATGTAATCAGTGTATAAACAAAATACAATTAGAGAAAATGACGAAAGCTGCATCCTTTCATTCCCAAGAAAAGTGACCTCGGAATCACCAAGAACTATAGAGGATAACCCATACCGACCATTGCAGCTAGGTTTATAAATGTCCTTCGTCTTAATCGCATCCACCTGAATAGAGAAAAATCCTTAGAAAAAACAAAAAACAAAACGCGTTCGCAGAATCGATCAAGAACTTCATAAATCCTGACTATTCGTCATCCAGCAGGTCGAGCAAAAATCTCGAGGCAACACTATTGTTTTATTTTATCCAATGCGTTTGACTCATACACAGCAAAAATGAGCAAAGACTGCGCGCCTAATGTCTAATAAGAAATATACAAATGCATATCTAAAAACCACAAACAAAACACATGTCCATAAATTATAAGTAAAATTAAGTAAGTCGTAGATGTCAGTAATCAGCGAACAGTCTATCTCCTTCACTAGCGCCTGACCAAATAGATTGTTGTTGTGTTTAAGTGAGCACGCACTGCCATCAGTCTCCACGGTACGATAGATTCACTGAGTTGACCAGTCGGCTATCGACCCGGAACCTTGTTGCTCACATGGAACTCTAACCGATTGAGATAAACCTCTTACTTCGATTAAACAAGTTTCATCCTTAAGATTTAAATAGGAAAAAATATGAATAATTTTCCAAGTAACAACCCAATTTTTAAATATGTTAAAATATAGAAAATCGTCGGGTGCCTAAGTCGCTAGATCACCAGACAGCTGGGATCTATCCCCTTTTCACAGCGCTAGACCAACGAGATTGTTTTGGTCGAGTGGACCCAACCTACCATCAGCTCCTTACTTTACGCACAGATCCCTGTTGCTACTCATACGCAGTGCGAGGGCAGCTCGAAGAAGAACTCTAAGCAAGAAGCGCAACGCTCTACCAACGAGCTAAACCGTCCTGTAGAATATACACAGAGGAAAAACTAAGGGAAAAACAAAATCGATAAATAACTTCTGTTGAACCGGAAGCTGAATGGCCCTCACTAATGAAGTTAATGTCCGAACTTTAATTGAAATCTAGGAAGAATTGGACAATTTAGTGGTATAGCGGAATAACCACGGCTCACCCGTAACAGCTGCATAAAAAAACCCGCGGTTTGCCTGCTGGATCGACTCGTGTCGCGGAAACGAAAAACATACGTAGCAGTGATGGCAGACACGTGGCTCGATTCAGGGGCCCGGATGTGTGAGGCCAATAAAAGGCGATTTTCTGCATCGTAGAAGAACTTAAATTTATGCAATGAATTTAATCACTCGTCCTTCAGAGAGAATAAAAAAACAAAAAAAAACAAAAAAAATTACAGGTACCCGAAAAAAACAGACCCAAATATTTATTTATTTTTCCCATAAACTAATCCTAATCCTAAACCCCCTAGTTAAATTAGAGTATAAAAAAATTTGTGGTTCTGTTTTTTCTTCTGGACATTCTAATTATAACAAAGTTCATAATACCACAAGACCCCCCCAAAAAACCAAACAAAAAAACAAAAAAAACAAACAAAAAACAAAAATAAAACAAAAAAACACTGATCATTACTTGTACCAACTTCGCTTAATTTTCCCGTCTCAGACCTTTAAAAAAAAGCCATTAGAAACTGGACAACATTTTATCTAATGTAATGAAAAATTACGCGACATAGACCGATTACACAAGTTATCGTGCTTTTGGTTATCGGTCATGAGAGTTCAATTGAAATGATATATTTCAAGCCAAACACACACTCCCATTAAAATAACATGACAAAGAGGGCAATATTGTGCAGCCGAAACACAGACGGCCATAAAGAGAAACGGCAACTGATAACATCAACGGACTGAATTCAACTGATTACTTTTTTTTCTTTGTACATTTCAGGTTGTGATTGATTTTACGGCAGTATCCAACCTCTAGGGTCATTTATTCCTCAATGTTCATGTAGATTCATTTTAAAAATATTGTTTTACAAATGGTCCTATCCGAATACGATAATTTAAAAACCGGCTATGGACCCATAGTTGCCCTTAACAGGTACTACCTCTGCGTCCACAGTGAACCTGCGAGTATGACAATGAAGGGGTACTACCACTCCAATAACTATAGCCTCACCATCAACAGTTTAGTATATATACTTCCTTTATATTGTCGTACCCCTCGCAATGAGCACGGCACCTGAAACGCTCTGAAAGGGAAAGGCGACTGGATGATTCATTTTTTGCACTTGGCCAAACTTATGAGCTTCGTTTGTGCGTGGCTCAACTAAATACTCTTCATACGGGTACAGTCAAATATCTAAGCCGCCGACAAGGCAAAGACAGTTTTGAAAATGACAATGAAAAAATAAATAAAAACAAACAAAAAAACAAAAAGAAAAAAATTACAAAAATTTTAATGATTTATTGTTTAAAATAGCAAAGATGAAATTATTTGATACAAAATTTTAGATGAGGACAAAAAAATTTGCTACAATTCACGCATGCTATTTATTGTGTGTATAGACAAAAAAAAAATCTCCCGTGCAAAATATTCAGAATCCTTTTTTCTTTTTAAGATCTTTATAAGCCAGATCACTTTACTCAATATTATTAGTTTAGCCCCCACCAAATGAATAAAATTAAAAATAATTGAGCCCCACCCTCAACTGAAGATTACATCCCCCATAAAGTTCGATAATGTTTCGTTATGTTAAGGTGCTTGATTATTAATTTGCGAAACAGTTGAATTAATAAAATTTTGAATAAATTCAACTGTTTCGCAAATTATAATCAAGACACCTTAACATAAAGAAAACCATTACGAACTTTAATGGGAGCTAATCTTCAAGTTGACGGGTGGGGCTCAGATTATTTTTTAATTTATCATTTGGGGGGCTCAAACTAAAAATTGAGTAAAGTTATCTGGCTTATAGATCTTTAAAAAGAAAAAAAAGGATTCTGAATATTTTTTCACGAGATTTTTTTCTGTTCTATACACCCCAATAAATAGCATGCGTGAATTGTAGCAAATTTTTATTCCTCATCTAAAAAATTTTGTACCAGAAAATCAAATTTCATCTTGCTATTTTTACAAAATAAAATCATTAAAATTTATGTAATTTTCTTTGTTTTGTTTTTTTATTTATTTTTTCATTGTCATTTTCACCAACTGTCTTTGCCTTGTCGCCAGGCTTAGATAATTATGACTGACCCCGTATGAAGAGTATTAGGTGAGCCACCCACAAACGAAGCTCATAAGTTGCCAGTGCAAAAGCATCATCCAGTCGTCATTTCCTTCAGAGGCGTTTCAGGGCCGTTCCTCTCAGCAGGGTTAAACAAACTAAAAGGAGTATAATACTAAACTGCATCTGATGGTGAGGCTATATTATGGGAGTGTAGACCCCTTCATTGTCATTACTCCCAGGTCACTGTGACCCAGATGTTGACCTGTAAGGGCCATCTATGGGTCAAATAACCGGTTTTTACAATTATTCGTTTCGCATAGCGACCCATTTTGTAAAAAAAAATTTTAAAGAATCTACAAGAACATTGAAGCAAAAATGACCCTAGATGGGTTGATATGCCGTTAAAATCAATCAACAAACCTAAATGTAAAGAAAAAAAAAGTAATCAGGAATTCAGTCCGTTGATGTTACAGAAGTTTGAAGTTCTCTTCTATGCCGTCTGTGTTTCGGCCCATGCATCAAAATATTGCCCTCTGGTCATGTCATTTTAATGGGAGTGTGTGTTTGGCTTGAAATAACATTCGCAATATGAACTCTCATGCCGATAACCAAAAAGCACCGCATAAACTGTTTAATCGGTCATAGTCCGTAATTCATAATTAGATAAAATGTTGTCCATCTAAGCTTTTTTAAAGTCTGAGACGGAAAAATTACAGGCGAAGTTGGAACACATAATATCAAGTTGTTTTTGTTGTATTTTTGTTTTTTTGTTTGTTTTTTGTTTTTATTTTGTTTTTTTTGGGGAGTCTTGTGGTAATTATGAACGTTTGTTAATTAAATTGAAGTCCAGAAAAAAAAACAGAACCCACAATTTTTTATAAACTTAATTTAACTAGGGGGGTTTAGGATTAGCATTAGTTTTAATGGAAAAATAAATAAAATAATTTGTTCTGTTTTTTCTGGTCACCCTGTATTTTTTTTGTTTTTTTTGTTTAATTCTCTCTGAAGGACGAGTGAATTCAATTCATTGCATTCAAATTAAGCTTCTTCTAACGATGCAGAAAAATCCGCCCTTATTGGCCTCACACATCGGGCACCTGAATCGAAAGCCACGGTCTGCATCACTCCTACGTCATGTGGTTTTTCGTGTCCGACGGACACGAGTTCGATCCCAAGCAGGCCAAACCCAGCCCGGTTTTTATGCAGCTTACGGGTAGAGCAGTGTATTCCCGCTTAACACTTAAATTTGTCCAATTTCTTCCTAGATTTCAAATAAAGTTCGGAAAATTCCAAACTTCATTACGTGGGGCCATTCAGCTTCCGGTTCAACAGAAGTTATTTATTCGATTTTGTTTTCCCTTAGTTTTCCTCTTGTGTATATTCAACAGGACCGCGTTTAGCTCCGTTGGTAGAGCGTTGCCTTCTTGCTTAGAGTTCTGCTTCGATGCCTGCCCTCGCCAACTCAGCGTATGAGTAGACAGGGATCTGTGCGGTAAAGTAAGGAGCTGATGGTAGGTGGGCGCTCCACCTCAACACAAAAACAATCTCGTTGGTCTAGCGCTTAGTGAAAAGGGAATAGACTCCCACGCTGTCGGGCTGATACCGACTCTTAGCCACCCGACGATTTTACTTATATTTTAACATATTAAAAGGGTTGTTACTTGGAAAATTATTCCATATTTTCCTATTTAATCTTTATAAGATGAACTTGTTTTATCGCAGTAAGAGGTTTACTCAATCGGTAGAGTATCCATGTAGGAGCAACAGGTTCCTGGTTCGATACGACCCTCGTCAACTCAGTGAATCTATCGGTAACGTGGAGGCTGATGCAAGTGCCGTGCTCCACTTCAAACACAACAACAATCTATTGGTCTAGCGCTAGTGAAAGGGAGATGACTTGTTTCCGCTGAACTGACATTTCTACCGACTTTACTTATTTTACTATAAATTAGACAGTGTTTTGTTTTGTGGGTTTTTAATAGCATTTGTATTATTTCTTATTAGACCATAGCGCGCAGTTTTGCTCCATTTTTGCTGTGTATAGAGTCAAACGCATGATAAAATCTACAAACAATAGTGTTGCCTCGAGATTTTTGCCGAACCCCTCCTGCGATCGACGAATAGTCAGGATTTATGAAGTCTTGATCGATTTCTGCGAAACGCGTTTTGTTTTGTGGTTCTAAGATTTTCTCTACTTCAGGTTGGATGCGATTAAGACGAAGGACATTATAAACCCTAGCTGCTATGGTCGTTATGGTTATACCTCTATAGTTCTTGTGATTCCGAGTCACTTTTCTTGGGAATGGAAGGATGCAGCCTTTCGTCCATTTCTCTATGTATTTTGTTATACACTGAATTACATAACCGAAGACATCGTCCATACTTCGAGGGATGGGGGTTTCGTCATGCTTGGTCTTTTCTACTTAAAGTTTTAAGGGTTTCGTTCGAGTTCATCCATTGATATTATTTTATTAATTACGTCCTTCTAAAATTCTAAAAAAATACATTTCTTTGAGTCTCAGATCTGAAATTATATGAAATTACTTTGTATTTCCATAGAAATCTATTTTATACAATGTGGAGGCGTGTAGTGTAATTTTTCGTCGTTAGAAATGGACACGCTGTTTGCATTTCATATAGCGCTAATAGCATTGGAAAGGTTTGAATCAATCATTCCCTGAAAGCTATAGAGTAGAATAGAAAAGACTGAGCCTCTTTAGCTTGGTATGGCAACCAAGTCTAGGAGAAGAAAACTTCTGAAGTTAAAAACCTGTTAAACTCCACTTAAAAATGACCTTGTGTACATCCTGTTCGTGTGAAGGGATTAAATACATAAAAAGTGACTCTTAATATCTTTGGAGATATTAGTTTTTTAAATAAGATATTTATTTACCCAACGGAATTCAATCTCATGTAATGGTTTAACAAACTAGTCTCGCAGAATCTATTTACTACAGAATAGAGAATTCGATGCCAATATACTTGCCACTTTGTGTCACATTCTACCCATTGCGGAGGGGTTGGTAAATACATAAAAAAAAAGTGACATCTTAATATCACTAGAAAAACTATTTTGTCAATTTTTTTAGTTCATTAAACAAACTCTGCTACAAAAATAATTGGCTGCTGGTAAGTTTTGAAGTCAAAATACAAGGTGCAATATTTTGGCATTGTGAGGCACAATTCGGGCGCTTCGTGCCTCGTTGACTACGTGAGGTTGACGAAATATACTAGACTGTGAAATACCGAGATCACCTGATAGTTTACAACTCGATTGATTTGCTTCTATGGCTTGTATCCCGGCTTCAAAATACATGGTTTTCGGTCTACCAGACCTTGCTTAATCGTCGTGGTTGTTGCAACCTTTTAACCCTATCATTATTGTACTGTAATTAACTGCGCCTTCACCTTGTGTACAAGGGTTTTTAGTTGATTCCATAGCTTTATGGTCCGGTACGAACTCATAAAGTTTCCGAACCTGACTATGTTGCATGTTCATACGTGTAGTTTCAAATCGTACACTGAGTGAAGCAATACATGTGTTAGCACACCAACATGATACTACCAAGCACAGTGAGTGCCTAGCACAAATTGAACTACTTTGGTTACATGATATGTACTAGTTTGCGGTGAGTATATCAAAATATTGCAAAACTTTTGACTCACACAAGTAGATTGGCATTTTTAGATAAATTATCGATCACAGGAAAAGAAGTCATGATATCAATGGGAGATGAGTTGCTCATTGAAAGGTTAAGGGCGTCCTATCATAGTGTAATTGCTATCAAGCTAGTCTCGCAGATCCGTTACTACTGAATAGCAAGTTCGATTCACGCTCGATGCTCCATAGTTGTAACCTTGTATCAAAATCTTGTGGTGAACGGGTTGAGGGAATTTTTTTATTTTTTCACTGGAAATTTAATAAATCATGAAGAACGCTGCTTCTGAAAATCCGTCTTTTTATTGGCCTCAGTTCGGAAGCAAGTTCGATCCAGGCAGGTTGAAGAACGATGCTTCCGAAAATCAATTCCAGGTAGTTTTCAAGAGTTCCACCAAATACTGTAAGTAAATACATTGCATGGTACAGAGTTAAAATAACCCAATAATTAACACTTGTGCTAAGTGGTACTAACATCAATTTTATTTCCGTTAAAATGATACGAACTCCAAACTTTGTACGCAATGTTCTATTTCCTCCTCCAATCATTTTAACCCGTCTATGACACAGGAAAAGATATATAAAGTGGGCACCTTGTGTATATCAATTTGAATACACAGTAACCCGAATTAAGTGCAGTTCACATCAGAATCAATAGTCAATTTGACTGTATCTCCCGATTGAGTGTTAAATGTTCAATTGAGGGTTGAAGTGCAGATGCAACTATTTTTTTAGGCTGGTTACAGTTAAACATTCAAATATATTTTGGTTAATTATTCAAAACAGCTCCACTCGAAAACACCAAGAAAATAAATCTGCTCCAGAATTTTTCAGTTTCTTAAGAAAAGAAAAATACTCCAAATGAAACCAACAGATAACTCAAATGGAGGCGCTCGTTTTGTAATAGTTATGGTCACAGGAAATGAACGCAATGACCAAAGACGAGGCTGTTTTCCACATAGTGCTGATATCATTGGGAAAGGTTTTAATCCAATCATTCTCCACGTGTTATGGGTAAATAGTGGGGTGACCGGTCTAGGTGAAGGAAAACTGAATTTAAACGATTTGTACGAATGTTGCTGAGACATGTTCTGATACTAATCCCTGAGAAACTTCAAGCATCAACGTGTAAAGCCGACTTAATCCACTTCGAGAGATTAGTCATACGCATACACACACTCGATAACTCAAGACTCATCTTTCTCAAATCGAAATAAGTTTTGATTATTAAAACATGAAAATCGAAACAATAAATGGATTTGGCGTCAATAATTTTAGAGGTACCTAAAATAAGTTAACGAAAATGAATACTGAAAAACCTGTTACAATCAGAAAGTTTGTTTTTGTTTTTTTCTTAAATATTTTTAACTAGCTCTATTTCTGAAAACGAAATCTAGTGCGTAATTTCTTCCAATAATTATTCTAATCCTATATATGTGTGTGTGTGTGTGTGTGTGTATATTATATATATTGCACATGATCTTGTGCAATCTTCAGACGGTTAAATATCTAACCGTCTGAAGATTGCATAATATGCATGAAACTATAATAACAAATAATTAACACCATAATATTTCATCTCTGATTTGAAATCTGCTCTGCTTTTTTAGCATTGAGCCCCTTTATATGCTAAAACTTTTCACATTCATTCTCCATTAGGGCATTATCAGTCAATATATAACATTTATATACAGATCAAATTCTGTTAAATATTTTATCCATAATTCTGAAAAATGATCTCTTAAATTCTTTTTTGCGAAAATTGGCTAATTTAACAATTTTCAAATTGTATTTGAATTCTAGTGGACACCAGTTGTCACGGGGTGAATAAATCCAACAAAATCGGAAGGTCAGGAAGGTGGGGTAAACAGCCGGATCATCAGAAATCAAAGGAACAGAAACGAGGGAAATCGTCAAATCCCCAGCCCCAAAAAATGAATTGTAATCTTATTTAGTTACAGGAATTTTAATGTCTTAAATATTCAGACAACTTTAGAATTCAGGAAATTCAATGAATATTTATCATAACTCTTTATGTCATCGAACTGCTATCTCCTTTGTGGCATCTCTCAGAGTACTAAGGATTACTTGGCAATGTGACAGGTGTACTGGGTTACATGGTACCGGTAGCAAAAACCACCCCTGATCTGATTTATGAAGTGTATTTAAAGAAGATTTAAAAAATGCCTTTAAAAAATTTCCACCGGTGTCGGAAGGGGGTAAATGGAATTATCCCCCTTAAAAAAAAAAACTGTTAGTGAAATTAATGTCATCCAAGAGAGATAATTGTCAAAAAGTAAATATTTGCCAAACTTTTCCCCCATAAATATATATTTTTACGTGCGGGTGAGAGAACGCATGAATCGAAGCCCATGGGTGGCGAGTACAAAAAAAAATTTAGAATGTTTTGGAATTTTGGCGGCTATTTTATCAAATAGACATGGTTTACTAAAAGAGAGAAACATGAAAATCATTTTAATTTTTTTCTTCCCCTCAACACTAACGTCCCACCCACCCTTTTTTTTATTTATTGAATAAATTTCAATTCAGACTTTTGCATAAGATTCCCATTAATATTATATACAATTGCACCTGACCCTTTCATCAGAAATCTTGGGGGAGATAAGTCTCAGCTTCAGGGGACCATCCTACTTCACAAGCCACACACCTCCATTGCACTGAAATGGCTAAGGATTTCAGTGAATCTCAATGCTTAAGCACCATACATACCCCTAAGAATGGGAATGCTGATGTAGCTAAGTCATTTTTGTCCTACACTACTCCCTCCCAGTAAATTTTACCTTGTTACAAAGCCAAACTCATTTGGGCTTTAAAGTACCTGCTGTTTCTAAATGGTCACTCATATGGAACAGGTATGTGCTGTTTGGTGATCTGACATGATCTAATGCTTTTTACAACAAATCAAAATATCTCCATATTAAGTCATTGAAAGTGACAATATTGCAACAGATACCCTTTAAACTATTTGACCAATCCCAAAACCAATGTATATATCATATTCATATATCTTTAAATTCCTCTCAAAGATCAATTAAATTTGTCCCAAAAGATAATTCTTTCCCTTTTTACTCAATTTTATTTTTTCACCCCAAAATTAACAGATAAGTCAAATCAATTACATTGACCTCCCTCTCTCCCAACTATAAGTCAGTTACTTTAATCAAGTCTTCCTCCCCCTAGCTTTGTGAGACTTTTTTCTTGTTTGTGAAATTAAAAATTTATCTCAAAAGTAACATTTGAGGATACAGTGCTTTAAAAGAAATATGACTGCGCAGCTTCACATCAAGAAAATGAGGTACCTCTACCAATGAAAAACTCACTGCAATCAGGGAACTATTTAATTCATTATTTTTTCTGAAGGTAAATATAGCTTCAGTCTCGATTTTTTTAACACACTTCATAAAATAAGAATGAATTTAGTATTACCTGCTTAATTCAAGTACTTACCTATACATATTTACAATATAAGTTCAAGTTTGTATGTGATGTGATACAAAACTTAATAGCCACTGAAGTTGGCCTTTAAGTTAACTTTGGTTAAAAAGATGTTTTTTTTAATTGAACCATTTTATTATGAGCTGATTATAGCGAAAAAGATTTTAGTATAACATTCCTCCTAACCCCCAAAATTTTAGCAGCCCCAATTTAAAGTTTTTCTCCCCAGTTCCCTGCACGACACCCAAAATAATTAATTACCCAAATATTTTTTTTTTATTTCATTTGTTTTTTTTGTAACTTCCCATCACTCTATACATAAATGTCCATCTCGATTGCACTAAAATGGCTAAGGATTTCAATCAATCTCAATGCTTAATCAGCCCGTCCTCTGAAAAATGGAAATGCTGATAAGTCATTTTTCTCCTTTCCCTCCCAGTAAATTTCACCTTATAATATATGATACTTTCCCAGAGAAAAAGTTAAAATACCTACATCTTATTTACTAAACAAAATTTAGTTGGGCTTTACAGTACCTGCTGTTTCTAAATGGTTACCTGTCTAAGTATGGAACAGGTATGTGCAGTTTGGTAATCTAACATAACCTGATACTTTTTACAACAAATCAAAATATCTCCATATTAAGTCATTAAAAGTGACAATATTGCAACAGATACCCTTTAAACTATTTGACCAGTACTAAATTTATATTTGTATGGATATGTGAATCCCCACCCACCACCATCACCAATACCATCTTCCAAAGAAGGAAGAAGTCGAAAGAGGTTCTCAGGAGAACATTTTATATCATACGAAAACTTTTTTTTTTTTTTTTTTTTTAATTGCAATAACTATTTTCAACTTGTTTATAAAAGATTTATTAAAAAAATTTTTAGATTATTTTTTCTAAAATAAGTAGCAACCATCTGTTCCATGTTTTGAAATATCAAAAATAAATGAAGACTGTTACTAGAAGGTTAGTCTCATTGGGTGCCCCACACATGGCCTTATGCCATAACTAAGCAAATAACCAGACATTTGTTTAAAGCTATCTTATTTCCATTAAAAGATCATTATTAAAATGGACACTATATTAAAGGATAATTAAAGGATTTAATATTATTAGGATTTTGTGTCAACTATTAAGCTGGCAGGTTAATATTGCAATACCTGATAACAGTCTTCAGAATATGAGGGAATTTTGGTAGCTATTCTATCAAATAAACATCAAAATCATTTTATTTTTCTCTACTCAACATCACCCACCCATTTTCATTTTACTAAGTCATTCAGATTTACTCCAACAAAAAGGATTCTATAGCAGTGCCATAAAAATGATAAGATTTAGAAAATTTATATTTTGATTCCTTGCTATTAAGTTAAAACATTCTTTTATTAAATACATTATTACTATTACTAAAACTGTTCTTTTCAATGAAGTTATTAATTTATATTTTACTGGTAAAGTGTTAATTGAAGTTAAAATTTCAAGAAAATAAGAAAATGCCTTTTCAGGTAAAAACTATAGCGGAGAGCTATGTACTAAAGTAATGTAAAATGGATACCAAAAAATATATAAATGCCTTTACTCAATAACTGACAATAATTATTTCCTTGCATTACCATCATAATTACCTGGTAACTATAGAATTTATTTTAACTTCAGACAAATATACATTAATATATATTGATATATATTTGTTTTTCTTGTACAGTTTTTAATATAGGGGGGGGGGGTTTTTTTTTTTATCATGAAATGTTCCTTTAATTTTTCAGGAAAACATCATTCATCAGTTTTAATATGATCAGTTGGGGTATCCCATGATTCAACACTTTACTATTTAACTCTTCCAAAAAAGAGTTACAATAATATTGATTTGGTTTACCCAGAGAAATTGCATTGCTTTAATGTCTTCTATGAAGAGGATTAAAATATCTTAACGAGACCAAATCTTCTTGCACTGATCACCTTTTTATTCTTGGTCTATGTCAATAGGTATTTACCCAACCCATTCGTCATGGGTAGGATGTGACACAAGGTTGCAACTCACTATTTAATAGTAATGAATCTGTGAGACTAGCTTGCTAGCTATTACAAACCCCAATGGGATACCCTTGGTCTGTGTCAATATTATGGATACTGTAAACCACTTATTACTGACAAAAAATAAATATACAAGTAGATGCAGTGTTTTGTTATGGTTAGATATTAGCAGGTATACTCACAAAAGTTGTAATGTTTCTATTAGCCTCCTACTTCTAGGGAGACAGAGGTTACAGACAGAAAATAAATATACAAATGTATGTGGTATTATAGTAAATGCTGGGTTACAACTAGAAATCTTTTAAACATCCACCCTGATTCTCCCACCCTTCACCCCAAAATAAAAAGTAGATTTTAGAGTTTTACAAGTCCTTCCCATACAGAAATACCTTTTAGGCCATTTGGAAAGAGAAGGATAAGGGAAAATTATTCCAGATTGAAATTATTTACAATTTAGTCTTCAATTTAATTAAAAAATAAAATATTCCTAAATTTCATTATTTTCTCCTGCTTTCCAAAATTCTTGGATAATTGGCATCTTGGAATCAAGTCATATTGAAGTAATGACTGCTGCTGCTGCTGTTTTAGGATGACTGAAATCAAGGAGGAATTCAAATTGCATTTTCTTACAAAATAACAAAAATCAACTTTTGCATACCTTTGCACACAAAAAACAGCTAAAACAAAGAAACAGAAAAATAATAAAGATAGAAAAACTTTTTTGTTCCTAGTGACAACTTAAAATTAAATTCAATCACTCCCCCCCCCCCCTCAAAAAACAAAACAAATGGGCAAAATGAAAGTGGGAGCCAAAAAGCCGCAATCAATTAACTTCAAAGAGGGTTTTTAAAAAAAAACACCATTATTTAAAAATACTAACAGTCACTCCCCCCCCTCACTTCATACCATTTTATGGTGAATACAAAGTAGCTTAATTGGATGTAAGAAAAATTCTAATATGTTAGTTTGTATATAATGTTTTTGTCTGTAATACATTCAGTAAAAATAAAATTTCCAGAGAAAGTTAAGTAAGATTCACTTCTCTTAACTTTTGTAAATAATGGAATAGTTAGTTTAGCTGACCATTATAATTGTTTAGAGTTAGGTTCTCACTGAGTGCTCTAAACTTATAATTTTCATATTGAAAAACTAATGGTAAAATCTAACAGCAGCAAGGAATTAATATATCAATTTTGATAACCATTATTTTTGACTGCGTGACTACACTAGTATTTTTTGTTAAATTTCTATACACCTCATCTAATCATGAGTCAGTCTATGTAAAAAGTAGACAAAATTATCTATTTTGGCCTGATTATCGAATTTGTATTTTGTATTGACAATTAGACACAGATGGATCGGTAAATATTTCTCTAAGAAATTTATAGGTCACTTCCCCTCATTCCATACCATTTTATGGTGAATATAAATAAGTAAACCCTTTTTTTTTAAATTAATGATTGAAAATATTAACCATTTTAGCACGAGAAAAATGTTTCAAACATTTCGCCCTATAAACTATTTATGGCCCATCATGAAACTTTAAACAAAAAACATTTTTGTCATTAACTGTACACAGGCAGGTACATTTTTGTCATTTAGAAATAGCTCAATGCTTGGTGACCAATTTAATGTTAATGTATAGAAATATCACTAAGGTGTCCCACTGTAGTGTAAACATTATATAAAGGTTATTTTGCAAAATATCATTAGATATTAGAATTAAGTGCTTTGTTGTTTTCATGCTATTGTACTATAACGCACAATTGCTGATCAAATTATCAGGTCTTGTTTGGGTTTTTGGTTTTTTGTTTTTTTTAATATAGGATTTTTTTAAAATATCTACTTGCAAAAGGGTTAAATACATTTTTTCTTAAAATTTAGTTATTTAATTAAAAATTAATTTTTCTATTTTATTTTTTATGTTGACTTTTTATACAAGTTCCCAAACTGACAGGTATTTACTGTCCCCTGCACATTCATTTGAATAAATAAAAAGGTCTCTGTCCTCCCAGCCAATTAAATTGATTGATCTTTAAATAATAGAAATTGCAGACCCACCCCATTCCATCATCCCAAAGATAGAACCCATTCTTTCAAAGGTCTTTGATTTTGAAACCCTTAGTCTAAAGCAAAAACTTTCTTTATTCTCAGAGTTTATATTGAGAATATTTCAATTTGTACATTCCCTATGCCTATTTAAAGAGAGATGCCAAAGTTTTTCAACAATTCTAAACTCTTTTAATCATATCTCAACCATGTTCTCCCTTAATATATGTATTATCAGTTCAAATAAAGTAAATATGTACATTACTTTAATGATGGGTTTTTTTTTAATTTAGAATCAATCTATGAATACCAAAAATATTTCCATCTAGCTAAAAGCACATCAACTTGGATAATACCCGTTAACCTCTGAAATTAACATGTAAAATTATGACAGAATAATCAAGAGTAATAATATCATCAGTTTAAAAAGATGTTAATCTAAAAGATGCAAATTGAGACAAAGTGAAAAAAACAGCTGAAGCAAATGAGTGAGAGATAGAGGAAGGGAGCCGAAGCAACAAAAAAAAAGCCTTTTTTATATTGAGAAGAAGAGATCAGAGAAGTAAAAATCATGGGAGGGTTGTTTTTGTTAACACCTTTTTATTTTCAGATTCTCCATTGTTATCATAAAGGAAGAAACCGTTTTAACAATCAAAAAGTAGCAGGGGGGAAAAAAATAAAATAAAAAGCTGATCATTTGCCAACATCGTGCAGCAGCTCTCTACTGCAAAAAGCAAACAAATAATGGCTTCTTCTGGAGTAAGGAAAAAGAAAAATAGTAACAACCAAATAATGTCTACCCTGGCAGAAAGAAGTTATTAACTTTTATATTAATTTTTGTGTGTGTGTGTATATTTGCATACATATGTATATATTAAAAAAACAGAGCAATTGGAGAGGGTACACTATATTCTTAAGCTTGAAGACTTATGAAAAAAAATAAAAATAAAAAAACAGGAAGAATAGAACTGAATTTTTTTGGTTTTAGATGCATGGAACTGGATAATAAAATTAAGAAAAATAAATTTCAATTGTCTCCCCTTGAATCAGCCACTAGAAATACCAAAAGAATCTGAACCTTAACTCGACCATTAGTTAAGATATATTAGAATAAAGTAAAGCAATTATCTTTGTCTTTAAAAAGTCTTTAAAAATTATTGCTTTCTTTTGCTTGAACATTTACAAAATTAAAACTTACATCGAGTCGTTATATACAAAGGGTAAACATTTTTTAACACCAAACTTTAAATATCAAGATATATTTTACTTCAAATTATTTAGCTAGGCAACTCAAGTAGATTGAAGAAAAAATAAATAGATTTTTATTATTTGTGCAAATTGAAAATCTATTTACAAATCATATACAGTTGATTTTACGACACCCAAAAACTCTTGGATGCATTCATTCTCTTCAGAACAAATATTCTATTAATTAAATAACAGAGAATGACTTGAAATGAAATTTTATCAGCCACAATTTTATGTCATATACACAATAAAAACTAAGTTAAAATTTATATTTGATAAGTTATATTAAAGAATAATATAGCTCAGTATATGCATGCCTGTGTACATACCCAAAATGATAATTGTTTTATACTTAAAATAAATTATAAAAATTGATGTATAATGTGCAATAATGTGCAATAATCCTGTAATCGAGTTTTATTTATATTTAACCACTATAAAAGCCTTGAATTTATAAATATATGGATACAAATTTTATGTAAAGTATACGTGTTTGCGTATCCTATTTTCTCTTTGATATCTAAATCCAAATAGTTAAACTGCCAACATTTTCCCTGTAGTTGCTGCAGAGTTATCGCCCCTGACCCCCAGTCATACCTGCCTCTTCCTCTTTCTCTAACTTTCCTCCTTCTTTTGCGCAAGTGGTGGAAGAGGAAGGAGAGTTAGATATGATTTGGTTTTGAAAAACCCAACCTCAACAATGTTAATCTTTGAAAAAGAAAAAGACAAACAAATATCAACCCACAGAGATCACAATAACTGTTCTAACCAACACTTCTGGAACTGCTACTAAAAAAGACAGTCTGAAAAAAATGGCTGTCATATTTAGCAAAAGTGCCAAGAAGCGTTGGTTGCCCAAGAGGGGCATCGAGGCAAACCAGATTAATTTTTATGATCCAAATTAACATTAGCATCGGTTTTATTTCAACTTTTTAAACCATCATTCACATCCACACATTGTATACATATCCAAAATGTACACTATACACAATAACATCTACACATACAAAGAAATATACATAATCAGGCAAGTATATTTACATTGTTAATTCCATTTACTCAGTGGCACATACACAGGCATAATTTTATATGTATGCACAGTTATATACAGTGGTTTGCATATACGTATATACAGGTTGTCATACATGGAAACAAATTTGAGTTTTGTTTTCTTTTACATGATCTTTTCATAGAGTCAGCTTGAATTTATCTCAGTTGAAATGAGACAGAAACAATGTAAAGGTGGTAGACAATACGACATGAACATTGTTTCTCTTCAGCATCCCAATGAAAAAAAAAAAAAAAAAAAAAAAAAAAGGAGAGGCAAGAGACTGAAATACGGCTGCCAAACTAACATGATACTTTTTTTTTTTTCATCTGAGGTAAAATATACCTCCCCACCCAACAGAACCACTACTGCTGCTGATGCTTTTGGAACTATAAATGTATAATCATATATTATTGAAACCTGATTGTGTAATAAAGGGTGGTATGTCATTAATGGTTAATGACAGAGGTCTAAAGATCATGGACTTTTAGTAAGGGAGGAGACTATGCATGGAGATCAGATTGTAAAGAAATAAAGTTCCAGAAATAAATTTAAAAAATTTTCAAATGACCAAAAGAAAAAAAAGAGAGAGAAAAGCAAACACAAAATATAACAAGGGAAGCAAAAGAGAGAAATAATAGAGAGACATTGCTACAAAGAGAAATTTCACAGCAAGTGTGAAAATAACAATTAATAGAGAAAGAATAGTAGAAGCTAAAATTAAGGAACTAATTACATACAATCATTGTGCTATATTTAATTAAACTCTCACCTATGGAACATTATTCCCCCCCCCACCGTCATTACATTAAGTGCAACTAATAAATATTTAAACATTAAAAAAGGAAATAATAAAGAGTAGTAATAATAGTAGTATTAGATGTTCATATTTGGTTTATGTTATTTTCTCAGCCCCCAACTCTGAGTCATATCAATGAAACATTAATGTGTATGTTTAGACAAATTCAAAAGAAACTTTCTATTCTACATGCAAACAGAAGAAAAGGTTAAGCAAAATCAGATAGGAACAAACTGAATGAAATAGCAAAAAACAAAATGGAAGCTACAACTAAACAAAAATCCAATCTGACAAACTCTACATCATGCAAAGTTTGAAACTTTACCATTTACAAATAGAAACTAAATCAATGAATATTCAAAAACAAAAAATACTTTATTACATTCACTTTATAAAAAAAATTTTTTTAAAAAAAGAAGGGAAACCAGATTAACATTTTCGTTTTTACAAAACTAGTTTAAATATGAATGAAGAGATTGAGAGAAGAAAAAAACATGACCCAGTGTGGAGGATTCAATCATCCAATAATTAATAAAAAGAAACCTCCAAGACTTAAGTGAGGGCTGAGAAACTGTTTAAAATTATCATTCATATTATTAGTAGTAATTTCAGTTAATCTTGAGTACAAAATAACACTGAAAAAAGATAAATTCAGTATTTTCAATTGATAATGTTGTGGCTTCTTTATCTAAAAGAAAAAGCTTAGAAAAATAATGAACTGCTTAATATTCTAGTTTTTTTTTTTAACTAGAAGAGGATAATGTAATATTTAAGAGTACTGTTACTGCTATCATTATCAACTTTCAGAAAATTAAAGGATTTTTTAAAATTATATTAACAGATATACAAATGGGTAACTTTGTATATCATCACAAACTGTTGTCTTAAAATAAATTTCTTAAATTCATTATCGTTCAGCATCAAAATCAAATAAAGTTACAAGTATTTTTCAAATGAAAAAAATCAAAAGAACTTTACAACCTTTAAACAGAGATATAGAAACTAAATTTAGTTAAAAAAAATATTTTTGTTTTTGATAATGAATTTAATCAAAGAGAAAAATCTAAAAATATAAGGGAGGCAACTCGTATTGTCAATTCTACTCAGTAAATAAAAAATATCATCTTAAGTTGTCCAAATTTCTGAGTGAATTGTCAATTTTTTTTTCTTTTGATTCTATGTAATTCTTATACGTAGAGAGAAACAGCTCATTTTAAATATATATATATATATGTGTGTGCGTGTGAGAAATCTTAATAAATACACTCTCCAATGGATTGAATAATCTAATTAAATAGATCTAAATAATCAATCACATCACAAAAAGTGATTCTAATAATCAATAATAAATATACGAGCTAACTTTAAAAAGAAATATTTAAGAAAAAGAAAAAAGGTCTTCTAAATTGTAGCTTGATTGCAGATTTTTCATTTTTTTAAAATTTGGTGAAAAGTGTAATATGTAAGTGCCATTCTCACTAAAATGACACGGATTGACTTTTTTTTGATTTAAAAGAAAAAGAATCAAATAAAAGCAATAGTCAAGACAACCAAAGTTACATTATCAACCTAATATATATATAATATATATATATCCTCTAAAACAAAGAAAATACTTTCTTTTTTTTTTTTCAAATAACATCAATCCTTGCATTTAGGAAAGCCAATATTTGAGGGCAATTGCACCATAAGAGTATTTTTTATTTTTGCTTTTCATTATTTCATGTTTGTTTTCAGTTTTTTTTTTTTTTCTTTCACTTTCCGCCAGAGTCTACTGAGACAGGAGCTATGGTCAGTGCTGTTTCTAGTGGAACTGATTTAACTAGAGACAGGCCATACATATTCAGATACACACATGTACACACAGATATACTCATACATACATACACACAAGCATACAAGTACATTCACACACCAGCCTTGTTGCTGCTGCTGCTGCTATTGTTTTTATGACAGGGCTTGCTTCAGGAACTGGCCGAGTTCCATGGTGTGCATGTGTTTGTTACCAGTGGCAGAAGCTGCAGAAGGATAACGGCCAGCATACCTGGAAAAAAAAGAAAAAAGTATATAAATAAATTATGTGAGATATTTAAAACAATAAAGTCTACAAAATCATATCAATGTAATAAAATCGAAGTTACAAAACACTAAAAGGTTTCAAAAACCTGATTGTTATGTGACAAAGATTTTTTTTTTTTTTTAAAGACAAGACCAATCTATATATTAATACACTTGTTCCTAAATCTCCTGTTATCATCCTGCAACACCCTCTGATTAAAAATGAGAACGTCCAAATTGCCCAAATGTAAATCCAGATTATCTGGTGTCGCTTAATTGCAGATTTCTTATTTGTCCTATTTTATTTCACCCAATTTTATATTTTACATTTCATATAGTGCTAATACACTTGCGAAAGGTATGAATCCAACTATTCTCCTTCCAGCTATGGGTAAATAGTAGGGCAGACTGGTCAACCAGTCTAAGAGAAGGGAAACTCTGAATTCAAACCTGTTAAACTCCACCTAAGAAATTGACCATGTGTCATATCCTGCTCATGCAAAGGGGTTGGTAAATGTATATACTTGTAGAATGAAAGAAAAAATATGTTTTAGTCTTAAAACAATTTCTAAGAGAGAGACATCAAAGAATTTGATATTTCATCTCTTGAAAGGAACAAAATTCAACACTGCCTCTTGAGATAAATCAAGTTCCATTATCATCTAAGTCGACCTAAAGTTTACACCATGCACCTCAGATGAAAATCGGTCTTAAAATGGTGGCTTCTAACTGATCCGGAATTAATTTGGCACAGTCATCAGTCTAGGTGAAAGACATCCACAAGAGGTGAGCAAGCTGACCGTAGGAAAACTATTGCTCAAGGAAATAAAGGAAATCTGATTTCATCTTCCTGGTAATGGTAGTTTGAAAAATCATATGCGATTAGGTTGTTTAATAGAAAATATCAAAGTAAACATCTTCATATATCACATAGTAAATTTACTGATCAGTGAGTTGACTTGAGAAATAAAAGCTCATAGCAAAATGTATAATCATTGTCTTGAATTGTTTTTCTACTTTGGTTTATTTTAGATTATAAATTAATTTACTTACTGCAATTCTCTCTTGCTATTAATCTTCTTGAGCACGGTTCGGAATCTGGGTTCAATATAAGCCCAAGATCCCATATTCTTGTGTTCTTCTTGGCACCAACACACATCAGCACGTGCGTATTTCTGGATCTCTTCCTTGACCAAATCAAAGGGGAAAGGAGAAATCTGAAAAAAAGAATTTACAAAAATACAATATTTTCAATGTTTTCAAAAGCTAAAAATATCTGGTGAAA
>CM042181.1:26031041-26243541 GCA_023376005.1 Doryteuthis pealeii | reverse complement strand
TCATCTTTTACAACTTCGGTAAAAGCATCTGGTATTTCCAAATTGTACCTCATAATGCCAAAATTATGCAAAACTTTTGACTCACCTGAGTAGCCACAAATTCCTTCTAATACCAATACAGTGATACCTTGACTTACAAGATTGTCTCATTCTGCTCGGAATTCAATTTCCTTGTATATCAAATTAATTTTCCCCATTGAAATAAACTGAAATGCCATTAATCAACTACTGCCCCCCGCCTCCACAACAACTTTTTTTTTTGGGGGGGGGGTACATTTTTTAAAATAAGAAAAATAGCACTGTATCTATATATATATATATATATATATATATATATATATATATATTTATTTTAATTTTGTTATAAATTTGGAAACTTAAATGGTTTTAGTGAACTTATTAACATAAGCTTATCTGAAGCTCACTGGTACTTCAAATTTTAGTTCTCAATAAAAAGCAAAAATCAAACTGAGTTTGTAACTCTGAAAACTCATAAGTTGAGGCAATCGTGAGTCAAGGAACCAATGTACTGGTATTTAAAAAAATGACTTTGTATCAAATCCTGCTCATGCAAGGGGTTGGTTGTAATGGTCATGACTTTTTTTTATATTTATGGAAACTGATTACACAAAACTTAAATGATAAGGCCTCATATTTTTTTTATTACAATATCTTTGTTACAAAATCGAAATATCATGAGACTTTCATTTGCTAAAGTTGCAAAAAGCTACAAAAATCAAATTATAAGTAAGGGTAACCTGAAGCCAAAACATTTTTAGATATTATTTTTCTAATGCATTGGGGAATGAGAAAAATTTTGGTACACAGATTGGGATTTCACAGTTTACAAAAACTGTGTTCCCCAATGATACCTGCATCAGAAAAATAAGGTCTAAAAAAATGTTGGCTTTGTGTTACCCTTACTTTTAACCTGGACTATTTCAAACTAGACTCCTTAAAAGCTCTATAAGGCAAATACTGCTTCTTTTTTTTTTCTTTAATAAAAAGAAAAAAAACTGAAAAAGTTTACTTACTGGTTTACGGAAGGGAAGAGCCACTTGTCTCCTGAGAGCGTGGAAAAGGTTGGCTGGGGTAGTGAAGTTGCACACAAACCAATTGATTTCATGCAATTGTTGCATTTCAAAATTGGGGCCTTCCGGCTGAAAAAAAAAATCATATCCAATTATTGTACAAGAGTAATCAATGGTCACATATGATTAGCTGGGTATTGATCTTAAATCACAAACTCAAAGAATTTACTTATATAAAGAAAAATACAATGCAACATTTTATACAACATTTTGTAGATCAGAGGGTGCTTAAAAAAGTTAACACATTTATGAGAATAGTTTTATAAGAAAAGCAGGACTGATCCTATTTCAAAGTGCC
Organism: Doryteuthis pealeii; assembly: GCA_023376005.1. Lineage (NCBI taxonomy): Eukaryota > Metazoa > Mollusca > Cephalopoda > Myopsida > Loliginidae > Doryteuthis > Doryteuthis pealeii. The sequence goes on along the minus strand of CM042181.1, from coordinate 26,242,152 downwards.
TTTACCATTCCTGTTAAATAGATTCTTGGAATATTCCATAGGTGATCTCCAGAGATAATATTTTCTTTTTAATCACCAGTGGAAAACTCCAAGGATTGTGTTAACATGGATGGTGAACAGATGAAGACTGAAATCATCAGTTCATCTTTTCTAATAAAGGTAATCCCATAAAAATGAGAACCTGTTATTTTAATAACCTTTGTGTGTGTGTGTGTGTGTGTGTGTGTGTGTACATTGAGAAAATAAAACAGCAACACTCTAAAGGAGTGGTTAGCAAACATTTTCAGGCTAAGCACTCCCCTTGTAAACAACAGATTTCCAGAAAGGAAGGAAAAATAGAAAAAAGAAACTAATAAATATTCTTTACTTACAGGGAAGAATTCAGGATCATCATTTGACATTTGGAGGAACCGTTCCAAACGAGCACTTGAATGCTCAGGACCCTAAAAAAAATAGAAAGAAGAAAAATGATTAACATAAAAAATGGGGGGAGGGGGGGTCAATAATTATTTGTATATAACATGCACTTTTCCACATTCTTATGCCTGAAACTAATTAAACTTCTTTGGCTATGTGTATCCCAATATTCAGGATGGTATGACCCACAGCCTACAAATATATATGACCTCACATGTCACATAAGCAGGCAGAATTCTAAGAAGCAGATTCATTTTTTTTTTCAAAAAGTCTTAAAGCACAAATATTTGACTAGATGGAACTGTTTCTCTGTAGTATCATTATCATTGCCTACCATCACAAGGGAATACATTTCACATTGAAATGGTTTAATTATTTTTAATTATGATAAAAAATAATGTGCAACAAACATTTCTGTTCCATACAGATACAGAGAAATTGGTACAGGAATGTTGTTTTTATATAATTATGTTTAGATTGGAAAAAGCCAAGCCCCAAGCATAAATTTACCCTCTGCTGTTTAAGCTGGATCTCTTCACCAATAGCATTAGGAGAGGATGAAGTAAAAGTACCACCAGTAATACCAGGGGTTAAAGAATTCTACTGTAAGTTAATCCATATATAAAGTGTTGCTAACAGATATATAAAATAAATCTTGTAATTTCTTACCATTCCTTCATAACCATGAGGTAGCAACATAACCAAACCACTTTGTCGAACCCATTTCTGCTGACCACTTGAAATGAACTGGTCAATGATACACTGAGCAGTGTTGGAGAAATCTCCAAACTGAGCTTCCCAGATGACCAATGAATTGGGATTAGTCATAGAATAACCAAGTTCAAAACCTGCAAAAGAAATAACAAAAAATAAATCTCTTAAACTTTACACCTAAAATAAACAGAAAGAAAAGATATAAATCATCTGACTTCTATTTCTATACAAATAAGTAAAAGTAAGTAAAGTTGACAGAGTAGCCTATTGTCAGTATCAGCCTGACAGCTAGGGAGTCTATACACTTTTCGCTAGCGCTAGACCAAGGAGATTATTTTTTGCTGAAGTGGAGCACCACACCTACCGTCAGCTCCCCACTTTACTGCACTGATCAGATTACCCAAGCTGTGCTACTCATATGCCAAGTTGGCAGAGACCAGTATCGAACTCAGAACTTAGCGATTCTGAGCCGGTGCTCTACCGACTGAATTAAACCGACCCCCTATACAAATATTCATTTAAAATGTTGATGTTCTTATCTTATTATAACAGAGATTCTGTGTGTGTGTCTAACCAAAACGTCACCACCAACATCACAATTCTCTAGGTTATTTACATTATATTCATAATGATTATTGAAAAATCATGATTCAATCTTAATCAGCATCTTATTTATTAACAATGTCTCTAGTAAGGATGGATTTGCCTCAATGTATTTAAAATCTTGTGATGTGTGTTATATAGCATTAAGAAATAAATGTTTACATAGTATATGGTGTGAATAATTTGCATACCGGTTTTAACAAAACCATGTTTAATAAATGATTACTTGGGGTTATTGATTTCTAATATTATTTTATCCTCAAACGTATTAAAAACAATCTTATGTATAATTTTATATAGAAATTAATTATAATAAAGTAAAAATAAGTGTAATCCTTTTTGTATTCATATTTAATTGGATTGGTCTCTCTAATTCAATATAATATTTAATTATATTAAAACTTAAATACTTGTGCCCGGAAGGCACATTTTTTTTGCTAGTTTGTAAATTAAAATAAAATAGAATAAAAAAACTACTAAATTAGAATTAAAAAGGAATGATAATTGTCACATCAGAAGAGAAAATGCTCAACTGTGTTGGGTTTCACTTTAATATTCAACTTTAAAAGTCTACTAAATCTGTGAACTTGTTAGTTTCCTTAAATGGTTCTCTACCTTTTTTGAGCCCATGCACACTTTCACTATATGTTGTTATTTAAACTTTCCAAAATTGTCCGTCTCAAAAAGGTGCATTCAAAATAATAGGCACATAATACAGAAAAACCTTGTTTTCTTCTAAATTAGCACATAAAACTTGACATACATGGGTCAATTTTATTGTGTAGTTTTACACATTTAATAGCAATTGAACGGGCTGATGGATATTAAAACTTAAATGAGAGTGAACGGGCTGATGGATATTAAACTTAAATGAGAGTAGGTCAGTCAGTAGAGCATTGGCCAAGGAAACACAAGGTTCCAGGATTTGATACTGGCCCTCACCAACTGAGTGCATGAGTAGCACAGCTTGGATCTGTGCAGTAAAATGGGGAGCTGATTGTAGGTGTGGTGTTCCACCTCAGACACAAAAACAATCTCCCTGGTCTAGGGCTAGCAAAAAGGGGATAAACTTCCTCACTGTCCAGCTGATACCAACAGTAGGCCACCACTCCAGTGAAGCTGAATGCAATAAACAAAAAAAAGTTAAAATGTTAGCAAATTGGAATTTAATACATAAAAATAAAATTCCAGCAGACTGGGTTTTATTGAACTCTGTTTAAAGAATTGACTGTGTGTCACATCTTGTTTGTAGATAAATGCATAACTTGGTTTGGCACAAGGCCAACAATATGGAGGAACCCAGTGAGAACACAACTCACTACAATGATCTTCTTATATAGTTCAATGGCCATTCCACTATTCCAGATGTTCTACCCTCTCATGAGAATAATTCATGGCATAGAGTAGAACTTTCAAAAAAGGCTGGCAGCCGAGATTCTTTTTAGTTTTTTATCTAAAAAGTAAAAATATGGAGGCACTCATAACAAAATGGTTATCATCATAGGAAATGGATATGGCAACACCAGTTCAAACCCTAGACAAGGCTGTTTGTATTTCACATAGCGTTAATACCATTGGGAAAAGTATGCATCCAACTATTCTCCCGCCATCTACATGTAAATATTATGGTGAACTTAGCTCTTTAGCCTTGGTTAGGTAACCAGTCTAGGAAAAGGAAAACCCTGAATTCAAACCTGTTACTCTGCTTAAGAAATTGATCTTGTGTCACATCCTACTCATACAGAGGTGTTGGTATATATCTAAAAGGTAAAAATAAGTGAAAGTATTACATACCAAGGACACCAAATTCAGAAAGTGAACTGTTGCAGACTGTATAATAGGCCTGGTCTGGATAGAGGTTGTTTAAAGACAGGTAGGTTTTCTTGTCAACATTTTGGTGGTGCAAAACATGGTGACGATGACTGAAAGAGATAAAAAATTGTTTCAAAACAGATTGAAAATTCTAATAATCATTATTATCACACATTTCATTATTTACATTCTTATTAATATTTTTTATGTAAAGGCTTTGCTTTGTATGTGGGTAATCTCAAAAGGTATGTCTCCAAAATATTTAAAAATCACAGAAACAATGTTAACATCATTTTAAAAATGACATGTAACTATTTTCTACATAATCACCATTTTAGTCAATGCCATTTTTCTAAGCGCAGTAGTAGTTTTTTTTTGTATACCCATGTCATACCAGCTTGCTGGTATGTCATTGGGGAAGTATTGAACCTTGTCAAACTTGCAGACGTTTTTGACATCCATCCATACACTTCCATTAAATGGTGATGAATTTCCATCGGTTTAATGTCTTTTGAATTCTAAAAACAAATAACTATGGAAACTTCACACTTGGAGGTAGTGTTAATTAGGAGCTCCATCAATAGTGACTGCCAAGACACATGCACAACAAACATATTATAATTATGAATATAATGTTAAAATTAAGATATGAAATGTCCACAGGAGAACATCACTTATGAGTTTGTCCTTACTTGTCCAGAATGTTTTCTTACTCTGATGGTTTGTGTGATAGAGAGTAAGTGGCCATACAGTTGCTTTTTTGTAGGGTGCTGCTTCTAAGATTTGTTCAAAACAGCACACAGCATCCATATGTAGCCCCCATCAAACGTTTTCTCTATGAGCTTTGTTAGAATCATACAGTGCAGCCATACAGTAGCACTGACACAGCTACAGCTTGGAAGAATTTTCATTTTATCAGTGAGATCTGATAACATAAGTCGGAAAAGTGGCCTATTTGAGTATCAGCTGGACAGCAAGAGCGTCTATCCCATTTTCACTAGCACTATGCCAGGGAGATTGTTTTTGCATCTGAGGTGGAACGGTACACCTACCATCAGCTCCCTATTTTATCACACAAATCTAAGCTGTGCTACTCATGCACTGATTTGGCAAGGACCAGTAACAAACCTGGAACCTTTGTGGTTCCTAGGTGGATGCTCAACCAACTGAGCTAAACCAGCTTTATCCTGCCTATAGTTTTATTAGCTGAAAAAAAAAAAAAAAAAAAAAAAAAAAACACACCCTAATTTACCAATGGTAATAATAATTATAAATTCTAAGAAAATCATTGTAAATCTATTTGTTATTTACTAAATTAAAAGTATATCATTTTTTTTTTTTTCTTTCTTAAAGAGAATCAAAAGAGAAGAGATTAATGAAAACCCATTATTCCATACGTTTACAACTGAAATGTTTGAAATATAAAATACCATTGATAAAATAGTGAAACAAGTAGAAAGCTTTTTAAAGTGCCAATTATTTAATAGTGTAGCAAGATATAGTCTGTCCCACGCACCCCACTTCCTTACACTCAGTTTTCATTTATAAGTCAATAGTAATAAACATAAGTGGGTAATTTAGTAAGTTAATAACTTAAATTTGGTTTCGGATTTAGCAGCACCTCAATAAAAGTTGCAACAAAATAATAAATCATTAATGATTAATTCTGAACAGGACATTCTGTAGAATGGGGGGAGGGGGGAGATTATTCTTCAGGGTTGTTGTAAATATTCTCACCTGAATGTGCCTCTTTCAACATCTTGCCCACTGAGACGTACATGAACGCCTTCTTTGAGGAGGGAACCAAACGCAAGAGCTTCCCCAAGAGCCCAATCAGCTGTACGGTTTTTCACCATTTCTTCATGAGACTTGAGGATACGCTTAACACCTGAAATCAAAAAGGTTAACATAGTAAACATAAACTTTTCTTTTTGTTCTCAGTTTTATTTATTTATATATATATATATATATATATATATATATTGTATTTAACATATTGATAACTTAATTCTTCTTGTCCATATAATTTATTTTTGTACAAAACTTACATAGAACAAAATTAACTATAAGATAATATCTAATATATAATTAGTAAATCTCTTTTTTGTTATGTGAATTTTTAAAACAAATTTTAAGACCATCTCTAAAATGAATAATAATGGTACCATATATTTCATCATTTTTTTTAAGTACTTGTTTATTTACAATGAGATTTAGTATTAATTGTTTTTCCAGATATTTTGATAGATTATCAAAATTAAGAGCCAACAAACAACTAGATCTGCAGTTACAATTTTTTAAAAAACTCATATTTTAAGAAGGCCAAATGATTACAGCCTCAAAGAAATACACAGAATGATCTGTTTTTAAAAAAAGTCGTCGGTGTGGCCTAAAGTCGGTATCAGCCAAACAGCGAGGGTGTCTATCTTTTCACTAGCGCTAGACCAAGGAGTTTGTTTTTGTGTCTGAGGTGGAGCGCCACACCTACCATCAGCTCCTCACTTTACCACACAGATCCATGTGCTACTCATACACTGAGTTGGCGAGGGCTGGTTTCGAACATAGAATCTTGCGATTCCTAATCCAATGCTCTACCAACACTTAAGATAAACACTTTTGTTCCCTCATACAAATTATATACAAGGGGAAAGAGAGAGAGACTTGGATATTTCCACAACTCAATAAAAAAAAAAATATATTAACCTCTGTGCAATGCAAAATCTCCTTCAGGTTGAGTACTGAATTTCATGCCAATATGATTCAATGTTGATTCATCAACTCCAGTCAATGGAATTTTCATTGGATCTTTGCCTTCAAAGAATCCACTCCAGGGAGAATCCAACCAATCCCGATTTCGGACAGCTGTCTCTCTACGAGATGCCATGAAAGCTTCTTCACAGATCTTGTCATACTTGGCAACTTCATCCTGAAATTAAAAGGGGGAAAACATTCTAGTAACCTACATCTTTAACTTTTATGCACACAAAAAATTCATACATATAAAACATAGTTTATTTATTTCTAACTATTTTGTCATTTCCAATTTACAAAATAGTTACAATCAAATTTAGCAAATATAATTGAATTGGACTAAACTTCAACACCAAAATAAAATTTACTCATGTTGTACAACACAATTTAACCTATTGCTCTGAATTTTTGAGATGAGGCTTGATAATTAGCATTATTTGAATCATTCGGACTATTGTCCTTATCTTTATTGTTATCTGTACAACCTTTCAGCCAGAAGAAGGCTGGAGGGCACATCAGCTGAAACATTGTACAGATAACAATTAAGACAGAATAATCCAAATAATACTAATTATCAAGCCTCATCTCAAAAATTCAGAGAAATAGTATAGATAACAATAAAGATGAGGACAATAGTCTGAATAATCCAAATAATACAATTTAACCTGTACAGAAATTTATAATGATTATCTTTAAATCAAATCAATTTATGCTATCTCAGATTTAAAACAAAAGTGTAAAAGTCATTAAACCCATGCTAAACTTTCTATATAGCACATAATGTGTATATTGTATGTAACAGGTTTTTATGTCACCATAATATAAACTGAGTAATGAGAAAATCTATTGTTATGGTAACACAAGGTTGGGTGATGTAGTTTAAAAATGTAAAAATAAATTTTCAAATTTAAAATTTTAAAAAATACTTATAAAAAAAATAGATAATTAAAAGATTATTGTTTATCTCCCAGATAAATGAATAAAAGACAAAGCAGAAAATTAACTGTTGACTTAATTTTACCAGAAATATTTAGGAAGAATTGAACATAGAAAAAATTTGTTAGAAGTAAAATGCAATTACAAAATTACTTATCATAAATAAAAAAATTTTTAATTAGTAATAATAATTCACCCAAAAGGAAAAAAATAGAAGACTCCTTACTTTTTAAGCATTAGATTTCAAAGTCTTTTCATAAAGTCGATTATCAACAAATGGTTATCACAACCCAAAATATGGATTTCCTTTTAAGATTTTTTTTAGCAAAGATGAAAAATAAGAATAAATTCTAAACATACTGAATATTGATTTTCATCATCAGTCCATAAAAATGATATTTACTTTAAATGATATATTCAGCTCTAATTTAAAATTAAATAAAAAAATGTATTTTTTCTCTGTATTACCTACCTCATACTCCTGTTGTGTGACAACTCCTTCTTTGATAAGTTTCTCCACATATGATGCAAGTACAGTTGGTTGTTTTGCAATCTTTTTATACATGAGAGGTTGTGTGAACATAGGTTCATCAATTTCATTGTGGCCACTGCGACGATAACACACCTGAAGAATAAAAAAATAAAATGATCCTTAGAGTTTCAATAAACATACAAAATGCATTTCTTTTTATCAGAGTAATTCTAAAATTTTCAAATTCTGTGCATTAGAAAATAAAAATTTTTTTTTTAAATTATCAGAAGTTGAAATTTCAGAATAAAAAAGGACATTCCTTAATTTATAAGCCGTCGGTCGCTACTGAACTAAAGGGCTCACAGAATTTCCGAAATTGGCCATCAAGATCGGATTTTCTGCATCAACCAAGGATTGCAGGGTCTCTATATTTGCTGAAAGTCTAGCCGAATGCCCACGTTGTGTTCAGATCTCAAACGACTAGAAATCTGCTATAGAAACTGATTTCCAAGGTTAACGGCGGCCTAGTGGTCACATAAAAAACGACTCTTTTTCTTCAAACTTAACAAAATGTATATTCAAATAACAAAAGAATACAAACAATTATTTCTCAAGACTGTGGGAGTGATGTACCCGTAATTAATAACTTCTGGTCTTCTGCAAAGTATTGTGCAAAACAGTTTGTAAGTTGACTAAGTTTTCAAATGGTCTTAGCTGAAGTCAGTTTCTCTCGGCTCTCAGTATTTGCGTTAATCTTCTCAGCTAGCCCGATCAGCTCATGTGATTCTCAAGCAATCACAACTTCATCTGCTCTCCAGCCTGGTTTGGCTTCATCTGCCCGTTCGTCCTCATCTGCTCTCAAGCCAAAAACGTCTGAGTTAAATAATATTTCAATCGGAACAATTTTATTTCCGGCCGGCATGAAGATATTAGGAATTTTCTCTGCGCCTCCCACTTTGGCAGGGTAACCGCCTCCTCTAGTTCCAACCAGCCAATTGAATTCACTTCCGCCAAATCAACAGGGGCTTCAGTTCTTCCGGCTACTTGAGTGTTTTTAAATACATTTGATTTTCTTTAATTCCAATTTTCAACAAGAGTTTATCTCCTTTCTTAAGTGGGAAGGAAAACAATAAAAAGATTCTCTTCCAGACAATCATGGTCAATTTCTTCCGAGTGACATCAGTCTGGTTATTTCAAAGGACTATCTCCACCACCGCCGATTCTCGCTTCTGGGAGTTCTGACCTACTTGAGATTTTACTTCTGATATGGTCAGCCTTATCCTGGCTACCATCTGTTTTGATTCTCCGGTCGAGGTCACCCGGTGAATTATATTTCCGTTTTTTTTTTTTTTTTTCTTTCTTTTTTTTAATTTCAAAACCTGAATCAGGTCACACATTTATTATATAAATATTCTATCTTCAATTACACCCAGCAAAGTTAACGAACCAATTTACCTGTAAGCTTCTTAAATAATCTATAAGATTTGATTCTTGTAAGTATATTATTATCAAACATTGTTATGAATATATCATTATTAGTATCATGTCTTCTGTCACACTTACCAAGTCAATAACAACATCCTTGTTAAATCTATGTCTCCATTCAGAGGCAACTTTGCATACGTATATCACAGCATCAGGATAATCTGCATTCACATGGAAAATAGGAGCATTGATCACTCGGGCCACATCAGTTGGGTAGGGAGATGACCTTGACACACGTGGATCAGTAGTGAAACCAATCTAAAAAGAAAAACAAATAAAAAGTATTAGTTTTTTTAACAAGCCATTTGCTTTAAATGCGATGTGAAATGTAAAATAAAAATAAAAAAATAATTTTATGGAAAGGAAAAAGGAAAAAAAGTCCAAGAAATTCAAAAACTGAAGAAAAGGTCATTTCCTATAAGTCTAACATAAACAAAGGGGAACCACTCTTGACTGATAAATTATCTATTTAGTTATTTATTTATCTACTAGGAAAAAAGAAGACTGGGTTAGGCTTAGTTTAATGAGAAAATAAATTATCAGTCAAGAGTGGTTCTCCTTTGTTTATGTTAGACTTATAGGAAATAACCTGAAGAAAGAACAAAATCATATTTTTGTCTATTGAACTTGCAATACATATAAAATTTAGTTAGAACCACCTGTAGTGTAATGGTTATTGTTATAGCAAATAGACTTGGCAACCCAAGTTCAAATCCTGGACAAGGATGCTTGAATTTCACATAGTGCTAATATCCTTGGGAAAAGTATGAATCCAACTATTCTACCTTCAGCTATGGATAAATAGGACAGATTGGGCTCTTTTACTTTGGTTAAGCAACCAGTCTAGAAGGAAAACTAAATTCAAACCTGTTAAACTCTGCTTAAATTGAACTCTGGTCACATCCTACTCATGCAGAGGGAGTTGCTACATAAATATATCAGACTATAAGCAAAAGAAAATGATACTACCTACAACCAATAATAATTGTTACATTTTGCATATACATATCCAAGGGTCATTCAATAAAGACAGAGAATATCTTTTTGGAAATTTTTCCCCCATAAATGTAAACTCTGCATTGTTTAGAATTGGTCTATAGCAAAAATTATTTTAATCTCACAAAAATATTTGTTTTTAGGCTATTCAAAATGGCAGCAAATCAAAGAGAGCACTTCAAGTTTGAATAGAGTTCCGTCATCAAATCTCTGGTGGCTTAGAAGTGCAATCCATGTGAAATTTACAGAAAAATGTGTGATGTATATGGAGAAGCATGTTTTAGTAAAAAAAATTGTTTGTAAATGAGTTAAAAATATCTTTGAGATTATGGGCACAGCAATAAGTAAAGGTCATGCTAAAAGTATTCTGGAACAGGAATGGTCCCATTACTTGATTTTCTTGAAAAAGATGAAACTTTAAACAGCACCTACACCATTGCTAACTCTTTAAGGCAATATATTCACTTTATTTATGGATGATACATTATTTTATGCACTAAAATTATGGGATAAAGTTAATAATCAAATTTTGGTTTGGTTTGGTGGGTTTTACAGCATGTCAACTTCTTGGGTTATTTTATGCCGAATACTTCTATTGGTAAAAAAAATGTTTAATGCTAACATAGTTTTGAAATAATTTCATTTTTAATGGATAATACAATTTTGTTTATAAACTCATGTTTTCTATTTAACCCATAGATGGGAACCTAACAGGTACTATCACCTCGGGTCAGAGTGAACCAGGGAGCAATGGTGATAAAGGGGTGCTCCACATTCCCCAAACCTCCAAAACTTGAACCTCACCATCAGATAGAGTTTAATATCATTCCCAGGACATGTAGACCCGCAGCCACCGCCTTCTAGCACCTATATGATAAAAAGGGTTGGGGCTTGCCATAAGGGAAATAGGGTTGGGGCAATCATAAGTGCTAGGGCTTGACGTGACCAGCCGATTGATCGAAGGGGGCCTCTCCGACCGCCCGTCTAGCCCAAGATAGGGTCAAAGTGGAATATTGCACGTCATGGACTGCTCATCCACCTGGGTTCTATCCTTAAACATCACGGGTTGCCACCTACGGCCAACAGGTGGCCCCATTGGGGGAGTCTTACCCCTCTGCAGAGGTGCAGTCGGTGCATTCTAGCGCCCCAGCCGACAGGGCGGGTTTATCAATGGAGAAAAGGAAAAGATAATTTATATGTAAATGAAAAATTCTTTTTAAGAAAAACCCTTAACTTTTCAAAAAGAGAAAACCCTGTTGAATCAACAAATTTGTACTGCATAACGTTCACCACATAAATTGCTGGTATTAATATTCTATCAGCAAACCCTAAAGGAAACATTTAAAAGTCTTGTAATAATGTGTTGGTCAACCATTTGCCTGAAAACAAAGCTTTTACCTGATCAGGTGGTGATAATGGGTTTTTTTTTTTATTACTATATGTACATTGATTATTTGACTACTTTGGCAGGTGCAAAAAATGTGTGGATCCCGTCTATTTCCCACTCAAGGGGTCGCCTCAGGCACTGGGCAATAAACCCAGCCCTGCCCCTTTAAATCAAGGGGGCAGGTGTTGCATGGGGGGATGGCCCCTTGGGATCACGCCGTTAATTTCATTAATAGACATAGGCCCTGAAAGGCTTGTGTTATCGTGAAAGTTCAAGTCAGAAAACTGTTGGTTTGGACAACAGCAACTGGCTAAGCACAACTGAACTAGTGCCCAAAACAGCTGGTACTTATGGAACTCCGGAATATTCCATTCATGCATTTGGGTGATTCTATTCCTTGAGGTCTGATTGGCTGCTTGGTTTCTGTGGTGTTATGGTGTTTTATAAATAACCTGTCATATTGCAGTAGGCTTGAAACAAGGTAAAATCCGTATTGGGTTACGGCTTCTTTGTTGCCTTGTCTGCCAATTCGACGGTAACTGGAATTCTTCTACAGTGAGTATAATGTTTATTCTACAAATACGATGCCACTATTCTGCAAACTCTAATATAAGTTATCCAGGACTAAAATGGTTAGACTCAATGCAAATATGTATTACTTCGTTATAAATAAAAAATGGGAAATAAAAATTGGAGATAGATCTGTACGACCAAAAAGTAACCAAAAAAAAAAAAAAAAAATAGAGTACCTGATTGTTGACAACAATATGGATGGCACCATGTGTTGTATAGGCTGGAAGGTCACTCAGATGGAAAGTTTCATACACTACACCCTGACCAGCAAATGCTGCATCACCATGAAGGAGGATACTCATCACCTAATAACAATAAAATAGAATAACATTTTTCAAAGGGAATAAAAACAAAGTTCTATCATAATTACTAGTTTAATTGGATTAACACAATCATTCCTCTCTTAATAATAAAATTGCATTCATACAACAAATGATAAGAGTTATAATTCATCTATGATCAATTTTTTGCAACTTAAAATAATTAACCCTTTTACAGTCAGTCCAGAATGGGTGAAATAATCTCAGAAAATTTGCAAAATAGAGAGTATGCTCAAACAAGCCACTTAATCATATATATAACAAAATAACATGAAAGTTTGATCAGCAATTGTGTGTCATAGTACAATAGCATGAAAACAATAAAGCATTCACTTTTAATTATGATATTTTGCAAAATAACCTTTACACAATCCTACACTACAGTGAGGCATCTTAGTGATGTTTCTATACATTAACATTGAATTGATAAACAAGTTGCCAATAGGAAAATTCCTTACATTGAGCTACCGATAAAAACAATAAAAATGCTGCTCTGCCTGCAAAAGAGGTTAAGTATAGTTACTCTAAATAAATCTATAAATTTGAAATAAATGTCTATTGAATATAATAAAAGTAATTTTAGCAAATGCATACTTTTAAAAGAAAATAATTACAAAGAGACATTTAAACAGTTTTAGATTTTTTCCCCCCTAACATTAATTCTGTGATGACTAATCTGTTTCTCTAGAACAAGTGCTTCTGATGATCATGAGGGATCCACAATATCAACAGTAGGGGTCCATAGATAATGCAAAGGTGTCTTGAACATTTATATTATCTGATTAACAATAGAACTGTAAATTCATATATCTAGTAATTAGTCCACACCAATGAAAACCACTCCCAACATTTTGGCTTAGTATGGTTTCTGAGTATCCATTGTTGTCTCCAAAGGTGATCAAAATGCTGCTACCTTTTACAACAGCATTTTTAGCACTTACCAATATGATGACCAAATACAGATTTAGATGTGTTCATTGCATGTATCTTTGTCAAAAAATATCACCAAGAATTGACTGTTTGTGTCAAAGCAAGGCAATTATTTCCTTCTCACTAAAAATGAAACCTCAAATTGAACAAAATTAACCAAAGAATTCCTATGTCAAACTTAGACAATATAAGTTTTGTTCAAGTGTTTACCAAATAAAAACTCACTGAACAATTTACATCTCAAAGTTACAAAATGTAATTTTAACAAATAAAGCTGTTTTACATTTAATAATTAAAAGAGACAAATTTACAGTAATAAAAGATGCCAAATATTATTTGAGTCAGTTAACTCGTTTTGAAATATTTTATATAAAAAATATTTAAGTTAAAAAAACAAACATTTCTTTATAAGACCAGACTAACCCAATAAACCGTTGGATCGTTTTATATGTTTGCAAACGATACTCTTAACAGTCATCTCTCAATTGTAACAGACAAAAAATAGATATACAAATACATATTGCATATTTTCTCACCCCCTTCTTTTTTATTTATATATTATTATCATAGATGTCAGTGAAGCAACAACAAAAATTAAGAGAGTATAAAAAAAGAAAAAACAATTTTTAACACTTACTCTTTTGCCATCTGTATCGCCTTGATAAAATTGTTCTGCTTTTGTTTTTCCCTGTACTACTGGATTCACTGCTTCCAGATGAGATGGGTTGGCTACCACCGACAGCTTGATGTTCTTGTTTGTCACACGATTCAAGCGTTCATGAGACATGCCCAAATGGTACTTCACGTCTCCAGATCCCTCGTCTGATGGTTCCAGCTTAGAGTCAAATTGACAAATAATCTGTTCTAAGGGTTTACGACAAACGTTGGCCAGCACATTCAAACGGCCCCTGAAATTGAAAATAACAACAAATAAGATTCATAGCTTATACTTCAAAGTAGCAATATATATATAATGTTTGATTGGAGAGATGTGGAGTTGCTATTAATATCTATATATAAAATATGATTTATGTTACAATTTAATCTCACTACCAAATAATGAAAAATGCCACTGTTGTGGTAGCAGAAGAGATTACTCAACCTACAGTAAATATGTGTAAATATTAGCTTCTTTTCTAAAAATATATTTTTTTAAATCCTCTTAGAAAAAAAAAATTGCTATAATTTGAGATTTTTCAGAAAAATAGATATCATTTTATAATAACATGACTAATTCTTGTTCAAATGATTTTAAATTTTAGCAGCATGTGTAGAAATGACTCGAAATTCGGTTTAATATGTGAATACTTTTTCTTTACCAGTGAATGGAATTTCTATACTGGAGAAGAAAAAAAAACATTAAAAAATAGAATTTTTTGTTGTTTCTAATTTTTCAAAATTTGAGATCATTTGAACAAGTTATCATGTTAAAAAATGATATTAACTTTTCTGAAGCACCCTGAGTAATTTTCAGGATTTTTTTCCTTCTTTCCTTTCAACTAATTCTGTTTGTCTTAATTCTGTCAATCAATGCTCCTTCACTTCAAACTCACCAACATAACTAGGAGTTATTCTCTCAAATTTATAGACAAGCAGAAATAACAATCCTTACTTAATAACTATTTATGTATTTACCCAACCCCTCCGCACAAAGTCAATTTCTTAAATGCAGATCAACAGGTTTGAATTCCAAGAGCTCCAACAATGATTTCACTTCAGAGTTTTCTTTCTCCTAAACCAGTTCTCATACCAAATTTAAAGCACCAAGTCTGCCCTACTATTTACCCATAGCTGGAAGCAGAATAATTGGATTCATAACTTTCCCCAAGAGTATTTATAAAAAGACATGTACTCAATCATTTTACTAAGAAACAGATTATATATATTCCAAATTAAAAAGGCTGCAGCATTTCTCAATCAACTGACTTTTTTTAAGACTGTAGAAATAAGCTGATTTTTTTTTTTTTTTTCTGTCTTTTGTAACTGCTTAATAATCCAATACCACAGTGAACTAGGAATCCCACTCCAGGTCATAAAAGATAGAACTGTTAAAAATGCTGGATAAATGGATGACCTATTAGATCATTAGGATGCTATGCCAAGTATTTCCCTTTGTGACACCTTACAAAGCAATGGCAATTATTTGGCAGTACCCATCTCCTCTCCAAGTAAAATCTGACAAGTTGAACTAGAGTTACATATTATCAGCAAAAAGAAACAATACCTAACCTGAATTTTTTTCTTTCTTTCTTAAAGCTTCAAAAAAAAATAAAATCATATTTAAATCATAAAGTGATTTAGATAAGACTTCAAATTTACACCACCACTCATACTCATTTGTTAGAACTTTTTTTTAAATTGTCAGAAAATCGAGATTAAAAACTTTTTAAAATTTGTCAATAACTTAGTATATATAAAGTATACATTTCTTTTATTTCATTTTTTTTTTAAATTTCAATTTCTTTTTTGAAAGAAGTAAAATTTTAAATCTTCAAATACAACCTAGATTTAAAAAGTGTAGTGTGTGTAACCTGAAACCAAACGTTTTTAGACCTTATTTTTCCAATTCATGTATTATTGGGGAACAAGAAAGCCTAGTCTAGTATTATTTGGATTATTCGGACTATTGTTCTCATCTTTGTTATCTGTACAAAGTGGATTGAATAAAGGGTTTGGTTCAAAGTTCCGTGATGGCTCCTGATTATGAAAAGAAGGTTCCCGAGTTAGAGAAGGCTCCCAAATCCGACAAGAAATACCTGAGGAAGGCTGGAGGCCACATCAGCTGAAACATTGTACAGATAACAATAAAGATGAGGACAATAGTCTAAATAATCCAAACAATACTAATTATCAAGCCTCATCTCAAAAATTCAGAGAAAAAGCCTAGTCTGTTTACCAAAACTCTTCTCATTCCACAATGAAAACTGCAAATAATAAGTTTTAATTCATGTTATCCTTACTGCACTTTTAACCTGGACTAATGGAAAAATATTTTAATTCATTTACATAAGGGTTAACAGTTAGCAAATAGTGTTTCCAGCAACTTTTCTTCTTTCTTCTCAATTTTATTTGCTTTTTGAGGTTGATGAGAAATTTCTTCTTCATTAATTTATCTCTTCAGGTTTTTAATTCTTCCCAACAATTAATTTAGATGAATGTAAAAAACAGACACAAAAACAGTTGAATATTTTTGCTACCCATCAACAAAAAGATACAGCTATAAACTTTGAGGAATAACCAAATACAATATTAGTCAGATACTGACAAAAGATAATTTCAAAAATTAAAAAAGAAAAATGACCTGTGGGGCATGCCAATGATGAAGCTATCCACTCCTAGAGCACTGCAGGAATCTATGACAGCCTTCATAGCAGGGATCAGAACTTCACAGCCTTCAATACCAAAACGCTTTTCAGATGACCATTTTCTGGCAAGAAAGTCTTCAAATCTAAAATGGAAATAAATTAAAAGATCAGTTTCAATATGCAATGCTTTTTTTTTTTTGGGGGGGGGGATTTTTTGAAAAAGAGAAACAAATAAAAACATTTCCATTTCATAACTTATAAAAATAATAAAATTATTTTTTTTTTTAAGATTCAATTTCTTTTTTTAAATTTTACAAAATAGTTTGTATGCCAATTTAAGTTTAGCTCAGTCAATAGAACATTTGCCTAGGAATTGCAAGGTTCTGGGTTCAATACCAGTCCTCACTAACTCAGCACATAAGTAGCACAGCTTGGGTAATCTGATCTGTGCAGTAAAGCATCTGGGAGTTGATGGCAGGTGTAGCACTCCACTTCAGCAAAAAAAATCTTAGTTTAGCGCTAATCTCAAATTATAATTTCAATGCTAAAATATATTTTAATAAGAATTCCTCACCCAGAGAAATTTTTCAGTAATACTTATTCTAGAGCTGCACTACTTAAACTGGTTGTATATGTACTAGTGCTGATACGCAAGTCATCAACTGCAAGTACATGGTGAGTTTCCACTTTCACATTAAACTACTCGTTTACAAAATGTATATAAAAAGTTGGGTCAATTCTTAATACATTCATATTTTTCTGGTATGATTAACATCAAGACAGATATTCAAACAATATTTTCTAGGGACCATAAACAAATGATAATATGGCACAGATATAGTACTGGTCTGTGACACATTGGAAAAATATCCTGCCTATACGCCACATCAGATAGTTTAAGAACCATTGTTTGAGAGTACTAAGTTCAGCACATGGAGAACACAGTGTGGCAATATCCATCATACGCCACAGCTGGTTATCATAATATCAGTAAAAGACAAATTTATATTATGAAGAGGAGGAAGAAAGAATTATTTTGTCTTTGGAAATTAAACTTGCCTGACTGATCGGACAAGACGAGCTAAGATGAGTCTTTTTTCTTCAGCATCAAACTGCATAATGTTGGGGGCTTCAAATTTGCGTCGGATCCAATCAGTCTGTTCTAGATTGTTGATGAACATGAATTCAATGCCAATTTGACGACAGTAGATCTCCTGCAAGAGTCAGCCATGAAATAATTAGAAATATATTTAACTACAACGAAAGGTCAAGAAAAAAAATGCTCATTTTGTTTTTAAAAAATGCAATTTCTTGGCACAACATTTATGATATAGAAATAAACATTTCATTTAGTTCAGATAAAATGTTTTTGAAACTATAAAACTTAAGTTGAAATGTAAATCTAGATCAGCGGTTCTCAAGCATAAGTAGCACAGCTTCAAATAAGATTTTGAGGAGTCTATGCAGTCAAAATAGTAAATTGTGGGTCCACAATAGTATTTTAGTGCTCATTGAAATTTTTTGCTTTAGACTTACTTATTTTATATTGCTACATTTACTTTGTTATCTTGTTGAATCTTATTTTAGTAGTGTTTCTAATTTACTATCAAAAACTTATAACTGATTGAACATTGTACAAAGAGATGATCTTCTATTATCATTGAAGAGCAGCATCAACTACATAACACTAAAGTGGTATATTTTTCTTTCTTTTTTTAAATGAATATGTCCTTGTATATTTGTGACATTTTATTAGTGAACATTCATTTTCCATAGAATTTTGTTGTTAAAGTTTATGTGAAATGAATTAGTTATACTTCTACAATACACAAACTATTCTAACAATTTTTTTTTACACAATTCCTAATAATATTTAATTATAAAAATACAATAGGATTTTTTTTAAACAAATGGCTATGAGGTCCACCAAGAGTAAAACAGGAATAAAAGGGGGTCTAGATAAAAAAAATGTTTAAAAAGGATTGAGAACCACTGATCTAGATCAAATCACTAGAAGTGAGAATTGACATATTCATCTAACAGTTTGTAGTTTCAATGGATTTAAATGAATAAGTCCAATAATTGTGTATTGATTAATATGCAAAAGAAATATTTTGTGAAACAAGAATGTTCTTATGTTGCCTCTCATAAGAAAGACAGGTGTATTCTTACCTGGCTATCAGAATTTTGACCTAAACAACTGATAAACATTCAATTTAATTATATATATATATACCCACTCACCACTCATCAAACATCAGGAATGTAAAGTCTGTAAAATACATAATTCTTCTAAATGATCATCACTACAAATGGAATTTATCTTAATACAAACAAGTGATACCTTTTAATTTTAAATTTAACAAAAATAAAATGCTACAATTAAAATTTCAAAAATAATTGTATCCCAATTTTAAATTAATGTCTACAGACATTAATTTAAAATTGGGATACAATTATTTTTGAAATTTATATATTATTTGAATTTAGTACACTAAATTCAAATTAAGCCAAGTGAACAATCTAGTTAGAAATATTCTGTTGTTGTCAATGGTCATTGGTTGATACTTTTTCAAAATGGCCACAAAATATTTAATCAGATGACATACAAAAAATTAGTTTTATAAATAAGTATAATATTGTAAGAAACTGCCAAAAAATAAATAAATCTACAGACTGAAATATTTCTTATATTTGCTACATGACATTTTGTAAAAATCTATTTGACATTAGCAAATGAAAAATACTTACCTCTAGCCTCTGGATGATTGTTCGCAAAGGCAGTTCGGTCTGGTCTCCGCCAATATAAGTGGTGTGAGGAAGTCTAAAAACTTTATCTAGATCAGGCTCATCTAGCAGAAAGACAGGGACATATAAAATGAGTAAAAAATGGTAGGTAGTAAGTTTGAGACGACAAAATGATGCCACCATAAAAACTGCCCATCACATAAGTAATTGATAAATGCTTTAGTATATATATATATATATATATATATATATATATATATATATATATAAAATTTTACAAGGGTCATTCAGTTTAGATAAAACAAGATAGAGGTAAGGAAACATTAAACTAAAGAACAAAAGAGTTGGGAGAGGGTAAGAAAAATGACAAAATAGAGAATGAAATAAAGACAAAGTAAAGCAATCAAGATACCCCCCCCCTTCTTCTCTCTCGGAGATAGAGAGAGGTGGGAAAAGAGTAAAGAAAAATATAAATGGAAAGCCTCAAAAGAGTTTGAATAAGTATATAACTAAAGAAAAAAAATTCTCATATTTAAAATAAAATGAAAAAATACAAAACAGAAAATATAAAAGTAAAGGGGTGGGGGACAAGAACAAGGAGCTAAAACCCATAAAAAAAAAGTTGTTCTTACGGTTCTTTGTTGGCACTTTGCCACTAACCATTTCCCAGCAGAATTACCTAATGTTGAAAATATGGGGTCAAGTAGTCTTTCAGTTTTTACTTAGGTTTTTAATCTAGGTTTTTTATTACTTCAGTTTTTATACAAGATGAAAAAATCCCTCTGTTCTTCACCTTTTTCTTACAAAAAAAAACATGTACACACTTTACTATATAATATTAAATTCAATAATTTTCAAGTCTGGGAAAATGGTTTGTGCTAAAGTTCCAAAAGTAGATAACAGTTCCTCTCTTCAGAATAATGCCAACATCAACAATGGATGGTGACAGGTTGTGTGGGATAAAAAGATAAAGTTCAGTTATTTTCTGGGAGGTAGAAATTAACTTTTTCTGCAAAAGAGTTCATAAAATCTTGCCCTTAATGATAGCTGAGTCAAATAAATGGAAATTTTTTTTAATGGCATCAATATCAAGAGAAATAAATTCAATATTCAAATTGATTTTAGATTTGATAAATAAAAATTAAAAATAAAAATCACATTCTAATATCTGTAATTATTTAGAACTTTGATAGTTTGGTTGGAATTCAATTGTCTCTTTGAATAAACCAAATGCAACTGTGAAGTGCTTGTGAAGAAGATCTAAAAAGAGGCCAGATATGTGCAAACACTGAACAGGACTTTTGAAAATTATCCAGAACAAATTCCCTTTGATCAAAAGGATAAATCAAGAGGAGGAGGAGGAAGGAGGATGGTGAATAAATCAAGTGGAAGTAAGGGCAGATAAATCAAGCAAGGAAATAAAAGGATCAGAATTAAATAATATTAAAAGGTTGAAACACACTATCAATAAATGTATAGGAGATAAAAATCAAAAGTTTTAGTCAATATACATTTTAGATATGAAGCATTACCATAGCAAAAAAAAAAAAAAAATTTTCTAAAGTATTAAATACTGCATCCATTGAATGTAGAAAGTACAATGACATAGTAATAAATCCTCTTCTTAACTTTCAAGTTATTTCAAGCATAAAAAAAAGTTTATATTGATATAAGAAATTTAACAAAGAACAGTCATACTATTTTCAAAGGTGATTTTAGACCAAAACAAGTTGTGAACTTTTTACAGTGTATTTAGAGCTTTACAACTGAAATTTTTTAAAACATTCCCCCCCCCCACCCCAACCAAATGTTTAATTATATATAAGAAATTTGTAAACATGTCTGTGCACATTTCTATAAAATTAACACAAATAACCAATTTTTCATAAAACCTTATGTAATCCTGAAATTGCTGAAAAAAAGGATAGCTCTATAAAACAATTGGGTTTATTTAGAATTTCAAATGCTCCGAAGTTGCTCAATATAGAATTTGATTAAAAGGTACTACACTCCAAGTAATTTAAAATTACTTTTATTTTTCACTAAAATATCAAAATATCACATACAAATGAACAATTTTTGTTCATTCTTTTCAATTTGAAGTTTAAATAAAAACATACTGAGGAAAAATATCAAATCAACAAAACACTACCTTAACATGGATAATACAAAAATAATTTTGTTAGGATTTATATATTCCAGAATTATAATAAACTTCTTTTCCTCGACCTCAGGGCTTTTATTGTCCTATATCTTGTTTTCATAAAAGAAATTTGGTATTATTTCACTATTACGCTTGTCCATCCCTGACTATTATTTTATGCTCTTTAAATAGATCTTAATATTCTCATATATTCTCCAATATACAAATCATTACCAACTGGGTGATACAATATCTTAAGACTTAATAAATGTTGTCATCAGTCTCATCCCTATTATTTTATGCTCTTTAAATAGATCTCAATATTTTAAAACTTGCAAATTTTAAGACTTCCTTGATCCTTAAGTTCAGATGTCTTCATATAGTAAAGTGTTTTAAAGAAGTTTTGGTATTATTTTACCCTTTTCATCCCAAATTATTATTTTACACAATTTTTTTAGATCTTCATATTCTAAAACTTTTTCAAATTTTGAGCCTTCCTTGATCTGCAGTTTCAAATGACTCCACACACAACAAAAAGTGTTTTAAACAAGTTTTAGTATTATTTTAACACTCATCCCTATCATTTTACACACTTTTAGTAGATCATCAATCAAGAATGTTTTTTCCCCATAGACCAATCATCACAAATGAGCTGCTTTGGGGATTTTTTTTTTTTCAAAGCAAAGTGGGTGTGGAATTAAGGTTTTGAACAAATCTGACTATCAAAAGAGTCATAAATTACATTTTCTATGGTTAAGATTCCCAACAGGGTCCCCCACCCCCACCCCCATACTGATGGCTATAGGGAGGGTAAATAAAAGAGGATTGATTTCTGACAATTTTGAATGTCAGATTCATTCAAAACATTAAAAAGTATAGGAAAAACACAAATTTCACATCTAAAGGGAGACAGGCGTAATAGTAAAAATTTACCAGAAATTTGCCCAGGAATTTTCAAACTCAAAGACACAAAAGAAAAAAGGTGAGGCATCAACATATAGTACTAAACTACAATGAAGTTAATAACTTGCTTGGGAGACATTTTATTCAAAATGAATATATATATATATATATATATATATATATATATATATGTGTGTGTGTGACTATAAATGTCCAATGTAAATGAATAAAATATTTTTACATCTAATGTTAAATAAAATTCTTAATGCTTTCGTTTGATTCCAGTTAATTGATGAGGAAAAATATGTTTAGCTTCAAATCATTTAAATCAGACAGCCTCAGATTCCAAGACCAATTCAGTTTCATTGGTGGGAAGAAAAAAACTGTTCACATATGCATGTTTGGTCAGACTTCAACTAAAATATTATATATTGTACACATGCAAGTTAAATTTATTCAAATAAGAAATTTTAGCTCTACTTTCTATTTTTTCTTTAAAAATTTCAATTTTTCTCCCACAAAATTTGTCCTTCAGAAATTTGTGATTTAAATCTGAATTGCACTCGTCAAAACATCAGACACCGGTTTGTTTGGTTTTTTTTTTTTTTTTTTTTTTTTAAAGATAACTTCTCCATAAAATCTGCTCTTGGGGATGTAATTTTTAAAGAAAAAAAACTTGACAGACCTATACATGAGTAATAATTTTGTAAGGTTGAAATTTATATGTAATGGGAAGGACTAGGAGCAACTATGGGCTTCAGAAATTAATTCCATAAATAATAGATTTTCTGACAATCAACGTTAATCTAATACCCGTGTATATACCAGACATGAGCAAACTACAGCCTGTATTGCTTTCTGAATGGCCCACCTAATTTCATGAGAAAAATAATGTTTATTAAAATATACACCTATAATTTAAAGAAAATGGTTCTAATAAAATTTTGAAACAGATTATAAAAATATTGAATTTTTTCTTTGTTACATGGATCATATTGATTTTTCAAGTATTCATTTTTTATTTAAATTATTCCATAATGGATCATGGCAGCAGAATGTGTTCATCATATTGATATCAATAATAATATAATACAGAAGACTTCAATTTTTTTATGGAAAAGATCTTTGTATTTAAGAGACAAAAGAAATCAACGTTTCCCTATTTCTAAAGCAGATCCTTACGCGTATGGGCTTCTGTAATGAAAATGAGGTATCTTCAATAAAAAAATTTTTTAAATTACCTTTAATTTTTTTTTCTTACCAGCCCACCTGATAAGCCATATCCCATGCAACTAGCTTCTTAAAAAAGGTTTCTCATGCCTGGTATATAGAATATTTAGGATTTAAACTATTATCCACAAAATTTATTTAGGGTCTTTATCCTTGTTTAATCTGATAAAAGATTAATTCAGTAAAAATGGAGAATAGTTTGGAAGGTTTTCCTAAAAGGCAACAAAAAAGAAAGATTTAACTGTAAATGGTTTTATTTTCTTGTAACAACAAAGGTAAGTAAAATTTATTTAATTAAATCTAAATAATACACACCATACAATTACTTATTAGAAACAATAATAAAAAGAGATGCAGGATGAAGAAAGAAGTGGGAGGGAAACAAAAATTAGACAATTGCAGATGATCTTTCAAATGAATTACAATAATAAAATTTATACTTTCTTATTCTAACTTAAACTAAAAGTTGTTCATTTCTTTGATAAACTGGAAACAAACTGAACAATGGAGGTTAAGTTTCATTTTCTTTTTACCTATAGTTGCTATGAGGGAAATGGATGAAAATCAGCAATATGTTGAGAGAAAAAAGGTAAAAAAATGTAGGTAATGTTTGTGAGGTTGGAGAAAATAACTCACTTAAAACAAAAGACAAAAAAAAAACATTTGGTGCAAAAAGTCGACAAATTTCAGTGCAAGATTTTGCTACATTAAATTTAGCCAACAAGCAATCTCTTGACAAATAAAAAGTAAAATGGTTTTGGTCAGAATAATTAAACAAAATATGAGAAAAATATTTTGATTCAAATACATTTAACACCTAATATTTACTACAAATAATTCATTTCAAGAAATTTAATAACCAGGTTTTGGTTTTAATAAACTGAAATATATTAAAACTATTAATTTAGTGTTATACATATATATAGCTTAAAGAGAACCAATGTTCTGATGATCGCATATGCAAGAAATTGAGTCACTAAGCACCATTGACTATGTCTACACTATATCCTAGATATATATAATTGTTTTCTATCCTTGGAAGTAATTTAAGTCCTTTTAGTATATTAATATTGAATAGTAAGGAGAAATATTAGAAACAGAAGAAGCTATGATCATATCTTTATACATTGTTACACTGAACTAACTTAAATTTCCAGAAATCTTTCAACAAACCCAACCTGAAAAGATATTTAACACTTTACATACCAACCAATTGTTTACAATAGGCAGATGATTTTTTTGTGCAAATTTTCAGGAAAATAGACAATAACTATTTTTATTGACTTTTTGAAAATCAAGTAAATACATTATTATTCATTGTTTTTAGTTTTTATTTGGTTTTTCATATCATACTTTAGTGAATTTATAAATACATGAAATTACTTAAATCTTTTATTTTGAGCATTAAAATTCAAAACTTCACTTCTAGCGTAAACTATGATTTTAAACATTGGCTAAAACAATTCTGACAATTATTAATGTGTGAAGTTTGAAATTAACACAGTTAATGTTTCTAAATGTACACTTGGATTTTAGAAAGGTATATTTTCTACAACAATAACAAGCACATACAGCCAAGATTTACAACAAGCGTAAAATTTAGTATAAGGTTGGTAGCAAATTGCCACAATAGAGATAGGAGCATCAAATTGAAAACAAAAAAAAAAACAATGTTTGGTGTCATTGCCAATAAATAATTGAATTCAGCATTTGTTGAAGAAAGCAATTTAACTGTTTAATGCCCAAAAGCTGCTTCAAGCAATAAAAGGCATGTGCGCAGGTAAGGGTTACACAAAACAGATAAAAATTAATTGGTATAAGGCATCACACTATAATTAATTAGAACGTATGCTATATAGAATGCCTATTTCTTGTCTATGATGTTGCAGTCCAGCATATTAGCCACTACACCACAGGGACTGCCCACTTCATTTCAGCCATTGAATTTACAGTGTAACAATGGTATTCAGTAAAAATAAAAAGATTAGATTCCTTAGATCTCATACCAAAATGATTCTGGTTAGATTCCAAAGACTGATTAGGTTTGGTTAATTCATGACTGAAAAATAATCCTGTTTAATTCCAAAGGTTTTGCCATCTTGAACAAATCCTGGAAGCGGCATCCTACAAAGCAACAGCTTTATGGTCATTTACCTCCAAAAACTTTCCGAGCAAGACATGATGGAGAAGTAAGGATGAACTCATAATGTTCTATAATGAGTTTCTACACACGGACACACCAGTGTTAGTCGATCAGTATAAACTTATATTTATCAGCTCTATACAAACACTGGCATCTAGAGGACTTAGCAATGGCTGATAAGAAGGGCTGGTGAGAGTCAAGTGAATTTGTGCTATCACTATGCCTTGATAATGATTAAAATATATTATTGTTTTTTTTTTATCTAGACACACATACATTATATATTTACATTATTTAAGCAGTTTTTTTTTTTAAACCAGAGTATTTCTTCTTGATGATCTTTAAGTCTATATATTCAAGCCTTCTTGTTTTTCTTATACTGGTGGCCCAAATGATAAACAAGGTATCATATATATATATATATATATATATATATATATATATATATGTCATCCACATACAGGCCTGTTTCACCATTTCACAGCTCTTCAGTACAAATAGACTTGCAGGCTGCATTAGGCCGAGATCAACACTCAACCAATTTTTCATCAGTCAGAGCCTCTACCACAAAGCTATGAACACAAGCCACTTAAGAAAGGGAATTTTTAGATATAATCATATAAAGGCTGCTAAGAGTGCTCTATCTGTTAAGGAGAGCTTTGCAATTTTAGCATAAGCAGCAAATTCCATTATCTATCTAAAGTTTTAATTGTATTTATCATTTAATAAAACTGTAGAACCATATACACACATTTTTAAGTTGATTTTTTTTTTTAAATGATATAAATTTAAAATGAGCAAGGTAAAAAAAAAAGATTTTTGTGGTTGATCTGCTGCATGTTATGGATTAGTAAGCACAATCAATTGTTAAAATGATTCACTTGGAAATCTGGTCACAAAAAAATTAACAAAATAGAAAAAGCAAAAGGAGTTGGGGTTTTTTTTTTCCTAACGCAGACAAACTATGTGGAAGAAAGTTAGAAAGGTTTCTTTCTTTTCTTTTTTTTTTTATAAGACCAAAAAATGAGAAAGTTAATATGGCACACTTCAATTCAGGTTAATAAAAACAAAATACATTCATTAGATTCATCTATATGAAAACTATTAAAAAATCAAACTTCTATTTATATCACTATATTTATAACGATATATATATATCTTATTTACAAAGGAATTGGAGTCTCTTATTTTTTTTTTTAATTATTCAAAATTTGGCTATAAAAAAAAATTAATGTTTGACCTGTTCCCCCTTACAAGACAATCAACAACCTTCAATATTAGAATATAAAAATGGAGTTGTGGAAATTACTAATAACAATTATTAGGGTGGAAAATGGAATTGTTAAAATGAGTTAGAGTTTTCAAAAGAGATTAATCCACCAGCCATAGGTAAAATAGCAGATTGGGCTCTCTAATTTTGGAGGTGTGCAACCAATTTGAGAGAAGGAAAACTGAATTAAAAACTGGAGAAGGTAATGGGAAACCACTCCACTATTTCTCCCAAGATTAGTCATGGTAATATTCTGATAAAAGAAGCTGTGAAAAGTCATGATTCCCCCCTCCCATGTACAAGAAAAGACACCATACTTTCTATTCTATATAAGAGTAGAATATAATCTTTTCTAAAAAGATAAATTAGATTTAATCAACAGAAAAGGTAAAATCACAAAAAATGTATGTCCTTATCTTTGTTTTATTCTTTCTTTTAAAATAGTTACTTCAAGTAATGTGTGTTTTCTTGGATTTAGTTATTTTTAATAAGTAGATAAGATGACCTATGAACCTGTTGGTTGGTTGATCAGTTGTTTTATGGAATATCAACTCTTTTCTGGCCATTTAATGCCAAAGTGAAGTCATTTTGATATCAGGTTGTTTATATTTATATAATGGTTAAATGGTCACCCATTTAGGTATTGAACAGTTTAACACTACTTTGATGATCTAACAATAACCAGTGTTTTCATTGTGACTAGACCATAAGTAAAAACCCATTGGGTTTCCATTGTAACAACAGTCCATGATGATACTGACAACTATTTTCATTGTTTTCTTCATTATATTGACAATTTGGATGATTAAAAACTGATATTATGTTGTGTCATTTTTGCTGGATTAAAGTTACATAGAAACAATGAAAATCATTTTAATATATAGATATCTTTAATGATAAATGTGAATATCAGTATGTCACTTTTTTTCTTTTTTTTTTCAACTCCTAGAGGCCATAGCCCAACAAATTCCATTTTGGAAACAGGCTTACACCATGAGCAAATCAAAAATATTCTGGGTTAAATTCTG
This sequence comes from Doryteuthis pealeii, assembly GCA_023376005.1. Taxonomy (NCBI): domain Eukaryota; kingdom Metazoa; phylum Mollusca; class Cephalopoda; order Myopsida; family Loliginidae; genus Doryteuthis; species Doryteuthis pealeii. The sequence continues at coordinate 26,213,986 of CM042181.1, read as the reverse complement.
AGCGGCAACTTTGAAATTTTGGATTCACAGTTTTAATTACTGCAATTGTTTTTCAGTGATTTTTTTTGCAACGAATTTGAAAACAAATTATCTTTATTGATCCTGAATGGGAAATCCCAAAAATGGTATTTATCATGCAACTTGGCAATATGTTCCAAATAGACAAATTATATCATTGTTTTGATGAAAACTGTTAATTAAAAAATATGGTTTAAGATTAATAAAATTCAATATGTACTCAATGCATGTAGTGTCTTTGTTGAGCCAAAGGCATAATCGAGGATCTTCTGCAGTAGCTAGCTTAATTGCTGCCTGATACGGCGGTTTTTAAGCAAGTTATATATATTGTGAAGAAGAGAAAGAAAAAAAGAAAACTAATTTATCATGAAATAAATATATATCAATGTTTTTTGTTTTTTTCAGCTTCACTTAATCAAATAAACTAAATAAATATTTAAATCAAAATGAAACCCATAAATCCCATCTAAAAAGCAACAGAGGGATAAATAGATAGAAGGTTGGAAATATTAGTAATACTAGTTGAGATTCTAAAAAAAAAAAAAACCGATGAGGAGGCTGAATTAGAAAGCCTGTTCAGATTGATGCACATCTTTGCCACTAAATGTTGTCAGTGCAGCCAAATCAATAAGATCAGAAATTTAGCAATTAAAGGGGAAAATAAAAATAAAAAAAGGGGGTGTTCAGCTCTAAGATTAAAATATATATATATTATAACTAAGATAAAAAATAAAGATAAAACAATAACATGCAGATATATCACTGCAGTCACAACATTTTGTGGAAATCTATTCTGCTTTTCACTTTCATTTTAAAATATTTTCTTTTTTTTTTTTTATCAGCAGATTTGTAGATATTATTTCAAAGAAAATAATAAAGACATCTTTATTAAGTTTTAAATACTCTCTTTGAGAGAGAGAGAGAGAGAGAGAGAGAGATAGAGAGAGAGAGAGAGAGAGAGAGAGAGAGAGAGAGAGAGAGAGAGAGAGAGATAGAGAGAGAGATAGAGAGAGAGAGAGAGACTCAGTCCACAGATTACTAAATCTGTTGGACATTGTAACATTATTACAGACTAATGATAAACTAATATTTCTGATATAATAAAAAATTAAAAAGACATGATTTGATTTTCAGTATATTTTGTATCATTATATAACTTAAAATATTGTTGATAAAAACAAAAGCAAAAGTTTCTATAACATTTTTGTTCTTTTCATATTTTGTGCATATTTCTGAGAAAAGATTCAAAAGGAAAGTCTTATCTCTAAATATTACTTCTATCATTTATTCTTATCATTCACTAGAATAATCCATTTGGTTAAAGGGAAGCTACTCTATGACTAGCATTTAACAGTTATCTCCCCCTTGAATGTTACAAAAATATCTATAGGCATCAATTGTTACTTTTCCAGATGCTTTTTATATATACACATACATACATTCATACATACATACCTACCTACCTACACACACTAGCAGAGCTACCCGGCATTTAAAAAGTTACAAATAAATCCTTTATACATAGATTAATAAAAATTATTTTTTCTATATATTCGTTTTATCTTTTATTCTTTGGGTTTTTTGGGGTTTTTTTATTTGCTTTTTATTATATTCATATTTAGCTTTTCTCATGGAAAGTTTTTTTTTTTTTTTTTTTTTTTTTAAATCTCCTCTTGAAAAAAAGTAGAGTATGGATTTTAATGAATTTTGGTCATTGTTGGTCTCTGCCAATTTTCCATTATAAAAGGACATGTACTTGGTTGTTATACAGACATACAGAATCTTTATATATATTATATATATACACACATTATTTATAGTAATAGGATTAATCCTTTTCAGTGCAATCCTCCTCATAGATTGATCCAAGATTGTACAAACGTCTTTTTAGTACAGAAGGGACAAATGAGCTATAGATTTCTTTAAATATCTTGGATCTCTATTATTCTAAATGCTAATGATCACTCTAGCATCAATTTAGCTTTTATTGTTGATCATCAACACACATCTATGTTAAAAAAAACAAATTTAAAAAATTAAACCAAATTTCTAGAATCCTTTCCCTTGTTTTTATTTTTCTAATTAGAAAATGAAAAGGCAGAATATCATTCCAGAAATAAACAAAATATATTGAAAAAATATTGTTTAATTAAAAAAAAATAAATAGAATTAAAATTAATACAGGTTTGGGAACAACATTGACAACAATAACCATTAAGAAAGATACCATCTGTGAGACACGAGACACCTGGTCTTACCAAGGCTGTAGTGGTTGGTTAAAAGTTCAGACATTGTGGGTCCGTCTGACCGCATGTCTACGCCAAGAGGGTCAACCGCGGCTAGCTCATGACCTCGGATCTAGTGTGAAAGAAATCAAAAAACAGAGACATTAGCAAGGAGGAGGAGGATGCAATGGAGCAACAGATGCACCTTTGATACACTGAGGCAGATTAAGACCTGTGGAAGGGAGGAGGAGGAGGAGGAAGGGAGGAGGAGGAGGAGGAGACTGTAGCCGTGGCCATAGCTAGTCCAAGAGGGAACTGAAAGCTGTAAGAAAAAAAGAAAATTCAAGTTAATGTTTTGTTTAGCATGCAGCAGGGTTAGAGACCAAAGAAAAAAGAAAAACATTTTGAACAGTAGAATCAATACTGATTTTTAACAAGATGGACTACAAAGTATACAGGAGGAAAAATATTTTCGACCCATATATTCTCGTTTACAAAGATTTACTTCTTTTGTAACTATGAGAGAAAAAAAAGGGAAAAAAAAGATTAAATTTAGAGCCAAGAAAATATGGCAACACAATGATGCAGCAAAAACAATATAGTGGTAAATTATACCGTGATGAAAATTCTGTTTTAATTTCCTTATTAGGAATCTAAATCCTCATTTAACTTTGAAAGAAAGAAAAGGGTTGCTATATTAAACCTTTTATTATTAGTATTTGACAATATCCATGAGATCAAAGTATCAAAAGCATATTATAGAAAAAAAATTAAAAATCGAAAAAGTTATGTTAACTGCACCCCCTACCATTCATTATAAAAAAAAAAATTTTTTCTAAAATTAGTGAAACAGATCACTAATTAGGACTGAGCCAATTCTAGTAGTGACCACTCCAAGCTGAGTTTTCCTTCTCCTAGACTGGTTGCTAAGGTTAAAGAGCCCAGTCTGGCCTACTATGTACCCACAGCTGGAGGGAGGGTAGTTGGATTCATACCTTTCACAAAGGTATTAGCGCTATGCGAACTGTAGCTTCATCCAGGATTTGAACTCAGGTCGATGTGTCCATTTCCTACGACTAACCATTATACCACGCACCTCCAACTAATTGTTTTTCTTTTTTTTTTTATGAGGGGAGTATCAAATATTAAGTAAAAAAATATATATATCTAAAATATATCTTTTATAATTCTGCAGATGAGGGAAATAATGAAAATTATTTTGCAAATGTCTCCTGAAGATGAAAATGTAAAAATATTCTGATAAGAAATCCTTGTAAAAGTATCAAACAAAATAAAAACTTAATAAACTTTTTATTGATCTTTTCACTGCACAAATGTGTTTTGTTAAATGTTCAGATTCTTTTTCTTTTTTCTTTTTTTTCTCTCTATCTACCTACAGACAATCTGTTTCCAAAATTTTAGTAAATAATGTACAAAAATGTTCAAAGTTTTTGTTTGGTCTCCAAACCTTTATATAGAAATATTTCCATGTTCAGAGAACAGAATGAGCCTGCAACTGCATCTTTTATACACTGACAAACACAATAACCAGCATCAAAAGGAATATCACTAATTAATTGAGATACAAAAATGGTAAATTTTTATAGAGGGAAATTTAGGAAAGGTTTTAATTGACCCAAAGACAAATATAGGTCTATAATTTTAAGAATATTTTTTAAAGAAAGAAATAGTGCAATATGATGTATGACCAAAAAGTTTTTCTAATTTTAAAATTCAAATGAAAATGTATGCACAGCTGAGCAAACTTGTATAATAAATCTATAATATCATCATGCCAATATGAAGTCAGTCTTTTCTTAAATGTTTTTGGTTGAAACACAGGACTGTGCAAGTGCAACACCTTCCATACTGAATAAACCTTCAGCTCTATGCAATTTTTAATTCTTCCTTAAATTGAGTAAGATTTGAGAATATTGAGGACATTAAAAGAAATACAATGAGGTAGTTTCCCATTTTTCCAAGGAGTTTTTAGAGATGCTTCAATCAATGGAAACTTTGCTGGATTAAATAGGTATTTACCCAACCCATTCTCCATGGGAAATCACAAGTATAGGGAATCCAGCAAGAAACAAACTCTCTATTCAGTAGTAATGGTTGGTGGTTTGGTTATTTTGTTTACAGCATATCAACCCTTTTCGGATTATTTAATGCAGCGTTTAACAGCACTAGTATGCTTACCACCACTTTGTGTAGTGCTGCTTAAAAGTAATCATGATCAACAGCATGGATCTCAATACCTCTTCCTTCCCACCCATCTCTATCAGCCATCGCTCCTCTGAAAGCCCATCTGCACAGCATCCAGTATCTGTGCAGAGCTAAATTAATGTAGGTTTTTGCTGGCTAAGCCACATTGGTGTATTTATAAGTTCATTCTTGAATAAATCCTGAATCCAAGATTAAACACATTAACAATCATGTTTTTTGATGTGATCCCTAACACTGTAATTCATTTTTCTGCTGTCAAAGCGATGGAAGAACTGATAATATTAACTTATGACATTTTTTCTTTTGATTTATTCAATTTGTTGCTTAGATAATACTACAAACTATATACCAGGAGTGATCTCCCCTTTTCAGCTTGCAAGCACCCGGTCAAAATCTACTTGTATTAAAAATGCTAAATATATTTATTTATATATACAATATATGTTTTTGCAAGCTACTTTTAAAATGACCAGATCAAAATGTTCTACTTGTATTTAAAAAAAAAAAACTTTATTTATATATGAACTAAGTATACTTTATATTTACAATAAATGTATGCAGACCTTGCATCACTGTATGAACCCTTACAGTACAATACATTTGAATTCATTTATGGACACTACCTTACTCTGGTGACTGAATAGAGTCAACCAGGGTTGCTTTGTCCAGACAGTAACTGTTGGTAGCCAGCCTCCAAATGATCAGTCATGGTGGAACAGTAATTGGATTTAATAACCTACATATGGGAAAAGGCTGACTTGCATAAATAACTAGAGCCAAGTAATGTAGGGAGGATAGGCTGACAACTATATAATTTAAGAAAAAACAATTTTTTTTTTCTTTTTAATGGTGTGCAATCAATCATAATTGACATATCAGTCCCACCTTATTCAAAATTATTTATTTTTTTGCATCTTTAAAAAAAAAAAATGACAGTTCAGCTTAATGGATTGAAAAGAGGAAAATGATAATTACCTGAGAAATGTTACAAAATTTATTTCATTTTACTCCAGCAAATATGGTAAAACTATATAAATTCTTTTTTAAAATAACTTAATACGGTAATATTTATTAATGTTTGAATAATATATGGATAAAATATTTGACATAATTCTTTGTTTTGGTTTCTTTGTTTAATGGCATATCAACTTTCGTGGATTATTTAATGCCAAAGCCATCTTTGTCAAAAAACAATAACCCATAGTTGGGGACAGAATAGAAGAGAAAATATGAAAACTAATTTGACAGAATTTTTATATATCTATTACCATTTATATGAGCACTAAGACGCCTAAATTATGGTAGCCAGTTTAGAAATACAAAATAATTTTCTTTCAGTGGGTATAAAAATGAATAGAGTGATAATAATGATGATGATAGTGATGGTGATTGTCAGTGGACAAATTAAATGCAGTAAACAGGAAGATATTCTAAAACCTGAAAATGGTGACACAGCAGTATAACCAGCTTGAAAAGGATGACCCATATCTGGTGGAATGGCTATTTTTTTTTATTTATTTTCTTTTTTTATTATTATACATACCCAGTCCATAGTTTGTCAGAATAAGTTCTGGTGGAGTTTCAGAATCTAAATCTGCAGAAGCAATTCCTAATGGATCCAATTTAGCTACATTATGACCACGGATCTGTGGGAAAGGGAGAAACAAAGTGAACAAATGTACAGTCATCAAAAGCATAGCAAAAATAATAAGCAATAAATAGACATGTTTTAATCAGGGGTCGGAGGAGTTCTTTTTTTCCTGGCCTTTGGTTATTTTTCTTGGAATTTTTCAAATCAGTTTCAAATCACATAACTATACATAATATCAGAATTAATTTTGATTTAATATCAATTTTAATACTCTTTAAAAATCCATGAAAATATTTAAAATAAATTAACCATTAATATAAAACACTTAGCAAAGTAGAATACAGCATTTTAATAAATATCAATTTATCAAAAGAACCAAGCTGAAGTCTTCTATGTTTAAATTGAATTTGAAATTAAAATACAAAATCTAATTTTCTCAAATTACCTATTTTAAATTTATACAATATATTTTATAGAACATGTAGAGTAGTTACAAAATTTAATAAATGTTTATATTAATTTTCTTGACAATAACTTCAAAAAGCCATATTAATAATGAAAGATTTAGAGAGTTCTATTTCATCTTGCACAATCATTCAATTTTAATCATACAAAAAGTTGGTAATTAATGTAGGTGGCAAATCTTTATAACAACTAGTCAATCAATAAAAATCTTTAAAAAACAGAATTAAAAATAAATTCAGCTTTTTGCTCCTAAAATTAGTTTTATTATTTTCATTATTTAATGATAGGAATGCGTATTTACAAATGCCAATTTCTTACAAAGTCATCAAAATATTGGATTTATTTGTTTCTCAGAAAATGATCAAACTAAGAAGTTCTAGGTTAATGAAAGATAAAAAAAAAAAGACATTGGCCAGGCACCAGCCAAGTAAACAAAAAACAAGAAAAGAAGGAAAAAAAAAAAAGGAAAAAAAGCACACAAAGCTGCAAAGAACTAATTTTATTTTGGAAGGAAGAGAAAGCCACACACATAGAGAGAATCCCAAATGATCAGATTCTTTTTATGACATCAGGAATTTCTCAAAGACAAAGAAATATATGCTAAATAAAAATTTAAAAGAAAAAAAAGGAAAAAAAGAGAGGAGGAAGGGGTAGGAAGGAGTAGCGTCCAACTGAAGAAATAAATATTGTTGCTTCGTGCTGTGTGGACTGATAAGAAAGAGAGAATAATCTGGATTTAGCTAAGTAAAAAGAAAAATTCATTCTTTGATTTCTTTTACATTTAAAAAGAAAAAAATCTTTTTTTTTAAATCTCTTGGTGTCATTATTAATCTTTTGGAGATTTGTAAGTAACAAATATCAAAAATTCCAGATTTCATTTTTAAATCAGAATTTGAAACAATTTTGAAATTTGCTTTTGAAAAATCAAGAATCAGATTATCAGATTATCTCATTGACATTAATTTGGTTTATTATATCTTGTGTGTGTGTGTGTGCACATGTGTGTGCGTGTGTGTGTGTGTGTGTGTGATTTGGTTTATTATATCTGATTAATGACAGTAAAATAATTTGGACCAATTCAAAATAATCTGTTTCAAGAGAATATTGTATAAACAAAACAAAATTTCACTTCATATTCTTTGAATTTTATGAAGCAAAAAGTTGTGTTTATACTTAGAATTACTAATGCCACCAAAAGTTGTTGAAAAACAAAATCTAAAATATGAAACAAACCAAAGAAAAAAACAACAACTAATAAGCAAATCACAAAAGACACTGGCAGAGCATGCTAATCTACTCATGTTGCAGAAGAGAACTGAAAGAAAACAAATATTATTTCTTATTTTCCCCCATGTCTTTGTATGTTTAGAAAACTGAAAAGATCAGGTAATACTTTAATGTTTGTTTAGACAATTGAATTTGTTGATGTTATTTCAACCAATCAATAGCCAACTTTAAATGTTTAATATTGTATGTGTGGAAGCAACTTGTTTAATTCCAAAAATACATAGAATACAGGAAATACTAGTTACAGCCAGCCATATTACAAAAATTAGCCTATTTTATAGATAAAAGTGTTGCCTATTTCCTTGTCTTGTTGGACAAAGAAAATCACAATGCAATGACTTACATGTTCATTCAATTTCCCTGTTAATCACCTTGAAACTTAAAAGAAAGTAATGTGCTCTTCACTTTTGAAATACAGACTTTTCAAGCTCTCTTTTCATAAGGTCATTAATCATCTTAACAACAGCAACCTTGAGCACCTTTTTGATCTCCATCTCTCCAATACACGCAGGCATGCCTACAAAGTCAGAAAACAGCACTGTTCACGTGACTTTCGGAAACATTTTTTCACGCTCAGAATTGCGGAGACATGGAATAAACTGCCTGCATCTGTTGTAGGCTGCCAGAGCACTGAATCTTTCAAAGCCTCCATGCTTCCTGTAGTCCGCCAACACTATACCTGATGCCACTCTCCACATACACACACATACATACATGCATGCATATTACTACTGTGAACTGTTCATGTTCCTGACACAACATTATTCTGTGTACATGACATGAGACTTTGATGAGTTGTGGTGCACCTGAGCACTGTACACAATAAATTACATTATCGTTATATGGCTTTATGTTCCTATCATATAATCTCTAAGCCTTATTGAACATTTTCATCTTTTTGTTTTTAAACCATTAATATTCAAATTGATACATAACTATTGAGATGACAAATTATTACTCCAACTTAAAACTGATCAATATCTTTATTCACATCTATGATTTTTAGATTTTCATCACTGTATAATAAATTATGTTCCATAAGAAGTTACCAAGTAAATATATTTTTATATCAACATTAAAATCTGCAAAGAAAGGCTAAAATTAGATGAAAAGAATTTTTCTGTTCAAGGATTTGAACAAAGAAAAAAAAACTCAAATTTTTTACACTTAAATGATATTTTTTCAATTTAATCTAATTTTTTATTTTATTTTTGCCAATTAAAAGTTGTACTCTTTAAAAACAAGTGAGTACAAAGCAAACCAGAGATGAACAAAATTTTTCACTTATTATATTACATTTTTCTATAAAATAAAAAGAAAAGAATCTTCGCAGTGAGGATGTTGCTCTTATAAAAGTGAACCAACACAAGCAACTTTAAAGCCATTTACAATAATATAAACTTAGACTTATCCCATAACCTGGTTTGGTCATGGGGATGCTACTTATGTATGTCTTCAGCAGAAATAGCCTGGTGAAGCCTATTCCTTTCCAGATCAACAACTTTCCTTCTCCTAGACCGGTTGCCATAACAAGGTTAAAGAGCCCAGTTTGACCTATTATTTACCTATTGCTGAGGGAAAATAGTTGGATTCATACCCCTCTTAGAGGTATCACGCATTATGTGAAATGCAAACAACCTCATTCAGAATTTGAACTCCAATTAACAAAATAGTTTCTAATTATAGACAGATTTATGAATCAAAAGTTATGAATAAACAACACAAGTAAACATGATATTAAAAATACAAATATGACTATATAAACAGAAAACTATCAAATTGGATTCTAACAATATTAACCAAATGAAATAAACGTTTTGACTTTTTTTTTTTAATGTTATTTCTTTCTTTTTTTTTAAATCAATTCAGTTAATAAAAATACCAACTTTTAGTAGACCTTAAGCCTAGTATATTAAACATTTTTAAAGTATATTTTAATTAGTAAAGATTACACATTTATATAAATAAGTCAACTATTGGTGAAATATTTGTAATTCAAAAGGTGTATCATCCAATTTATTGGACAGTTACAAACATTGATATATTTATATTCTAAATAAAATCAATTTCCTATAAATGTGACAAAGCTTTTTACATGTAATAAATATTCATATGAATATATTATTTTTGCAAAAGCTCCCATGCTAATTACTTAAGTTTAAACTTTTCCCATGAAATAATTCTATCAGATATTGAATTAACAATAATAAATATAAATTGAAAATTCTACAATTAATCAAGAATGATTTATGCATTTACCCAACCCCTCTGCCAAAAGCAGAATATGATACAAGGTCACTTTTGAATTCAGACTTCCTTCTCCTTAGTAGGTTGCTAGCTAAGGCTGAAAAACCCAATCTGTCCTAGTATTTACCCATAGCTGGGGGGGGGGAGAGAGAGAGAGAGAGAGAAGAAATGGGTTCATGTCTTTTCAAAGGCCATTAGCATGAAGTGATTTGAACTCAAATTGCCAATTCCATTTTCTGCGACAATAACCATTACGCCACCAAGAATGATTTAAGTCACCAAAATTGAATTTTATTCTATACTAAACAAGTAACTTCATACTAGAAATCCTTAAAACAATTGTAACTCTCTTTGGCATTCTTGGTTTTCTTAACACATCTCCCCCCCCCCTCTCCCAATAAAAAAGATTTCTCCCATTTATTTTTTTAGGAGGGGGATTATACCTGATAAGGGCTGAAGAAAGGGTCAGGCAACCAAAATTTACCAAGAATTTCGAGTGAGTTAATGACTTTTCCTAAAGTCAATAGTGTAAATAACTTCATGTACTGAACTAATTCACCACAAAGTTCAAAGAAACAAAACCAACAACTACATTCAAGGATTTGTAAATTAGTAGAACAATTTTACAAAGAATGAACTGATGACTGCAATACTAAACTGGGAAGAAAGAAAAAGAAACATTTTAAGCACTATACAACTATCCTATAGAAACATCAAGCAGAAGATTGAAATTTTCATCTCATCATATCTAACTTTAACCAGAATTGGAATAAGTATAAAATGTATACCACAATAAGTAGATATTTATAACTAGAATATTGAATACAAAACAAGTAATAATGTCAAATATTTATATTATGAATACTAACCAAACATATTGGAAAGAGGAATTTTTTTATAATACTAAAGACTTAAGTTGGCACATTCATATAACACAAGTTCTAACAAGCAAGAAACTGTATTCAAATGTACATAATATGACAATTCCAGATTAGAAAACTTATAAGCAAACAATTTATAAAAATGGATTAACTTTTATGTCCTGTATGATTTTGCTGTTATATAAATAACAAAAAAAATAAGGAAATTTCTTCCTCCAAATTCAAACATCTTAAGATGAATAAAGAGTAAGCCAGGGTCTCAAACTGAAGGATATAAACAGAACCTGATATTAGGGAGAAAAAGTGTAGCAGGCCAAAAGTAACTAAATAAATATTTAGGTTTAAAAAATGTCAGGTTTTAAAAAAAGAACTAATTTTAAACCAAGTGTTTACTCAATAAATGCCTTGTATCTCAATCAAATTAAAAACATTTTTTTTTACAAACATTAACCCTATTACTATGAATTAAATTTAACCATTTTTTCCACTAGCCAATATTGTAACTTTTTCTAAAATTCCAAACTGCAATACAGCTAATAAGCCGTTAATGATTATGGCAGTAAATATCTGAGGGGTATGTGAACCATGACAAAAAATCCAATGTAAATAAAAATAAAATAGAAAAATTAATATATTTTCATTAAATGCCCAAATTTTAGAAAGATATTGTTAACAAAAATGTTTCCACAATGGGCCACACGTATTATACAGGTCACATGCTTTAGATTCCTAGCCAAATAGTATGAGTAATCAGAGGAAAAAGATGTATCTCGAGGTGAAGGTAGATTTGACACTGGTTAACCTAAATGGTTTCAGTAGCCAAATCAGTAAAAGGTGAATTTCCATGACAAACACTACCAGGATATGAGATACAAGTTCAAATCTCATTGGAAGTGAATATTTCATATCTAAATCAATACATCTTACTTTAATTAAAACAAATCTCAGAATATTACTATAAAAGTATATTAAAATACTGTCAGCAATGGTTTGGTTTGGTTTATTTGTTTAATGGCATACCAACTCCTTATGGGTTATTTAATGCCAGAATTTTAATTCATTGGTTAATAGATGTAAAATTTGATATTTAGGAATGATCTAAATGACAATGTTAACTTCTAATGTAACATTTACTTTAAAAAAAACCTATGCTAAGTTAAAACTTTTAAAAAATTGTTTTTGGTTTTTTTTTAGAAGGAAAACTCGCATGATCAAAACTCTACTCCAAAAAAATAAAATGATGGCCACCTTGGTACACCAGAAAGGTCACCAAACTCTGCGACAATAAAATGTGACCTCCATAATCATTCAGTCACCTTGCTACTGGATATCAGATTCTGGAGGAAGAGAAAGTTTTCTACAAGTCATACAATTGTGTAGCATGGGAAACCATGGGATGCAGCATGGTGGATGAATCCAAAAGCAGGTCAGTGGTGAAATTGACCTGATGCTAGGCGGAGGAGACTCATAGGTCAATGGCCAGGATCAAATAGTTTATTCAAGAAACTACTGCAACTCATCTATAAGGGTGGCACCTATTCATGAGAAAAATAGCCATCAAAATATAACAATGACTTCAATTCAAACCAGATGTTTAGACCGCATCGCCCTTCACATGGTTCAACAAGGGATGCATTCTGCTGAGGTAGTTTTCAAAAAATTATCTACAGAGCCAAAACCAAAAGTGATGGCAGATAATGACAGGTGATGAGAGAGTTAATGGAATGTGTGCTATTAGTATGCCTTGATGGCTCAATATTTGTCCATTGATTTTGTTTACAAATGTTAGTAATCAGATTATTATTAAGTTAAACAGGTTTCTTAAAACTATACAATTTTATTTAACTTTAATGACTTACATTTCACTTCAATTTACAATAGTTGTAACCATCTACTATGCTATTTGTAGTCAATAAAGACCAATCATAAATTGAAATGCAGTTTTTGTTCAATTGCTCAACTTTTATTTCTTTATGAGTGAAAATGCACAATGAACAATAAAGTGATAAGTAAAGTTTGATTTATCACTGAGGTAGAAATACAAAAAGGTCTCAAAACAAGGGTATACAAGTGAAATCACAAAGAAGTGTATAAAATCCCTGGCAATTTTAAGTAATTACAGTCAACTAAAATATAACTTGTTTATTTTGTAAACTTGATACAATTACCAACACTTTGGACAACAAGAGGATTATTCTTTAAAATCAAATATTTCCGGCTTGCATGGATATCTACATTTGAAGTTCCTTCTCGGACAGGCAAAAGGAACTTCTTTAAGAATAAACTTATGACTCCACAGCCAATGAGCTTTTTAAAATGTCTTCCATATAAAATTTCTGGTATTCCAGGATATATTCTTACCAATCTGTTATAAGATATCTGTGAACAGTCTTTTTGCTGTAACCATCCACTTTTTTTTTTTTTTTGTGAACAAGATTTTTCAGCAATGTGTAGAACCCCAAATAAATTCCATGCACAACTGTAGTGCTACTTGGGATTGGTATGTGTATAAGAGTATAGCAATTATCTTATCTACTGAAAGTGATGTCAAAATATGCATAAGTAAAGCATGGACTGTTATTTACAAGTTAATGACCATATGGAAATCTGATCTCTCATAAAATAAAATGAGAGTTCTTCCAAGCTGTAACAGTGTCAATACTATTGTAGGGTTGCACCACTTGGAAATTAACAAAAGTCTGAAGAAACAGCTAGATAGAAACTATACAAGGATGCTGCATGCTGTTTTGAACAAATCCTGGAAACAGCATCCAACAAAGCAGCAGTATGGCTATTTACCTCCCATCACACAAACCATCTAAGTAAGGCATGTTGGGCTATAAAAATAAAGAAACTCATAAGTGACAGTCTATGGACTTCTATACATGGATATACTAGTGTTGTTCAGCAATAACTTACATTCATTAGCTCTGTGCAAACAGTGGATGCCATCTAGAGGACTTGACAATGGGGATGGATGGCAAGGGAATATGTGCTTGATGATGATAGCTTTTTTAAATGAATTTGAATTAATATCAATGTTTAAAACTTTAAATCAGAAAAAATATTTCAATTTACAACCTGTATGTATTCTATATGTATCTACATTATATATACTATATTTATCCCATAATAAAGTTTACATTTTCATATAAACTTCATACACTAAATGTAACAAGTGTTATGGTACATAGGTAGTACTATTTATCAATGGAAATTAAATCAATCTAATATATAAAACTTGAATTCATATATCAGTAAAGACAGTTACAAAGTTAAAGAATTTATAAATGTTTATCTCTAACACTAAATTTAAAATAAATGTCTATAGGTCAGTTGATGGGGGAATATAACAGAGAAGAGATAAAACACAACATCTGAGATGGATAAACACTAAAAAGAAAGAAAATAAAAAAAAAACAGTTCATGAAAGATATATAAAAAAAAAAAAAGAAATCCAAGAAGAAAATTTGATTTGTCTCACCTGATAGGACCTGATGATTGACTGCACTGACAGGTGATGTTCAATTAGCTTCTCACTGGGGACAGTAGGAGCAGGCATAATCTGTGTACTTGTTGGCACCGGGGCAGCAGCAGATCCTAATGTAGGAGGGCGCATGTATGCAGAACTGACACCCAGAGCACTGTTGCGGAAGTACACATCCCAAGACTGAAATAGATACAATATAAAGTTTATATAAAAATAATAACATAACATAATAAAAATATGCATCACATTCTATGAGTTTGAAATATGAAAATCTACAACTTGCATTAAAAAGAGGATTATTCTTCTTCACTAGCTGAAAACCCACCCTATGTAAAAAGATTTTAAGCTAGTAGCACGGAACTATGTTTTTGCATGGACTAATAAGTTAATGAATTGGATTGTTCTAGGGACAAATTGAAAAACAGTTCAAGTCATACAGTAATCAGTTGTCTGGTAGGAAAGCACACAAGAGATAATGTAAAGGAATAGATGAAAGATATCAAATAAAGTTAATGCTCGTGAGGACAGGTTGCTCATTAGACTTACCAGAAAAGAACCCAGTTCAACAAGTCACTTATCTTAAAGATCAATGGCATATCAATTCCAGACTTTAATCACCATTAAAAAGAAAGGCTAAAAGGCTGGTGATCTTACTTCACAATATCCTATCCGACAACCATTCCTCATTCCAAGAACTATATAGAAACATTCACAGTTGTGCAATGACAGAATCAGTTGCAAGTGGATGAACTGGTCTGATTTGGTTTCTATTTCTGATGGCAGTTATGCTGGGGGGTGGGGACTGCCTATCATCAATTCAACATCCAGGTATTTGATGGTTTCATTTGGTGGTAGAGGCCCAGTTATAATCTCATTTGGGTACAAGCTCAATCTTGTAAATCTGCAAGGCAATTTCAATAGCCAAAAGATACTAAAGACAAATCATAGAAAGAATCACTGGGATTTATTTTAATGATCACCCATTGGCATCCCATTTCATCTTCATGAATGACAATACCCTAATCTCAGAACATGTGCATTGACATTTGTCCATTACCTGTAAGGAAACACAGATTTTAACTCTATAGAATAGAGAGTTATTTCCTATAACTCCAACCTAAAAAAAGGGGGAACCACTCTGACTGATAAATTATTTATTTATTTATCTACGAAGAAAAAAGAAGACGGGGTTAGGGTTAGTTTAATGGGAAAATATTGGGTAGATTAATTAACAGATAAAATTCATTCAGAGTGGTTCCCCTTTTTTTAGGTTGGAGTTGTAGGAAATAACCGAATAGAGTTTCTCAACCAGGGTTCTCCATATCCCTAAGGTTCCTCAAAAAGTCCCTAAGGGTTTCCGTAAGAACAAGTGAGATAAACTAATGCACTTTTGATTTTTTATTTAATTTCATATTTAACAATTATCAAGAGCAAAGAGAAAAATCCTCTCTTCTCAATTGAGAATGAAATCTGTGCGTGTGTTTATCTAAAATTCAACCTCAAATTAAGTATTTGTGTATCAAAAGACAGGCACAGGTTTCACATTAGAGAAGCATGTTTCACTTTATCAAATGGCTCTAAAAGCAACATTTTCTAGCCCATTTATTGGTTCACAGGATATTTTGCCTTGATTTATATCTTATGTCTTTTCAACATTTCCAGTAAAAGATAAATAAATAATAAACTGATGCAGAAATTATCTGTTTTCATTTTGTTTACATTTATATTGATAGGTATATCATATTGGTTACTTATGTTTATTTTTTTTAGGTTTGAGTTTAGATTTTTGTTTGTGTGTGTGTGTGTGTGTGTGTGTGTGTGTGAATGAATGAAAACCCCCTGATGAAATATTATAAATGAACAGTATGAATTTTATTTAGCATTACCAAATAATTTGACAAAGAAGTATTAATTTTCCCTTAAACCAGTTATTCAAAAACATACACTATGATATTTACCACATGAACTATGATAGAAATGAGAAAGATATGGTATATAATTTTGTTTTTGCACAGCCGTTCCTTGAGACATGTAATTTATTTTAAGGGTTACACAAGAGTAAAAAGGTTTAGAAATGCGGCAAAAGAATATTTGTGAGATACTTTAGGCTGTAAAGTGAGATCTACAGTCACCCTCACCCTTGTCCAATTATCTGCAGATACTTGCAGAGGAATGCCAGGAAAAATAATGCAATATATTCCAGATGCAAATCAGAAGATTAATAAGCAACATGAGGAAACATTTGGAAAGTGACATTTGCACAAATGGTGGATATATGAAATATTGGCATCTTCTTTGTATACAACACGCCCAAGAACGTGCAATTGCATTTTTTTGATAATTGTGATTATATGCAATATACTGATAAGCCAACAGAAATTGACACGTTTCAGATAACCTTGGGCTATAAATTACCTTCTTTACAAATAACAAATTATGTATGATAGCATTTTTTTTTTAAAGGTTTTTTTTGTTTGTTTGTTTACTCACAATTGCATAACTTTTGAACAGGTATTTTTAAGAATAATAAAAAAAATTAAAATTAAAATTATTAAAAAAAAAAAAAAAAACAGGACCTCCACCAAAACCTTTCAGATGATGACCCTGGGCACATTTATCACTAACCCAAGGTGTCCCAATAGTATCCCACAGTATCACCAGGCTATGTTGATCTTATGCCTCATTGTGCAAGTGTCAGTGCATTGCAAATACAGTTTCTGCCTAATCTTTAAATAAATTTACTCTTCTGGTGATGACAATTCAAGTTTAGTTAAATGTGTAAAAGAAAAACTTCCAGTTACTCTTTTTTATTTTATAGAAAACTAGAGACTGAATACACAATAAAAAATATTTTGTTAAAAAACACAGGAAACTTTATTACACACCTAAAACACAAACATGCAATCCATACAAGTAATAAGATAATAGTGCTGCATTATCCATGAAGTTGAAGCCTAAGGGTACACCAAAATTGTTTGAAACATGGAGGGGGAAGCTGAGGGGCCCTGCTGTGGGTTAATCCAGTCAACTGTACTAACTAATCAATAAGAGATAAGAGATACAATCATTAAGAAAAAATTAGTTTAAACAAAATGTATTATTACTTGACCAAGTAATATCTTGTACAAAATTATATAAAAAGATGTTTAAGAATCTCTTAGCAAACCAACTGCAATCCATCTACTTATACTCAGCAAGAGACTTAAGCTACCTTATATTAATTAGATTTTCATAATTCTGACTCATATAACTATATGATATGACAGTATACAGTTGTACCTGGACTTACAAGTTTAATTCATTCTGCTTGTTACTCAATTTTCTCATATCAAATAAATTTTCCCCATTGAAATAAACTAAAATGTCATTAATCCATTCCATACCCCACCAAAAAAAAAATCATTTTTTATAGTTTTTTTAAACAAGAAAAATAGCAGTGTATTGTATAAAAACAATAAAAGGATGTAATGAATTACATTAATGAGTTCATTAAAAAGATTCCAAATTTACTACGCCAAATAAAAATATTCATAAAAACAAAATTAAAACATATTACAGCACATAAGTGTGTCTGAAGTGACAAGTGACAGCTTGTAACTCAGAAAACTCCTAAGTTAGATCACTTGTAAGTCAAGTTACCACTGTAATTTGTAAGTTGATTCAGTTTATAGTTTGAATTCTAGCAAAGGAGAAAAGAGTATTTCAAGAAACATTTGGTTTCCTCCATTCACTAATCATTCAGTTACTTTGCATTCTAAACTTTAATAGTATTGATTTTAGTTTTAAAATACAGTGAAATACATTCTAGAGAAGTAAGGAAGACATTGATATTTTTTATATCACTTGATCGTAAAATTAACGAGTACTTCTTTATTTTTTTGTCTATTCCAACAAAAGTAAAAATACAAAAAGGAGATGTTTCAAAGAAAGGATTTAAACAAAGCCATTTTAACTCCAAGTCAAAGTTTCTTTTTCTACTCATTCACAGGTATTATCCTTCTTAAATCCTTTCTTTTAAGTACACAATGCAGAAACAAAAATGGAAAGTTTTAATATTACATATTTGTTGCATCTCTCTCCATCTCTCTACCTCTCTCTCACACACACATAAACACACACATTAAAATTCAATTATAGCACTCCATATTCTGCCAAAGGAGAGTGTCTTCCCAAAAGATATATTTGAATGTCTAACATCAAATCAGATCAACCAATCAAAAAATGAGTAAGCCTAAATTTTCAAACAGCAGCCATATTAATTCAATACATCTAGAAAGAGTTAAGAAAGATCATTCATATTTCAAGAAAAAAATTAGATAAAATTAAAGTAACAAGAGTTTTTGAAAACAATCAATTAGGATCATAATTTTAGACAAAGTAATGGATTCCTTAAATAAGATTGTGGAATAAGTAATTGCCTTCAAAAATATTCTATCAATTAAGAAATCATCCTATTTAAAAGAAAATAATTATATAAGCATTTTTTCAGTTTCAGTTTCTAACAAATAAACACATTTACCTCATTTCTCATATTTGGTTTTACCACTGTAAAAAGATAACTAAAAATGTATACACCCCAACAAATACACACATAAAATAATTTGTTGATAATCAAGTGTTAGATTATTAATTTTTTTTTTAACAAACTGAAACTGAATAAGTAAAAAGGTATAACAAAAATAATACCACTGTCTCATAATAGTTAAATTTTGTGTATGGTATTTATTATGGGAAAGAAGTAAATTTCAGTGATCATTTATTTTTTATTTAATTGCAAATTTTTTAAAAATCAAAAGCTTTGAATATATTCCAAGTTATAAGTGTGGTAAGACTAACTGAAAACTAAACTTTTTAAGACCTTATTCTTTCCAATATAAGTATCATTAGGTTGGTTGAATTTTACAGCATGTCAACTCTTGGGTTATTTTATGCTTTAAGACATTTTTGTTTTATTCATTATTGCTGGGCATTCATTTTTTTAAAACTCATTTTTGATCTATCTAAACCAGATATGTAACGCTACCACTCCAGGTCAGAGTGTATCTGGGAGTAATGGCAATGAAGGGGTACTCCATATTCCCCAGAGCTCCAGAACTGGAACCTCAACACTAAATGCAGTTTAACACCATAGCCAGGACACTAAGACCCTCATCCTCTGCCTTCTAGAATATATATGATAAAAAGGATTGGGGGTTTGCCATGAGAGCAATAGGGTTGGAACAATCATATAGGTGCTAGGGCTTGATGAGACCAGCCAATTGATCAAAGGGGGCCTCTCCGACTGTCCATCTAACCAATGTGAAGGTAGCATTGGAGTATAAGACAATAACAATTTAAGAAATTCAACGCCCCTACTCGAGCAGGATGTAACATAAGGTCAATTTTTAGCAGAGTTTAACAGGTTTGAATTCAGAGTTTTCCTTCTCCTAGACCAGTTACCATACGAAGGTTAAAGAGCCCAGTCTGCCCTGCTATTTACCATTAGTTGGAAGGAGAATAGTTGGATGCATAGCTTTCCCAAGGGTATTTGTGCTATGTGAAATGCCAACAGCCATGTCCAGGATTTGAACTTATTTTGCCATGTTCATTTTTATACAATGGTAACCATTGCACCACCAACACCTCCAATTGTAATTTACCATAGAAATCCAATTATGGTTTACCAAAACTTTTCTTATTCTTCAATGACACCTGAATTGGAATAATAAGGTCTAAAAAATATTTTTTTTTATATTTGGTTTCAGATTATCCTTACCACACTTTTTAACCTGGACTAAATTTTATTTTCTTAGAGCCAGGACACATTGTTTATAAATGTAGATCTATGACAGAAATCAACTGAACTCTGTCCTTTCACACACAGACATTTTTTGTGGGAGGATATAACTCAAAAAACATATTCAATGTTTGTCAAAACAATTGAATGCTTTGAATGACACTTTTTTATTGTTTTATTATCATAAAAATATATTCTAACAATCTATACAAAAAACAAATTTATTGACGTGAATCTTTTCAAAGAAAATAGCTAAAATTATTATAAGAAATCCATATTATAAAAATAAATTGAAAATAAGCAGATTGAAGGTTCGACATAAATTTTATGACTATCCAAAATTTAATAGACTCAAATGAATACAAAAATATTTTGTATATTTTTGGTAATTGCATTGCCATTCCTGAGGAATTCTGGTTCATGTCAACCCATCTAGGGTTATTTTATGCCTAGAGGTTAGAGAATCACATTCATTGTACATTCATATTTATATTTTTTGTATAGTTGTTTATTAAGAGTTTTTTTTGCACATGGTCTTATCAAATATGAATAATTTTCAAACAGATCTATTTGACTGATAGATGGGACACTAACTGGTACTGCCACTCTGGGCGAGTATAGACCTGGGAGTTATGGCACTGAAGGGACATTTCCCACTCCCCCAATCTCCAGAACTGGAGCCTCAACATCATATGCAGTCATATCCAGGACACCCATTTTTGGGGGGCAGGGAAAAGGGTCTCACCCCTTTGCAGGGGATACAGTCAGTGTATTCTAATCCCTACCTAGAGGGTTAACAGCTGAACTGCTTGATGTTTATTGTTATTGGTCAGCCAGTCTTTAAGAAATATGGAGGATATCTGGCAACTATCAAAATAAGGCATCAATATAAACATCTCTTTCCCCATATCTAACGGCTGTTTTTAATAAGTTACATTTTTTACAAATGTTTCTTGAATGTTATTTGTAAATTGGATAAAAACAGAGATACACATTTTGGTTCCAAATAATCATTGACTTGTCCAAAAATTTTCTTGTTTATAAACATTTTTTCCAATTGTTTAAAATTGAAGAAATAATTTTAAAATTAAGAAAATCTTGAAAAATAGACAATTTTAAATTTGTATAAATATAAATCCTCATATCATTATTAATATTATACACTTATCTAGTTAAAAACTAATCTCATTTTGGTTGTTATAGTCAAAATTGTTTTAGCCATATTAGGTAATCTATAAAATTTGAACAGAACCCTTTATTCAATTCTAGGGAAACATATCATTCTCTATGCTTAGAGAATATAATGTGTGTGTGTGTGTGTGTATATGTGGAAGTATATATGTGTGTGTATATATGTGGAAGTATATATGTGTGTGTATATATATGTGGAAGTATACTATATATATATGGATGAGGAAATTAATCCAACAGTATGTGGAGAAAATTTTTAAAAAAACAAACACAGGATGTTATTTTTTTTGTTATCATAACATCCTGTTTGATTTTCTAAATTTTCTCCACATACACACACACACACATATATATATATATATATATATATATAAGATTTTTGGATGTTTGTTTATTTAGAAACGTTGCTGATAAAGTATATATTAAATTTTTACTTGAAGGCACTTACAACGCATGTATCGCATAAAATTCGATACTTTTTCTTATAGAAAATGAACTTGACAAGAGTAATCCCAGTAAAGGATGGCTCGATGTGTAGAATACCGTACAGACTGTTTCGACTGAATTCAAACCTTTTAAACTCCGCTTAAGAAATTGACTTTGTGTTGTATCCTACTCGTGTGGAAGGTTTGGAGATATATATATATATATATATATATATATATTAAATTTTTACTTGAAGGTACTTACACCGCATGTATAAAGTCGAAACAGTCTGTACGGTATTCTACACATCGAGCCATCCTTTACTGGGATTACTCTTGTCAAGTTCATTTTCTATAAGAAAAAGTATCGAATTTTATGCGATACATGCGTTGTAAGTGCCTTCAAGTAAAAATTTAATATATATATATATATATATAATATATATATATATCTCCAAACCTTCCACACGAGTAGGATACAACACAAAGTCAATTTCTTAAGCGGAGTTTAAAAGGTTTGAATTCAGGTATTTCATTCAACTAGACTAGTTGCCATACCAATGTTAAAGAGCCCAATCTGTCCTAATAATTTACCTATAGCTGGAGAGAATAGTTGGATTCATGCCTTTTCCAAGGGTATCACAATGCTATATGAAATGCAAACAGCCTCATCCTTAATTTGAATTTGGGTCACCATGTCCATTTCCTACAACAAATAACCATTACACCACAAGTGAGGATATCATATATCAGTTAATTCTGTCTACTTAATTTGTCCTTTGTACTAAACCAGATTATGACTTTTTATGATATAGGTATAACGACACCAAGTAACCTGATACAGGACAAAAACATTGGGTAAAATCAAGAAAATAACTACAATTTTGGAAGTACAAGGTTCCAGGTTCAATACTGGCCCTCACCATCTCATCACATGAGTAGTAAAGCTTAGACCTGTGTGGGTAAAGTGGGAAGCTAATAATAGGTTTGGCACTCCACCTTGGACACAAAAACAATCTCCCTGGTCTAGCGCTAGGGAAAAAGAGACTCCTTCACTGTCAGACTGATACAGGCCACTCTGTCTACTTTTACTAGAGCCCAAGCACCTGTCTATTTGTGATGTTACAAAGTACACATACCCGGGTGGCCTGAAATGGTTATTGCCATTTAAAATGGGTGCAATAACCCAAGTTCAAATCTTGGAATTTGCATTAATGCTCTTGGGAAAAGTATGAATCTATTTGTTCTCCCACCAGATATAGGTAAATAGTAGGGACAAACATGGCTCTTCAGTCTTAGTATAACAACCAGTCTAGGAGAAGGAAAACTCTTAATTCAAATCAGTTCAATTTTGCTTAAAAATTGACCTTGTATCACATCCTGCCTATGGCTGATAGGTTGGGTAACAAATTAACTAAGAATTAACTGATATAAGTTATCCCCCCACAGAAAGTGGAGAATCAATATTGAATGAAGAAATGGTTTTTAATTCTTGGATAATTACCAAATATAACAGATATACAGTGATGTAGCTAAAGGGAGAAGATTTTTCAAGAGTGGAGCCTTTTTAACATTTCTGTTTATTTGTTCCATTGCAGAATAAAAATCAAATCATTTTTGTTTTGGGTATGTTTCTTACTTCATCAAATAACCAAGGAATAACTTTGTGGATTCAATATTTCATTCAAGCAAACCTTCCAATGTTTTGAACTCTGTATTCAAATCTCTTGTGAATGGCATTGGTAGCAGATGGCATCTGGGGAATCATAAAAACTGACTTCTCACTAACAATAACTGTTGCCATAAAGTCTCATCTTCTTTCTCTTTCTTTTTTGTGTTTTTCTTATGAAGATATTATACAGGATAGTACAATCTGTACTAAGTATAAATGAAATGTATCTATTTAAGTGTATATTATGATGTGGATTGTGCTAAGTAACAAGTTACTAAATTGATCATTAATTAAACTTCTTTATAGGAACTACACAAGGATGCTACATGCTCTCTTAAACAAATCTTGGAAATAGCACCCCACAACAAAGCAGCTGTATGGCCATATACCTCCTATCACACAAACCATTGATGATTAAGACATGCTGCACACTGCTAGAGAAGTAAGTACAAACTTGTGACATTTTCATTTGGACTCCTACACATAGACACACCAGTGTAGGATGACCAGCAAAAACTAACATCAACCAGCTCTGTGTTGATTCCAGATGCCATGCAGAAGACCTGCCGGGCAATGACAGATAGAGACGGGTGACAAGAGAGTCCTTGGAATACGTACTGTCAACAAGACTTGATATTTGCAACATAAAGGAGTAGATATTTTAACTATATGACCCTTATGTGTTACTAAATTAAAAGTAATAGCTTTATATCTAGTTGTTATCTGGGTAGGAACAAGGGGGCATTATTGTTGGGTTGTGTTTATGGTATTGAATGGCTTTAATCTGGCCTGGTCACAATCCCAGCTACCATCAAATTTTCAGACCTAATGACAAAGGTCAAATTTAGGCAACTTGTGTGCAAATTAAAAATTCAAAAACAAAATAAAAACAAAAAAAATGCCTGAAATTATTATATTCCCTTTAAAATTGTATCTTCCTTATGTTTTTGATTTTAAATACAAAACAAAATATAGAATGAAAATATCTTATGATAATATTACTAACACATCAAATTTAGGCACTTTTGACAAGGTCATATGGGTCAAAGAAAGAAAATGTGTGAAACTACACCAACAATTCATTTTAATAAAATGTGTGAAACTACACCAACAATTCATTTTAATTTTTAAAATATACATTTTTAATAAAAAATATACATTTTTAGTACCTATCCTTGTACCTTATTTTTTCTTATTTTTAAATCACTTAACTTTAGGACTAGGCGACTATGCAGACACCTGAGATAATCTGTGAAGTACAACAACCAAAATTATTGTGATTATAAAAGTCAAGATGAGGATACTAGTATAGATAAATCAGTGTATATAATTTTTTTTTTTTTTTCATTTCAAGAATTCAAGACAGAAATTCCTAATATATTTCAAATAACTTCTTACCATTATCTTATTCTTATCATTGTTCTTTGATGAAGAGAAGGAGGAAAAGAACTATACTGAGAGGTCAGTAGATTCTTAAATTCATTAAAAGGTTTTCTGTAAACAGTTTCCTTTTTGGTAGGTCTTTACATTTAGATCTACTTTAATTATTTCAAACTTTGGCTTGTAAGGTAAAATGTATCTTATAGTTTGTCATTTCTTTTAGAAAAGGTTTCAAAATTTTTATATATCATTTGAGATGTACAGGGTATTTTAGAAAAATTTATATCAGTTCCTTATCGAATAACTTGACCAATTCTCATTAAAATGATCTCAAATTTTAACAGTGTGTGAAGAAACACAAAATTCCATGTTTAATGTTCTTTTTCTTTTCAGATATAAAAATACCACTCATTTGAGATTTTAATGAGAATTGGTCAAGTTATTAGATAATGAAATATCAATTTTTCTGAAATACCCTGGTATATCTTAAATGATCTCAAATTTTAGCAGCATGTGTAGAAACAATTTCAAATTCTATGTTAGATCTTTAGATACCTTTCCTTTTTCAGTTAATGGCATTTCTATATCTGAAAAGAAAAAACATAAAAACACAGAATTTTAAGTTGTTTCTACATAAGCTTTTAAAATTTGAGATTATCTGAATGAGAATTTGTCAAATTATTGCAAAATGATATTAGTATTTTTTTTTACAACACTCTGGACATCCCTTTTTTTTTTTTTTTTTTAAACACCCTGTATGTATAAACATCCTGATTTATGTATATTGAACAAACCTTTTCATACAACTGCCATGTCTTCATTAGAAAGACTATTACCATAAAATAGATTGTAGCATCGGTGATTTGGGTTCAAAATGATATGACTAAGTTTCAAACATCATAGCATTTATATCACTCATAAATTTTTTTTATTTTTTTTTAAGTGTATTGCTTTAAAAGCGAAGGATCATAAAAGATGTCTGTTAAATGATTCAACCTTATGTTGACAGTTCTTATTAGATTCATCCTCTATTCAACTTTCAAGTTCCAATTTGACCCACATAACTTGGGCTTCCCATCATGGTGTAATAGTTAGCAAAGTAGTCTCACAGATCCATTACTACTAAATGGCAAATCTGATACTTGCTGGATGCCCCATACTCACAACCTTGTGTCACATCCTACCCAAGGCAAATGAGTTGGGTAATAAAAGTGTGTGGGTGGAAATCAGTTTGGGGTTAACATAAGTAAATAAAAGATCCAGAGCTAAATAGACAACATAAGTAAACAACACAAGTGGCCTGACCAGAAAGAAAGGTATGCTTACATAAGTGTTGCACATTTGTGTGGGCATCATGCTGGGGGAGGCGGCACAACTGTGAAAATTTGCATAAGTGTCATGCTAGAAGAGGCATGACCACCTGAAATTGTGTGGGGGTCTGGAATGCTTTCATGGCCAGCCTGAATTTTGATCTAGGAGAGTCGAACTGAAGGTTTAATCAACCCTAACCTCTTTGACTCTCTTTTACTCTACATATCACAATTTGCAGAATAAAAATATAACCTATATTTTTATATATAAATGTTCATCATCATCAGTTATCAAAGTCCAGCTGCAGTAAACAACACATTAATTTCAGTTTTAATTAAGATGGTCATTGATATTCCTAAACTGAATCGTATGACTTTGGATTAATAATAAAGACCAAAACAAATGTGAACAATAATCTCACAGTTGCACTAACATAAAAAATATCTCTCTACAAAATTCCTCAGACATTATTCACAGAAGAATATCAAATTCATAAAACATTCATATAAATATATAATTCATAAATATTTTTTTCATCTTTTATAATAATATGTTCAATATAAAATTTTAATTGACAAAAGACAACAAACTTATCAAGAAAAAAATAAATGGATTAGTTGTCTTAGAAAAATATTATTCACATTAAACATTACTCATTTGTGATATAAACTCATTAAGTTTATAGAAAAGACTTCAATCTGGAAATGTAAAATAATTACATAACATTCATTATTACTTCAGATGAAAAATCCAGACCTGGAAACAAAAATGTGTTTAGCTTATGAACACAAAATTTGGAGATTTTTCAACACTTTATTTTGAAACTAAAATTTTATAAATGTCATTAAGATTTTTCTTGGTTTTACTAAAAAAATAATGGCCCAAATTATAAACAAAAAAGTAAAGAAAAACAAATTTTCAGTATTTGGACTGTTTTAAGTTTATCAAAAATTAAGTACACTAGAGAAGCAAGGACAAACTCACAAGTGACATTTTCCTGTGGACACATACATATGGACACACCAGTGTAAGCCAACCAGCAAAAACCTACATCAATCAGTTCTGTGTAAATTCTGGATGCTGTGCAGAAGACCTGTCAGGGATGGTTGGCAAGAAAGTCATGGGAGCCCATGCTGACACCACACCCTGACGATTATCACATTTTTTACATGTGGAAAGTTTGGAGGAAAATATTTTAGTTTTTAGATTGTTTTAAAGAGAAAATAATGAAGGTAGATATGTAATGTATAAAAGTTGAAAATATATAATAAAAAGAAATGAATTAGGCAAATGTAGTTAGTTGGTTATTTGGATTTTACGGCATGTCAACCCATTGGGTCATTTTATGCTGAAGACATTTTGTTTTATTCATTCTTGACAGAAACTCAATTTTTTTCTTAAACACATTTTTTATAACTCATTTTGTTCTATTTCATCCATAGATGGTACTCGAACAGGTACTACCACTCCAGGATAGGGTGGACCTGGGAGTAATGGTGATAAAGGTGTACTCCACATTCCCCATAGTTCCAGAATTAGAACTTCACCATTTGATGGAGTTTAAAGTTATATTCAAGAAACTAAGACCCTCAGCCACCGCCTTCTAGTACATATATGGTAAAAAGGGTTGATGCTAGGGCTTGACGTGATTAGCCTAAGTAAGGGCTAAAGTGGAGTGTTGCATGTCATGGACTGCTTAGCCTCCAGGGTTTCATCATTAAGCATCACGGGTCATCACACACAGCTAACAGGTGGCCCCATTGAGGGGGTTACCCCTCTGCAGAGGTACAGTCAGTGTATTCTAAAGCCCCAGCTGACAGGACCTAAATGGAGTTAAATTTGACAAAAAAATGTAAGCTTATGTAAGTTAAGGGATATTCTACAAACTCATAAGCAATATTCTCCTATGGACTCCTACACATGGACACACCAGTGTTGGCTGACCAGCAAAAGCTTACTGGAGGCCACTTAAATTATTTGCTAAGAGTGATGACCGATAGGGATGGATCGTGAGAGAGACCAGGTTATTTCTGCTGTTGGTACGGCATGATGATACTTTTATCTTTAAGGTAAATATTTTATACTATCTAATAGAAAAATAAATAATGAATATGATAGATGAAGAAATAAAATCATCACTTTCCTTTTATATTTGTTAAAGAAATCAAAGCTTTTTTAGAGTTTTGAAAATAACATCCATCTTCTTAGAATATCAAGCGTCTTAGCTATTTCCGTTGTGATTGATAGGAATACCTTGCTGATTTAACATTTAACTGGCATAAATAGTGGTTTCATTCTGTGAACAAAATATCAAATAATCTTGGCTGAAAGTTTGGTTGAACTCTAGCCAAAAACCGGTGTAGATGGACAGATATTTGGTGAATTATAATAAGACAATAATAGTTTACTGTCACAAGTGAGTATTAAGAATTCAAAAATTTAATTTATTATGAATATAATGTAAAAACAATAACCATATCAGTAAATTTATTTGCAAAATCAATACAAACAAATCAATGAATGATTTTAATTATTTTCATTGGTCAAAAATAAAATCTTTAAGAAATGTTAATAAATTGAAACTTTGACCTAATGCCTCTCTTGGGCTTTGAACAAATCTAAAGTTAATGGCTACACCAATTACCAACAACTTTGAAAATAAAAAATTATACATATATTTTTTGAAAAAGGACATGCTGTTAATGATAAATACATTTTTCACATTTTTATTTCATTTGAAAGTAAAATTTTGAAGCTCTCATGACACCACTCCTTAATTTTCCCAGATGATGGTTAATATATCCAATATATATATAATCCAAAATTATCAAATGTAGCCAGAACTATATATAATAAACACATCATCCGAATATTTGTTTGTTTTTTACAAGTTCCTTACTTTTTGTTTCATAACATTGAGGAGTAAAAAATAAAATACGGTACTATTTATAAAAAGTGTACAATATACACTTTAATTTCGATAATTCAAGTTTTAACTCTGCTTTGCTGTAGTAGCACTGAACACTTTTTAGGGAACTTTTCTTGCATTTTATTTCTATTTATTATTACTATTATAAGACACTACAATAAATGATGTCAGAATCATGAAGAGAGCATTACTGTTTGAACTGAATAGTGATATAAAGATCTCCTTACAATCTTTATTTAGCAAATATTTAGCCCTTGATTTATCTTCCATGGAATAAGAACATACAGTGAAGAACAGAGCACCTCATATGGTGTAATGGTTAGCAAACTAGACTAGCAGACCAATGTTAGTGAGTTTGATTCTCACTGGGCACCCCATACTTCTGACCTTGTGCCGCAAATTTGCTACACTTCATTCATCAGTGTTGTAGTGCTTGGATCCCATTAGTCAAAAAAGTTAAAAGCCAATTAACTTTTTAGCTCACCCATGTAGATAACTTATTTTCAATTATCTTTTCCTGAATATATATCCAGAAAAATATTAATTATATAGTTCTCATGTATAATAAAGTAAAGTTAAGTTGACAGAATGGCTTATTGTCAGTATCAGCCACACAGCAAGGGAGTCTATTCCCTTTTTGTTAGAGCAAGACCAATGAGATTATTTTGCTGGGGTGGAGCACCACACCTACTGTCAGCTCCCCACTTTACCACACAGATAATATTGAGTTGGTGGGGACCAGTAACGAAAAATAGTGTATCTTATACACTAAAAATTACTGTATTTGATAAAGTAATGAAACAGTTATTATGCTGAAAATGAAAATTTTGTGGCAAGTCAGCCATGTTAGGTTTGGAGATTACAAGAATCCTTGATAATTGTATAACATAGATAATCATATAAATTTAATATTTGTTCCTATCATTAAATGGTAAAATCTGTTTCTCTTGAAATCCTTTCATTTAAAGTGACATTTCCCAAGAATTTATAGATAATGTGAAGTGAGTATATGTACACACAGTTTTGTTCTAAAGTCTTCAGCTACTTTTTTGTTGTGTTTTTTTTAATTTCAGCAAGATTAAAACAAGTAAATCTGACAGTATGTAGAAAAAATAATAAATATGAAAAATAAGAGTTATGAAGATGATTTAATAATAGTTGAAAATTTAATCAATGTTATATTATATATATATATATATATATATATATATATATATATATCTTCATCAGGATATTCAAATATTGTCAGGTGATATGAATATATTTATTTTTCAAATGATACAAGATGGGGGGGGGGGATATGTTTGATTCATGTTATTGATAACTTATTTTAAAAATACGGCTTCTAACTGGTTGATTCTAATTAGCAGTTCTTATTTAAGAATGCAATATAAAAAATCGAATTTAAAAATAAAACTCTTAATCTATAATAAAACTGGAACTACAAAACTAATTTAGTGGTGAAATATATCTGCAAGCAAAGCACAACTTTTACTTCAGAGTGCTTTATATTCATGGCCTTGTGCCAAACTAAGTAATAAGCTTAGGAAAAGATGACATTCTACAATTTGGTTTGTTTTATTTGTTTAATGGCATATCAACCTTCATGGGTTATTTAAAGTCATCCTTGTAGAAGAGCAGTAATGGTACTATTTAACCAATAGCCAGGGAGGTCATTTGGGGTTCATTCTAAAAGAGGGGGAAATGAAACGTCAATGGGATGTAGGATATAATATTATTTTTTATAAATCTATTTTAAGTAAACACAAAGATGCTGCAGACTGTTTGAACAAGTCCTGAAAGCAGAACCCTACAAAACAGCAACTGTACAGCCACTTACATCCCATCTCACAAACTAAGTAAGATGAGCAAGACATGTTGGTCACTGACTCCTACATATGGACACACCAGTATTAACCAACAGACACACTGGTGCTGGCTAACCAGCATAAACTTACTATCATCAGTTGTGTGCTGACACTGGATACCATCTACAGAACTTACCAAAAGTAACAGATGGTGAGAGAGAGTCAAAGGAACCCATGTTGTCAGTACACCTTGATGATAATGATGATTAAAACTAGAATTTTTTTCCCTCCATTTAGTACACACATGAGAATTTTATTGATAGAAGATAAGTTCAAAATATATGTAGCCACTGCTGGAGTAAGATATTTTATCAGAACAATACACCTCAGAAGACTCAATTTTAGGAATAAAGGACTTTCTTGTCCAATTTACAATTGAATGATAATTTTTTAAATCAAGCAAATTCTCATTAGGACAGATAACTATGAAATACTATGTAGAATCCTTCATTCATAGACTGCAGTTACAACGGAAAACCAACAGGTTTATCAGTCATCTAGTTTAAATTTTAAAATGCAACATATTTAATATAATTCTTCACACGTAACAATAAGAACCTAGTTTAAAAATAATGAAAAAAATAAATTAAATGAAAATGATGAGTTTCTTTCCAGCTCACACAATAGCCAACTCTCAAATTACAGGTAACTTTTGTTAATAACATCATTGCAATCTTCTTTCACATTTGATATGACAACAAAAGAGAAAATAAATTCACCTCTTATACATAGATTATAGTGGGAAGAGTGTGTGGCATAATGGTTATCTTCATAAAGAAATGGACTTGAGCCAAGTTCAAATACTGGCTAAGACAGTTTGCCTTTCACTATGCACTAATGCCCTTGGGAAAGTCATGAACCCCCTCCTCTCCTCCCAACTCTACTAGTTTATGGGTAAGAAGTAATTCAGACTGAGCTCTTTAGTCTTCACATAAGGCAACTTGTCTAAAATTAGGAAATACTCTGAATTCAAAACCCGAGAAGTGTTATCCAAAAAATATGGCTGGTCTTATACAAACCTTCACCACTATAAATAAATGACCTCAGTATGCAGTCTCTCAGTTAATATCTGAAGTGTTGGGCATTTATACGCTGTGCATGATGGAAGAGCTCTTATTACTATATATGGTAGTATCTTAGAAATAATGCTAATTATAACTACATTATTTTTTGTTTTTAAATCATAATAGAACTTATGACATTTTGCAAGAAATTCTGCATATGCACAAAAATTATCAAATATTCTGAGTGATAATAGGAAAGCTTTGCTCCACTACTTACATTCACAATCTATGCTGGAGATGTTTGTTTTGTGTGTGTGTGGTGGGGGGGGGTGATTAGATAACCCATATGGTTTAATATATCCCAATTTAAAATCACAGGTTGCAAATTACACCTGTTCATCTTTTTTCTCTGTACACACACACACATATTTACCAACCCCTCCACACGAGCAGGTTGTGACACAAGGTCAATTTCTTAAGCAGAGTTTAACAAGTTTGAATTAAGAGTTTTCCTTCTCCTTGACTGGTTACCTAGCTATGGTTAAAGAGGACAGTCTGTTCTACTATTTAC
Source organism: Doryteuthis pealeii (assembly GCA_023376005.1). Taxonomy (NCBI): domain Eukaryota; kingdom Metazoa; phylum Mollusca; class Cephalopoda; order Myopsida; family Loliginidae; genus Doryteuthis; species Doryteuthis pealeii. Next base: position 26,181,429 of record CM042181.1, on the reverse strand, counting down.
CCATAGCTAGAGGGAGAATTGGATTCATACATTTCCCTCTGCTGGAGATGTTTTTGTTTTTTTGGTTGGGGGGAGGGGTTAGATAAATCATATTGTTTAATATATCCCAATTTAAAATCACCATGTCAGGTTTCAAAATACACTTGTTCATCTTTTTCCTCTGTACATATACTCTGATGTCATTTAAAAAACTTTTTTTTTAAACTATCATTTGGTGGGTTTGGTTTGGTTTGGTTTGTTTTATGACATATCAACCTCAATGGGTCATTTAATGCTGACAAAGTTTTGAAATAAATTCATTCTTAATGGATACTCAGTTTTTGGGGGTTTTTTTTGTTTTTTACAAACACATTTTTCTATTTAACCCATCGACTCTAACAGGTACTACCACTCCAGGTCAGAGTGGACATGGGAGCAATGGTGATAAAGGTGTGCTCCACATTCCCCAAACCTCCAAAACTGTAACCTTGCCATGAGTTAGAGTTTAACGTCATACCTAGGACATGAAGACCCTCAGCCACCGCCTTCTAGCACACATATGGTAAAAAGGGTTGAGGGGTTTGCCATTAGGGCAATAGGGTTGGGATAATCAAATAGGTGCTAGGGCTTGACATGACCAGCCAATTGACCGCCCGTTTAGCCTAAGTAAGCTCCAAAGTGGAGTGTTGCATGTCATGGACTGCAGAGGTACCATGTGTATTCTAAAGCCTCAGCCGACAGGGCTTGGTGGCTTAGGAGATGATATGAAAAAGTCTAAGAGATAACATGATTACTATAGAATTTGGTTCTAATATAGCAGATGATATATTCATAGGTACCTAGAGATCTTACACTTATATGGGGGAGGGAGGAGTCATTCAATAAATAAGGTGAATTTTTACTAAAGAATAGGAACTGTTTTACAGTTGCATCTTTTTCAAGGTAATCAATAATGAATCCTTTTTATGTCCCAGAACACTGTCAGCATAACCTTTAACGACCGCTGCACCCAGAACTTTTTCTTTAATGAAGAGTTAATGTTTTCAATTCAGGTTCATAGTGGCAAACCCATGTTTAACTCATTTGTAAATAATCTTTTGACTAAAATATGCTTCTCTTTACACATCACACATTATTCAGTAAATTTCACATGGTTTGCATTTCTCAGCCATCAAATATTTGATGACAAACCACTGTTCAAGCCTGGAGCGCTGTTTGATTTGCTGCCATTTTGAATAGCCTCAAAACATTTTTGCAAGATTAAAATCAACCAATTTCAAACAATGCAGAGTTTACATTATAAAATATATTTTACTTGTACAATTTTTAAATTTTTCTATAAAGATAAGAGTCAGAATAATTCAATCAGAAATTTCTGGAAACATATTTGGAGGTCTTTACTGTCATAAAACAAAACAAATATCTCAGTGAGTGGATGCTTTTTTAAATAACTTCTTAAAAATATTAAACATTTTATTTATATAATTTTCTCCACCCCCTCAGGCAATATCTTTCAAAAATGTATTTTTACACAACCTGGAAGGAGATTTTTTTTATTTTTTGCTAGGTGAAAATTTGGCCAATAAAGTTTTTCCCAAGGTACAACATATACCAATCAGTTCACATTGGTTTATGCTGGTCAAATTTTACAATTGCTCCAATTTGACTAAATTAATAATTTATATTCTACTTTACTGACTAAGCCCACTTGCTTTACAAGTTTATAGTCATTAAATCATAGGCAATAAATCTGTGACTATGATAAGTACTACACAAACACTTAAAATGTTTATGGAGAAAACTTTAATCCAAATAAATTACTTAGAATATATATAAGGTTTCATTAAAAACAAATAAATTCTGTTGGTTTAGCTTTTTTGTATGATTGGTTCATATGTATGAATGAACTGTCTTAAAGTTTATTTCACTTTTGATCAAGTATTTTCAAGATCAATAATAATCTTAATTGTTAATTGTTCAAGTGTTTAGATCAAATAAATAATATTATTGCTTTATTACAAACATTTTGAAATGCCCAATCAAACATCATTTATTAATGGTGGGCTGCTTGGCCTTGAAGATTACATCGAGAATTTCTAGTCTTTTCTTGCCAATTAAGATATTACTTTAAATTTTTATATTATTTGTGAGAATTTGGCAGATATTTGATGGATGGTAGTAATGTTATTTGATTAAGAGTTCTTTTTTTGTACACAGTCCAATTGAATTTGAATTATTTTTTCAACATCTAATTCCCCCATAGATAGGACCCTAGCAATTACTAACACTCTGAGTCAGAGTAGACCTGGGAGTAATGATCTCCTGATCTCCAGAACTGGAGCCTCACCATCAGATGCAATTTAGTGCTATACCCTAAAAACTATGTTGTTTGAGGTGTTGACAAATTGAACTTTGGTTGGTATATAATGTATAAACTAAAACCAAGTTTGTTTTAGTTCAATGCCTGAAAATTTTATTTTAAAAACAAATTTATATATCACCCTTATTATCAAGGTAGTTCATAATAACAGTAAAATACCCATTTTGTCTTCATTTTTGAGGAAATGAGAAACCATATATGAAAGTACTAAAAGAATTGTGCAGATCACCCACAGCCATATTTTAACCTAGAAAATTGATCTTTCATAGCATGGAAACTCCAAGACAATCCAACAGCTACACAGGTTACAGCACCTTGAGCAATACCTGTCATTAATTAGAATCCACCTTCACTTAGAATTAAAAAAGAATCCTAAATAAATTATGATACATCTAAATTATCTTTTTCAGAGACTGGTTGGCTAGAGAAGCCAGTCAGTTCTATTTTACCCATAGTTAAGAGAAGAGATCAATCCAGATCTTTTAAAAGAGAATTATTGCTAAGTGAATGAAAACAACATCAGCAAGGATTTAAACTTGGCTCACAAATTCCATTTTCTATACCAATAACCATTAAAGAGATTTCTAAATTATACTTTAACTACTACTACAACTACTAGATAATGCTTGGATGTCTATAGAAAACATTTACCAACTAAAAATTGACAATTCACACAGCTTTTATAATTATTTTTGTATTTGTTATTTAAATATTCCAGGAAATAACATTTTGGTTCTTAAAGATAATTCAGATTCTACAATGCAATAATTATATGTGTGTGTGTGGATGAGCTTAGACCGCAGCACTATGGCAAAATGCCAAGGTGCCCTTAAAAAAACAAGCCACGTCCACAGCAATTTTTGACTTCAACTTTTTTTTTTTTTTAAATTTTTAATATAATTTAAAATAAAAAGACAAATAAAATGAAAAAAATTAACTCATCTATCATCGCAAAAACTTTTCTTGGAATTCAAATCTTACATTTGACGTCTTTTTTTTTTTTAAATGTTTCACTGCAATGCATCATTGCTTTAGTCATCATAATGATTTGTCAAAAATATTCCTTTCTAAAGTTTTTTGTTTAGTTTTATCATTTTTTAAAAAGATTTTATGTTAAAATTACTTTTTACAAAGAAAAAAATAAATTTTGCAATTCTAAAAAAAAAAAAAAAAATTGTTGTGGTACACTCATTTTGCTTGACCTTCTCTTAGGCTAAACTAGTCACTATGTGTATATATATATATATCATTTTACTCTATCAGTTTTACAAGACCACATATTTGGAACTGAGCACAGGCCAGGACAAAATTGTATGGAATATTGGCAGTTGCCTATGCAGTAGATCTTTCCTCTCCATGATCCCAATATTGCCAAATAGAAGGGTAAGGAATGATACAATCAGTGATATTGCAGCAGTTACTAGGAGATTGAAGATGTTGGCTTCAATTTAGGAATCCAGCTCTTGGTTTTCCTTCTCCTAGATCAATTACCCTAACATATCTGCTCTATTATTTACCCATAGTTGGAGGGAGAAGGGATGGATTCATGTGTTTCTGAAAGGCACATAAAATGCAAACAGCTTCATCCAAAATTTGAATTTGACTTACCAATTTCATTTTCCTCAACAATAAACTAAATAGAAGTAAATAGAAATATTGAGACTATAAGCTGAAATTTTTTTTTTTTTTAAATCATAAGGATTTTTGTTTAATGTTCCTCTTTCGAATGAACAAAAAATTTTCAAGATAATATTAACCTTTATGCAAGTTTCATTGTGTTAAATATAGGGGGGGGGGTAAATTTCACAGGGAAAAATCAGACAACAGTATAGTACATAACTATGTAAATTTTAATTTTTAAATAAAAAAAGTGCACAGCCATGAAACGTCTGTGAAAAATTAATGTCCTTATTTAAAATATTAAATTTTGGGGAAAAAAAAAAAAAAAAAAAAATCTAAAAATCTAAACTAATCTTAGAAAGAACTTTATATTTCACCGTAATAATTACGGTGAAACATAATAGCAACTTTTTTATAAACAAATGTAGCAGTACTACTGCTACATTGGTTTATAAAAAAAGTGATGCTAAGACAATGGGAGCATTATCTTAATGCTATTCTATATAGTTGTTTAATTTTTAAATGTATTCGAAAAGATAAATCAAATCTTCATTATTTTTTCTTTAAAACCCAGACTTGGTGATATTTAATGCATATATCTATTTACTTTGTCATTAATTGTTTTATTTACGATGTTTCATCCGGACAAAAATTAAAGCAGACAGACAGATTTAGATTTTTTGGACTGCTGTCCTCATCTTTGTTATACAGACTACCTTTCGACTGATGTGACTTCTGGCCTTCCTAAGGTGTTTCTTGTCGTACACAAGAGCCTTCTTGTTAAACTTGTCATAATAGGGAGCCTTTACAGAACTTAAAACCTACCCCTTTATTTAATCCATTGGGGTAAATAGTTCTCATTCTGTCAACCATGACCAAGTACAAGTATTAAGCATATAATCTGAAACATTGTGTATATAACAATAAAGATGAGGACAAGTTTGAAAAATGTAAATAATACAAATTATCAAACTGCATCTCAACAATTCAAACAAATTATACTGTTGTACTGCTTTTTGACATGATCAAAATTAACCCTTTCACAGGCAGTTTTTAAATCAATGTTGAACTGGCAAATCATTTTCAGAAAATTCATCAAATAAAGGGTATGTTCAAATAAGTCACTTAATCATATTAAAAAAATTTTTTTAAACAATTTGATCATCAATTGTGTGTCATACTAAAATAACATGAAAACAATAAAGCACTCTTAATTATATTTTGAAAAATAACCTTTACACAATCCTACATCACAGTGAGGCATCTTAGTGATGTTTTTTTTTATAAATTAATATTGAATTGATCAATAAGAAAATGCCTTACATTGAGCTACTGGAGCACTTATGGTGTAATGGCTATCATCTGTTCACCATTTGCATCAAAAATGTTCTAACTACAAAAGTGTTAAGGCATGGGGGGAAGGTTCTGAGGGGTTTTTTTTAAGGCAATGTCTAATGAAAACATTTGCTCAGATATCTGTACACTGATTAAAAAAGAAACTCACAGAATATCTTTGAGTGCGCACAAATATCTCTACACGCAAGTCAAATAAAACTGACAAAAAGGTAAGTTTCCCCCCCCCCACTTCAACAGAAGAAAGTTATACTATCCTCTCTCACCACAAACACCAATAATCAAAGACCAGCCACTCTTTCATTAAGAGCTTAAAACCACAATTCTTTTTTTTTCTTCTTCTTCTTCTTCAATGAATCATATCAAATAAGTTAACTAGGATTGTTTGAAGGAGATTCACAACTTTTACAAGTCCAAACAAGCTACAAGAGAGAGAAAGAAAGAGAAAATTGTGCTTATAGCTAAGATTAGAAGTCAATTTTCAAAAACTTGTAATTGATTTATTTTTTCCATTTTTAACAATAAAAGAACTGAAGTTTTTCTTTTGTTTTTTAAGATAATTACAATAAGTGATGATAAAGAAAGAGTCTTGCTTAAACATGCTGAAAAAGAAACTCATAGCAATTAATTTAGGGCTGTTTTCCCCCTTCTAACTAATGATTTTAAGTTATGCATTATCCTTTTAAAAGATTATTTCAATGCAAAGAATAAATATACAAATGAAAACAAGGTTTTTCTTCTGAAAAAAATCTATAACACCAGGCAAAAATTGTGGAATTAACACACTTAGAGGATGTTCACCTTGTTTTGTTTTGTTTTTTTATTTAGCAGTAAATAAACTAATAACAGATAAGATGCAAAACATTTTTTATTCAATAGCTGAACATTCTGGCTTCATAAAATATTCCCTAAATAAACTAGATTAAATTATTTAAATTAATGGTTTAATTTTTTTTTTTCTTCCCCAAACCATGCAGAGGAAAAAATGATGGAATTCATTGACAAAGAAAAAATCAGAATTAATACTTAGTTGGTCTTCCTCAAGCTTTTCTAACAGACTTAATTCTTTCAGGCAAGGATTTTACTCATTTAAAGCAATATACTTTATCAAAGTGATTCCAACTTTCCTGAATGGCAGTTTATAGAACTTCTTTAGTGAATAGAGTCTTCTCATGAACCTTGCTTTTTTTTTTAAATTTCCAACATAAATTTTCAATCGGATTTACATCCGGACTGTTCACTGGCCATGTCAGCATTATCATCCTGAAAAATGACATCATCACTGAACCAACTTTTTAGCAATGGAATGAAAAAATTATCCAGGATTTCAATGTACACCTATGCATTGATTGCCATCTTTTCTGGTCCTTTAAATGACATGCAACCTCATATCATGAATTACTTGAGGAAATTTATTTTTCTTCAGTCATATTTATGTTTTATTTGAATGGCACCAGACAAAAGTTACATCATCATTGCCTTGACCATTGCAGATTCTTAATTAATCACTGAATATCACTTTCCTCCAATTGTCCACATGCTATATTTGTTTCACTTTAACCCACTTTAACTTCATTTTCTTCTGTTTATATGTTCTTGTTTTCATTTGGCATTTCTCTATGTAAATCCCATTTCATTCAGCCAATTTCTTAGTTCTATCACAAACACTGACTCCTGTTTTGACCCATTTGTCTTTCATTGTACTTTTTCTATTTTCAAGGCATTTTCTATTCTGAGATTTTAAAGTCTTTGCTGGTCTACCAGTATATTTTCCTTTTTAACTGCCCCATTTCTTTTATATTTGCACCAAATATTATATAGTTGACCGAGAACAACATCTTTCACCACACTCTATTGTGGATTGCTTTCTTGAGTTTTACAATCCTTTCCATTGTTTTAATTGACAGTTCTTTTGTTGGAACCATGTTTCTTTTCAATTCACTATGCCCAAAGGTCTGCAAGAACTGTCTTAACTCTAGACTAATTTCCATATCTCGGCTTCTACTGATATTTGTTTTGTGAATGCAAATTAAAAGAACATTCCATAATTTTTTTCCTCAACATAGAGTTATTCCATACTTTCCTTTGCATGACATGGAAAAAATTATATCACCATCTTAAATCTAGTTTAAGGAATATTTTATGAAGCTAGAATGTTCATCTATTGAATTAAAAATGTTTTATATCTTATCTGATATATTATATCTTATCTGCTATTAGTTCATTTACTGCTAAATAAAAATTTAAAAAAAGGTGAACAACCTTTACATGTGCTGATTCCATAATTTTTGCCAGGGAGAGTATACACAAAAGAAACAAAAAGGAGCAAAAAAATAAATTTAAACAAAAAAGAAAATTCATATATAAAACACAATGTGTATCCACATATTTTATGTATAACATCATTTTCTTTGAATTAACCATCTCTATATAAAACATTATCATTCGTTGAATATAAAATGTTCTAATGACATATTAGAAATAGAATTTTCTGTTATTTTAAATTTTAATAATATTGATTTATGTCTTAACTCTTAACGTCCTATACCACCTCATTCCACCCAGCCAGAAGTCTCATTCGTTTTCCTAATCAACGCCAAATGATTGCCTTTGTTTAAATGTAATATTAAACATTTAGAAGTCTTTGATTTAAGGGAAATAACAGGTAACTTTAAATGTAAAGGCCATTTTTAGCCATTTATTGATAAATCCTTATAGGAATGGGGCTCTGGACTTGGAAAATTCTCAACAGGATGTTAAGAGACTATAATGATGCAAGAGTAACAGACAATATAGAACATACCGAAAATGATTTTTGACAGCAGGACTACATTAATAATAAGGAGTAATAATGCAGAAATAAACACTTATCTATTTTCTAATGACTGCTCACAAAAACTGTCAGCTATAATAAAATCATGTAAAATCCCATCAATAGTATTGCGATATATATATATATATATATATATATAGCTAGCAATATTATTGATAGGATTTTCAGTAATACCTACTTAAACAATATATATATTGTTAAAGTAGGTATTAGTGAAAACCACAGAATATTTCTTCTGTATGATCTTTATCTGTATTCTTTCTAGTCAAGTGGTTTTTCGTAAATTGAGATCCAGTTGGTCAAGAAACTGTCCCATACTTTTTACCCAAGCGTTTTCGACCATTTCACCAGTTGTAATCAGGAGATTGTAGGTTGTAGTATTAGTTTTTTTTCCATTTAATGAATATATATGATGGACTCTCCTGTCGGTTGACGTATGAGTGTTCATACAATGAACATCCACACAGTGATTTGTTTATAGTGGTGATGGCTTGTGTTGGACCATCCACACTTTTTGGCACAATCGATAGGATAGGTGCATCAAGTGTTGCCACAAACCCATTCAACGACCGACCTCAGGAATTTTGAATTCAGAGTTATCCCTCTCCTAGACTGGTTACCTACCCAAGGCTGAAAGGCCCAGTCTGCCCTACTTATTTAACCCATAGCTGGAGAGAGAATATATGGATTCATACCTTTCCCAAGGGCATTAGCACTATGTGAAATGCCAATAGCTTCATCTAGGAATTGAACTCGAATCAACGAGCCCATTTTCCACGACTAACCACACACACAGTGGTACTTTGGTTTACGAGTTTTCCGAGTTACAAGCTATCACTCAGTCTATTTTTGCTTTGTCTTGAGCTAAAATATGAGGTACCACTGAGCTTCAGATACGCTTATGTTAATAAGTTCACTAAAACCATTTAAGTTTCCAAATTTTTCATGCCAAAGAAAAATATTACTTACAGAAAATTAACATTAAAACATATTACAGTACATAATTACATTTTATTTTATGTTTTTATTCAATACCCTGTTATCGCTGAAAAATTGAATGCTGAAAATTGATAGCTTGTGTGTGTGTGTGTGTGTGTGTGTATATAAGAGAGAAAGAACAAAGTTTTACAACCAATTAATGACACTTGTTCTTACAAAATCTCATGTCAGACATCAATATTAATTTTTATTATTCATGTTTGTTAATAATGGTTTTCTCTATTTTTTTGGTATAAAAGTTGTGAAAAAATATTTGAAAAATATCGCTGAAATGTTCATTTGAATGTTGGATAATTTCAGAGTTAAAGAAATGTTGAGGTCAGCGACAGTGATAGTTTCATTTCAAAATAAAATTCCCACAAAACTATTAAGAATAGTTCCATGGAATTTTCCAGTCAATTAGAGTTTAATTAGCTCTTTAATTTGGTATATTATTTATGGAGATTATTTTGTTAAAAATCATTTTCACAAGCTGTTGAAGTTAACTACAAAATTTACAAAAATAAGATAAGATATCACTAATTAACACTTGGGTATTGATTAATAATGCTTTTCTGCATCTTGATATAAATATTAAATTTTAAAACTTCTTTGGGATTTCCGTCTTAATTTGTAAAACTTTTTGAATTCAGCTTTGAAAATGGGTAAAATCAAGTAGCAGTTAATTCTACTGTTCTGAGTGACATCACTCTCATGTTTAAACATAAACAAATGAGTTTCACCTAAACTAGAAAATTCTTGCTTATTTGTGATAAAACCTATTAAAAAATTACATTGTTGAAAACAAAATAAGATTTTTAAATATTTACTTTTTATGAGATTTTATCAATTTTGAAACAAATTATTAGAAACCTATGCAAATAATACGTTTTGTTTATATATGTATATATAGTTTCACAAGGTTGTTTTTTTTTTCCTAAACCATGAATTCAACAAAAGAAAAAAAAATCAACGTAATTTTTTTTATGTATTATGATGGATTTTAAAAAATCACATAAAACTTATTTGTTTTACAATCTTTAAAATAGGAAAGTTTTATAAATTAACATCTGTATCTGTCAAAATGAAACATTTTTGCTATATTTTTTTTCTCATGAGGATGTCATAAAGAGTCCCATTTTATTTCCTATAATGCATATTGCAAACTACTACTTATGTGAACTAATATAAATTTATCTTGAATGATAGTGGAGAAAATTGATTTTATTTATGAATGGATATTTTTTGAATCCGAAATACTGATTTTTGTTTCCTTTAGTAGTAGAGAAATTTCTAATTTGGTAGAAGTGAAAAATCTGAATTAGTCAGAAACTGTTCAATTAAATTTTTAAATTCAAAAAACATTTTTCTTTTTTCAATGAGCTCTATCCAAAATACTAACTTCTATATACATCCCATAAAAAAATCTAATGTGCATTGCTAGAATAAGCCAGACTATTTGTTCAGATTTTGAAGCCAAAAGTTAGGTGCATATTATATACAAGAACTATATAATTAACTTCTTTTTTCTGGTTACATAGGTGAAATGCAATGATCAAAAGTAAATTATATCTATAGTCCAAACTTATGTTTTAAGCTGTTACTGAGAAATATTCACGAGAAAGTTTGTTTATAATTTTGTTTCTGCTCGTGAACTTATTTTTGCCACAATCTTGTTGCATCTTTGAATGAACATGTCCGTGTGTTTGATCTAAATACCATATTAAGTTTGTGTTTTAAGACATAATGTAAACTATCTAAATTGTTAGTATGAACTGATAAAAAGTTGAACAATTAGTAAATTTAGGTTAAAATTAGTTGTTACAAATTCTAAAAAGTGTATATTACGCACAAGATTTTTCCCCCAGAATTTCATAGTCCAAAATTAGAGGAGGGAGTTATTTACAAATAATTATGGTAAATATTTTAAAAATTTATGCAATTTTCTTTTAACTGAAATATTTAATTTTCAACAAATGATACATTAAGGCAAATATCAATTAGTAAGTCTTTAGAATTTTTTTTTGATTATTATTATAGTAATGTTTGAAATTTTCACTAAGATTTTTTTTTTTAATATATTTTACCATTGATATTTGAAAATTCAGATGCAAGCTCATGATGCAATATTCATTTTACTAGCTAAAGAAGAAAAAAAAAACTTCCTTGGCAGTTTGCTTTCTAGCTAGTAATACCAAACTATGTTTTTAAGAGAACTTATCTATATATAAAGTCACTGCGTGTGTTTGTCTACATCCTATACATAAAATTGTGTTGCCAAAACAGCTTCTTCCCACCAAAAACATGTCTGTGTAGCCTGATTTATAACTCGGCAGATGAAGCAATTTTTTTCCTCATGGGGTTATAACTAATTTATATTAAAAAAGAAAAATGGTTATCAGAAAAAATCAGCTTCAATAGTGTTGTCCTCAACCTTGACATTCTCTTGACCTGGTAACATTAGCCTTAATGTAAATTGAACAACCCACCTAAAAAGTTAACTAAAATGAGCTATTTACCTCACAAACCCAAATTTTCAATTTCTTCTATTCTGGTTTTTTGGGGTTTTTTTTTTTTTAATTAATATAAGGTTAGATTTAATTTATTTTTGTTAGGTTTATTATTAATTCAGTCACAGCTTGGAAGAATTCTCAATTTATTTTATCATAAATATCAGATTTCCATATGTTTAATAATTTGAGAATAGGATTAGCTGCACCACTTGGACTTTAATGAAATGCTTGGAGAAAAAGCAAGATGTGAACTACACAAAGATGCTGTATGTTGTCTTGAAGAAATCCTGGAAGCAGCACCCCACAAAAAAAACAAAAAAAAACAAAACAATTGTACTGCCACTTACCCCCATCACACAAACCATTCAAGTAAGATAAACAAGTCCTGTTGGACACTGTAAGAGAAGTAATGACGAACTTATAAGTGACATTCTCATGTGGACACCTACAGATGAACGTACCAATGTTGACCAACCAGAAAAAAAACTTACATTGATCAGCTCTGTGTAGACACTGGATGTCATGCAGAGGACTTGCCAGGAGCGATGACCAATAGGGATGGGTGTGCAAGAGAGTTGTGGGAATCTGTGCTGGCAGCACAACTTGATTATTAATTCATCAAATTTTGAAATAGAAATCATGGTTTTATTACATTTATAGTTTTTTTTTAATCTCATACAATTATTATTATGCATGTTTCCTGTGAAATTTCCATCAGTATAGCTAGTAAGTTAACAAATGTCATCAAGGAATTAATGTTTATGAATCATTGTGATGATTGGCTATATGACACATATAAATATTACATTTTAAAATCTTGAAAATTTAGTGACTGGAAAATAATCAGGAAAAGTAATGGAAGAAAAGCTATGACTCTGGTTTATGGCTAAGTTTTCAACTAGAGATCTATTTTATGTGGTTAACAAAAAGATAAAGATTCAGTTTATTTAAACTATGGGGAGTTTTAAAGAAAACAGAAATCCTTCAGGTCTTCACATACTGTCATTCAAATTAGTACAGACAGCCGTCTCTCTCTCTCTGCTAAAAACCATCATTCTTCCCCTCGAGAAACCGCCTTGGTATTCATGCCTCTCAGCATCTGAACCACTTAAGCCAACAGAGGTGACCGTAATCTTACTATGAGCCACCACTCAATCAGGAGGTTGCAAGTTCAATCTCTGTAGTCACTGCTACAAACTTTATGGACATAAAGTAGAGGTTTGGTTTAGTATTCTTACTAGCAAAAAACACCCTCCAGTTGGTGCAAAAATAAATATTTTCCCCCTAATATTTTTCAGGAAAAAACTATTTTAAACATAAATTCATATAAAGGTGAATAAATATCAAAATTTTAATGAAAATTTGACTCAATTGATTTTTCATTTATTTATTTTTTTAAATTACTGTGACATAAGCAGTTACAGACAAAAAGAGACCTATTAATAGACATTGTATATCAAACCCCACATGCAAAAAAAATAAATAAATAAATATCAGAAATCTTAAAAACTAATGTGCTGAAAATCTGCTAAGTCCCATTAGTAAATACAATAAAAATTGGTGACTAAAGCTCTTTAAGTTATGTGATGACAAAGGTGAATTATAATAAGAAATAAAGATATTCTATCACAAGAGAAAGGATTCAAAATTGGCAATTAAATAGATTTACATACTTGAATAAAGTATTGATTGGTATACACTCTTGGGATTTATACACAAAATATATTTGGTTTTTCAAAGAATCACAAAGATTATTTTATTTCAATCTTGTTTGGTAATCCTGGTATGAATTTCTTTTTTTCAACTTATATTTACTCAGTTGTATTACTAAATGATAGAAGATAAATAAAAAGCTTACCTTACTTAATATGTTCAGTATATTTATACTGACTTACCTGCAAAAAACAAAAAAAACAAAAATTATGTAAGCAAAAAATTTAAAAAACATTTTCATTTATCCAAAATATTAACCTTTTTATACATAAATATATCAAGCCTCATAAGCTTATTCAAGTTTACAGCTGTGTGGCTTTTATTTATTATGACTAAGGCAGTCTTACTTTTATATTTATTGATACCTAGTAGATATAAGAAACATTAATTAACATTTAATTTATAAACCAATAAGTTAACTATGACCTGAAACAATATCACTAGTGATTACAACATACAAATCAATATTTATTTGTTATGTCTTCTTAGGCAATTCTTTTTTTTAACACACAAAAAATCTTTGCACAAAACATATACACTTTTAATATAATATCTATCTAAAGATCAAATTTTATTAAGTAATTCATCTGATGGTTCCAAAAAATGCCCTCTTGAATTATTTTTGTAACAATTTTTTCTGAAATCAAAATTAATCTTAATTTTTTTTTTAAATGATTGCAAAAGTAAAATATTAAAAAATGGAACAAATGTTTTCAATTCTTTGTCAGAACGTATTAACAAATAAATGATTTATTTTAAATGGCATGTTAACCTTTCTAAGGATATTTACATATTTAGATTGTGTAGTTTTTTCTTAAAAGATTTTTTTAATTTTCCACACACACACACACACACACACAGTCCTATCTAATACAAGTAATTTTTCAACAGATCTATTTGACCCAGTGATGGGACCCTAACAGGTACTACCACTCGAGGTCAGAGTAACCTAGGAGTAATGGTAATTAAGTGGTACTCTACACTCCCCAGAACTGATAAGGTTAGCATCATACTCAAGGACATTCCTGAGGGGGGGATCTTACCCCTCAGTAGGGAATACAGTTAGTGTATTCTAAGCCCCACCTACTTGGCGATAAAAAATGAAGAGCAAACATCAATTCAAGGAGCCTAATACAGATAATAGATCAAATTTGAACCTCAAATTTTAAACTTTCAATCTTACAATTATTCCTTGACTTATTTGAATCAGTTTCATTGTGTTTTGTTTTTATCTTATTTCACTTAGTGTACCCAATAACCTTTTCTCAGGTGTCCCAATACAAGTTTATTAATTTAAATAAATCAACCATTATATAGCAATAATAATCCAAGTTTGAAGCAAAACATACCTTATTATTACTGCAATATGATCAAATAAACAGGTTAAGACAAATGAACAATATATAATTCATATAAGAATTCCTCTTATCTGATAACAATTTAAGTAGATACAAATATCTATAAATTAGTTGGTTTAAGAGTCATTTGAACTAGCTGAACCAACTGAAATATAATCCTATATTCAAATTATTCAATATATTGATATCTATGATGGCTATCTGGAAAATAAAAACTATAATTCCTGCTTAGGTTCAAAATAATCTTTAACATAATTATCTACATTTAAATGCATATATATATATATATATATGAAAGAAAAAAATAATTCTGATTTTGTAGGCTTGTCTTTTTGTAACAGCAAAAATTGCATCTCCTAGCAATATTTTTCTTTCTAGAAGAATAAAGCAATTTTCAATACAATTTGCAACATAATATTAATATTGTCTCAAGGAATAGAACTATTAAATGATAAGAGTACTTCCCCTTATTTGTTTACAATTAGTCATAATATGAATTCTATCAATCAAATGTGATTTGATAGAGCTTACTGGCACCCTTTAAAGCATTTAGGGTTCCAATATAATAAATGAAAACTAATATCCAACAAATACTAGTTATTAACCAGTGAAAAAAAATCAGATATAATTTTAAAATGTTATCCCTGTAAATAAAAGATTGTTTTCTGAATATTGTGCCAGAAGAATATAAATATTGTAAGTAGATAACTTTTCTTTTTTTTTTTTTTTCTGAATTTTTGAGATGAGGCTTGATAATAATTAGTATTATTTTGACTATTGTCCTCATCTTTTTTTTTTTTTTTTTTTTTTTTTAAATCAGGGTTTAATTAAATTTAGATTATTAACTAAAGTATTAAACATTATTTACTTATAGTCCATGTTAAAAGCAGAGTAAGTACTAAGAGTAACCCAGAGCAAAACTTTTACACCTTATTTTTTCCAATGCAGGTCTCACTGGGGAATGAGAAAATAGAAATTTGATTTTAGAAATCTAATTGTAGTTTACCAAACTCTTCTCATTCCCCAATTATACCTGCATCAGAAAAATAAGGTCTGAATAAGTTTGGCTTCAAGTTACCCTTACTGTGCTTTTAACCTGGAATAAAAAAAAATCTCTAATCTACAGTCACTTAGTAGTGACCCATCTAACAACAAGGTAATCAAATTGATTTGTATATTCTCATTGAAAGAAAAATAAATAAAAGTTCCTGATAGAATATTTGACCCTGTAATGCTATTAACTAGATAAGAAAAATTTAGAGAATTCATGTGTATGCATGCAAAACTACTTAAAGTTTAGAAATCTGAATTTTAAGATGTTCTAAAGATTAGCAAATAGGAAACACTAGAAAATAGATGAATTAAAAATATAAATCTAATAAGAAAAAAAAAAAAAATCACAAAGTTTTACTATAAATACAATAACTGCTAACCAGTTTCTTTTTTCCCCTATCAACATTTCTAAACATCTTTTCTATAGAGAAATAACTTGTCTATAGACAAACAAGAATAACTGCTGCTACTTTGTCATAAATCTGATTGTTAATATTCCTTATTCCTCTTTTTGATGGAGGTATGTGGTGTAATGGTTAGGAGTTGTGGGAAATAGACTCATCAACCAGAGTTCAATTCCTGAACGAAGCTGTTTGCCTTTTTTACATGGTGCTAATACTCTTGGGAAAGGTATGAATCCAATTCTCCCTCCAACTATGGGTAAATAGCAGGGCAGACTGGGCTCTTTAACCATGGCTAGGTAACCAGTCTAGGACAACGAAAACTCTGAATTCAAACCTGTTGAACTCCGCTTAAGAAATTGACCTTGTGCAGAGGGGTTGGTAAATATATTTTCCCCCTTTCTGATTGGATTAGAAATAATATATATTGTATGTGCAATAAAAGAAAATGAAAAAAAAAGCATCTTGTTTTATACATGAGAGAGATCTACTTGATTCAAGTTTATAAAGAGCCAAAATGCTCCAACTTAGTGAATAAAACAATTTCCAATCCAATTTGTAAATAAAGTATCACGTCTACAGTTGTGCTCCTCTTAATCATTATAATTTATCAAGGGAGATAGCTATCAAGAGTTACTGATAGAATCATCACCCTTATCAGGTTGCACTGACAGCATGAATAACCATGACTCTCTTGCCACTTGTCTATCAGTATCACCCCTGGCAGGTCTTCCACACAGCATACAGAATCCATGCAAAGCTGGTTGATGTATGTTTTTGTTAGTTGGCCTACTGGTGTGTTTATGCATAGCTGTCTGCAGGAGAACATCTATTAGTTCATCCTTACTTCTCCAGCAGTGTCCATCATGTCTTACTTGCATGGTTTGTGTGAAAGGATGTAAGTGGCCATACAGCTACTATTTTGTGAGATGCTGCTTACAGGATTTGTTCAAGACAGCATGCAGCATCCACATGTGGTTCCCATCTAGCTTTTACTGTAAGCAATTCATTTGAACAAAGTGGTGCAGCTATATAGTAGCACTGACACGGCTACATCTTGGAAGAATTCACACTTTATCTTAAATTAGATTTTCACATGATCAATAATCTGTCTAGAGCAGTCCATGTCTTTCCTATGCATATAATTGACATCACATTCTGTAGATGAGATATTGCTATCTAGACTTCCTATTTATTTTCTATTAATTATGTTAAAATATAGATTGGACAAAACTTTTATTTGGCATGAGGTGTAGTTTATTTAAAGAGAATTTAAGCATTGTACTCTAAGCGTAATTACTGTAGCTAACTCATGTCAATTCAGTGTGATTGACATGTTGTAATCCCTCAATTTAGTTGAGAGCTAGGATTTCATTGGAGGATTTAAAGTCACGTGACTACCTAAGTTAGAATTTAGATTTTAACTTTGAATTTCACCTGAACAACCAAAGATTACAGACAAATAGTTTGTGCAGTCTATCAATGTTCAAGGGCAGCTCCCAGTTCGTATGACCGGTTATGTAAAAGACATAAGACGATAAAGAAAAAAAATGTGTCTACACTAAAGAGATGTCTTTATGTTTATTGTTCACAGTGAAGAAGATGGAATCACAAGAAAGATGGAATCAATCAACATCCAAAAGAAAATGAGAAGATGGTTATATAATAAGACTTCTATAAATAGAATGATTTGGTATCAAGTTAAATCGGTTATCAAAAGCAACCTTTAAACAAGTAAGCATAAATGTTGTAAATTTATGCTTACATACAACAGTTATAAAACAGCATGAAAAAGAAAGAAAAAAGAGTGATCAACTTTGTACTCAAAGTCAAGTCAAAGATTAATTAAAAGAATGGAATATTAAAAGAATAATTAATTAAAAGAATGGAATAAGAGTTACAATGTAAAGGATGAATTGAACAATGTTTGAAATAACTATATAAAAAAAATTGATGTATTTTATTATCTCACTTTCTTTTAAGTATTAATTTGATGAGGAAAGGAAATATTCTAAAAAAAAAAAAAAAAAAAACAGCTGTAAGTTGACAGTAGGAGACTCATGAATTAAAGTGTTTTTGATGTAGTGACATCATGACAAATTATGTTATTATATGTGCATTTTTCATATCAAATCTATGTGGTGTACTATAGCATTGATCAAGTGGTTTATTTTCAAGTCTCTTGGATTTTCATGTTTTTTGTTTGTTTTTTGGGGGTTTTTTTGTTGTTTTTTTTTTTTTGGGGGGGGGGGTTACCGGGCGTAATGTACTTATAAATTCCTGCCTGTTGATGTAAAATTCATTCATCCTTTGTTGTTGAATATATCTTTAATTGCACTGGAGGGTGTTTATTATTAGATTTATGTTAAAATTAGATTTCTTTTGAGAGTGTTCGTTAAGGTTCTTTTTTTTTTTTTTTTTCCATACCAGACTCATTCACTGTAGTTCTCTCTGATTATCACATATTTTTGTATATGCATTAGAATCCCAGACAATTCTGACTAGAATCAGTCTTTTTAAAATAACTATAGTTATTTTTTAAAAGTATACGATACACAGTTATTTCAAATAGCATAAAATTTATCAAATCATTCTGATTGCCAATCAGCCATCACTTCTTGGCATCTAGTGTCCTCACAGGGCTGATAAATGTATATCCTTGTAACTTGACAAACACTGGTGAGCCTATAAAAGAACATTACCTATGAATTAGTTTTTACTTCTCCAGAGCAATGTCTTGCATAGTCTTGTTCATTTTACTTGGATAGTTTGTGAGATACCAACTCATCTGTACAAGTAGAATGTTACACAAGGTTCATTTCTTAAGCGGAGTTTAACATATTTGAATTCAGTTTTCCTTCTCCAAGATTGGTTGCCTAATCAAAATTAAAGAACCCAGTCAGCCCTATTTACCCATAGCTGGAAAGAGTATAGTTGGATGCATACTTTTCCCAAGGGTATTAGCAGGATATGAAATGCAAACAGCCTTATTCGGGATTTGAACTCAGGTTACCAAGTCTATTTTCTACAAGATAACCATTACACCCCAAACATCCACATGGATTGTTTGGGAGATAGGAGGCAAGTGGCCACACAGCTTCTGTTTTGTTGAGGTGCTGCTTCAAAGATTTGCTCAAAACAGCAAGCAGCATCCTTGTGTAGTTCTTATCTAGTTTTTTTTTTTTTTTCAAGTGTTTCATTAAAATCCAGGTGGTGTAGCCATACAATAGTACTGACAGCTTTATTTTATTAGAGATCTACTGAAAGCAATGTCAACATATATATGCAAAAAATTTAATACTCCATCAAAAATAAATACAAAATAAAAAAAACCAGATGTATAACTATAAATTTACTGAATTACAGAAAAAAAAAATTCTTAAATTGAACCCTTTTTGTTCAAAAACAAATATGTCAATGAAGTTTACATAATAAGTTAGTTTCTTGAATGATAAAAGTATGAAATTATATTGTATTACTTGAAAATAAATTTTAACATTAAAGAACAACTTTTATATAGCAATGTTATATTCATGTGATGTTAAAATGAATGAAGAGAGACTAAATTAATACGAACAAACATGGAAGTAGCTTTTCCAGTGAGACAAGATGAACAAGGAAACACTAATGAAACAAAATAGTATCATTAAGAAAAGGATGTATGTACTTTTATACACAGAAATACACAGGATTAACTTTTTTCAAAGAGAATGTTTACATTCATTATATGTCTATTTCAGTACACTGGATGTATGTACATGAGGTGTAGTCAAGTTGGTCCAACAGTGAGACATGTGAATAATTATGCAA
The DNA here is from genome assembly GCA_023376005.1 of Doryteuthis pealeii. Lineage (NCBI taxonomy): Eukaryota > Metazoa > Mollusca > Cephalopoda > Myopsida > Loliginidae > Doryteuthis > Doryteuthis pealeii. The sequence continues at coordinate 26,161,438 of CM042181.1, read as the reverse complement.
GTGCTAACCAGGGTAGTGCATGAAGAACAGATGAATGCTGAATTCAGGGCTTTTTATGTTTTTGAAAAGATTACCAACAACATTTGTTAGGTCAGTTTGTAGTGGCGTTTTTTTACTGAGTAAAAAGTTTAGTTTTTGGTCATATGATTTACACACTGCTACATGAGATATGTGAACCCTGTTCTATTTTTAGCCAAGAAATTTGATTTTTGATTATTGCTAAAAAGGATTCAGGAATCATATGACTTAACTTATTTAGAATATAAATAGTAGTGAAGTTGGGCATGTAGGCTATTGTCAGTATCAGCTGGACAGCGAGGGAGTCTATTCCCTTTTTACTAGTGCTAGACCAAAGAGATTATTTTTTTTACATCTGAGAGTTGATATAAAACATGGACCCTTGTAGTTCCTAGGTAGACGCGCAGGCAAACGAGCTAAACAGATTTTCTAAACTAATTTGGTCGGTTGATGTTTAATGACATATCAAATCTTGTGGAATATATATATATATTATATATACACACACACAGGTGGCCTCATTGGGGATGTCTTATCCCTCTGCAAAGAGGGCCAGTCTACATATCTTGCAGTCCCAATCGAAATGGCAGTAAACTGATGAGTGAAGCCTGGGTATTTAAATGTTTAAATCAAGTCAGAAATTAATACATAAAGTTATCAGGATATTTTAACCAGTATATAGATCCTAAAAAGGTTATACAAAACACCCAAAAGATATTTTTTTCTATTAAAAAGCACAATTGAACATGTTAATATGAAATCAAGTTAACAATGAAAATAAATATCCATTTTTATCAAAGTTCCAACCATAAACTCCTTATTTTGATACATCACATGCACTATTTCCATCATACGCTTCTTCAGGAATTCCATTTTCATTATTAATTCAACTACCTAACTGAATTATACATTTTAAGAAAATAAATAAACAAATAAAATATAGACTGGTTTCCTAACAAAGGTTAACGAGCCCAATCTGCCCTACTATTTACTCATAGCAGGAGGGAGAATAGTTAGATTCATACCTTTCCCAAGGGTATTAGTACTATGTAAAATGCAAACAGCCTCATCCAGGATTTGAACTCGTCATGTCCCCTTCCTACAACGGTAGCCATTACAGACACACATATATATATATTTACATTATTTCTGGGGAAATAAATTTCCTCTCATTTCATGTCCAATAATTTGAGCCTTGAGTGTCTCCTGACTTTAAATAAAGGACTATATTGCTATATTTACTTTATTTTTAAAAAACTTGGCAGATAAAATGAATTTAGCTTGTTACTAAGCCCAAAATGATATTGATAAACATTAGAAAAATGATAAACAAAAATCAACAGTTTGCTTAGAAATTAGAAACAAACATTCTGCTATAATTTTAAAGATGATATGAGGTTGTTCCCATGAAGCAAATCTCTTCATATATAACAAAGCCTAAACATTAGAACAATTTTTAAAAAATCAAATACAGAAAGAATAACATCCCTTAAGAACCATATACTAACACTAAACAAGTTTAACTTTAATGGAAAACAATACCTACAAATTAAATGTACCATCATACACTACAATATATATGGTACAAAAATTCAAAGAAACATATATTCCAAAATTATTAATGAATCTGGAACATTGATTTGCCACCATTTGGAATAGCCTCCAAACAAATATTTTTGTTATAAACTTATTCCAAGCAATGCAGAGTTTATATTTATGAAAAAAAATTGCTTTTTTAAAAACTCTTATTTAATGACAAATTACATACATACTTATATACATTTACCAAAAAATTGCAAAAAGAATGTTGCCACTCTTTTTCCAGTCTGTATCTGGAATTATCTAAATTTTCACACTATTTATCTAGTTTTAATTAACATATAATAAAGTTAATTCTAAGAATAAAATAAAAATTAATGAAATGAATTAAAGAAAAAGAAGGAAAAAATAGTTGTGCAAATTTGAGATTTTTTGCTATTTTCAATATTGTTTAAATCAGACTGGAAATTGTGCATTTTCAAATCAAATTTGCCAACTCAGTCCAGAGATTGATAATCTAGCAAACACACATGAGAAAAGATTAATGATAAGAATTATCACAAATTCAGCAACATTAATCCTGACAAATAGATTAATAGAGAAGAGTTAATACCTGATTTGACTGATAAATCATTTCACATACCACAAATGTTTACTTATATCTAATAGACATAAACAGATAACAAGATCTATTACTAGTGTAACAGTGAGTTCAATCCTTGCTGAAGGCCCCATACTTGCAACCTTGTGTCACATCCTACTCTTGGCAAATGGGTTGGGCAAATTATAAAGGGCATTTCATCATAGTGCAATGGTAGCAAGCTTATCTTGCAGATACATTACTTCTGAATAACAAGTTCAATCCTCACTGTATGCTCTATATTAGTGACCTTGTGTCACATCTATGTTAAACAGATAACATGACTTTAGTTTGTTTTCGATCTGATTCTGCTTAGTCTTTAGATAAGATTTCTGGTTAAATCAAACTTAACAGACCTAAATTCTACCATCGTATGTCACCCTGCCGAAAGAAAAAAAAATACCAAAAATCAGGGAATTAACCAAATTTAATGAGATTTTCAGTGTTGATATATTAATAAATAGAATATATAATGCACCAGTTATTTTATTTAAAAACTTTTACATTTTTTCAGGTCAGTTAACTTTGAACCACGTATCTTTGAGGCATAACACAGATTCTCAAAGATATGTGGTTCAAAGTTAACTGAGCTGAAAAAATGTAAAAGTTTTTAAATAAAATAACTGGTGCATTATATATTTTATTTATTAATATATCAACACTGAAAATTTCATTAAATTCGGTTGATTCCCTGATTTTTGGTATTTTTTTTCTTTCGGCGGGGTGACATACGGTGGTGGAATTTAGGTCCGTTAAGTTTGATTTAACCATATTTCTTCATTTAGCTTTAACCAATAAACATAAAATCACAACAACTAAAATATACATGATGATCCTGACTGATTGAGAAGAGTTTGTTTAACCTTTATAAACAGTTACCAAATTTGGTATGCATACTTATTGGACTAAACTATGACATTAATCAAGACCTTTACAATCTACCCTCCCACACACATACACACAGAAACTATTTCCATCAGGCAATTTTAAAACAAAGAGAACAAAAGTGATTCTGAAGAGCATCTTCTATTAATAAAGATTACTTAACTATTTATATTGTGAACAGTAGAACTTTTCCAGATTGTTTATTTCTTTATCCTCTTGGATGAGAATATAGGATCTAGTTACTACTAAATCAAAGTTAAGCAGCAATGAGCCTGTTCAGTACTTAGTTGGGTGACCATTCCAGCAACAGCACTTCATTCAGCATTAAATGACCTAAGAAGTGTTGATATTCCATAAAACAAAACAACCAATAAAAAGAATATTTAAATTAATAAATCTAAGTGTCACACACTGAAATTTTTAAATATTTCTACTACACAAAAAAATGTAAATATGCATAAAATCATCTTTGACCTGTTGACCAACAAGCTGTTAAGATTAATTGATCAATCTACAAAACTCAAATTAAATTTTTCACAGAATATTAATTTAAGATATTATGAAAATATATAATTGGTAAAATCTCTTTTTGTAACAGAATGAGTATTTCCACACAAATGGCACTGGTGTTTTGTGTTTAATTGCCCATTGAAATGTTGTTTTAAGGGAGTACTGATTGACCATGTCTTGTCCAAAATACTCTGACTACATTACATATTCATTTTAGTACCCTGACTACTAAGTCATCTTAGAACCGTCACTATATTATATTTTGTTATGTGGATTTCTTTAGTTTCAATTATCAATTGGCTGTAAATTTTTAATCAAAGTTTGTAAAATAACTAGCTGCAGTCCCAAGTGTTGACCTCTAACAAGTCATAGACTTATACCTCAACTAATGTCAATCAAAGCAATTAAAGAGAAGAAAAGAAAAAAAGAAAATCTAAAAATCTCTAAATATACAAATGTTACATAAATACAATGCAAAATTTGTTTTTCTAAATTTAAATCTGATCAAAGAGTATCATCTGTTCCTTTTAAATAAATTCTAAAACAAACTTATTTGACCCTTAGAATAAAGAATGTTCTATACTGAATGTTCAATATTCTGAGAATCAAGTTATCAAATTAAAATAAAATCTAAAACATTTTAACATCAAAGTACAAATCATTTTTTTAAGACAACCTTTTACTCATGAGATAAGTAAATGTAAAGAAATCCAAAAGAAAATGCTAATATCAAAAACTACACCAGCTCCCCTGAAATACAAAAGTCAAATTGTAATTGTTTTAACTCTTTGAGCCTGTTATGCTGGTGGTACTTCTATTTTCTCCTATTCAATAGCACTGGTTTAATCTTACAAGGTTTATAATATATAACAATAAAGATGAGGACAATAGTCCAAAAAATCCAAATAATGCAAAAACTAGTTTCTTTTGACAGTTAGTGCATCAGTCTAATATTTTATTCCAAAATTCTATTTTTTAGACGATGCTTGATAATTTTTTTAGACTGTTTTCCTCATCTTTATTGTTATATACACATTTCAGCCAATGATGTGAAGAAGGCCAGAGGGCAGATCAAACAAAACATTGTGCATATAATAATAAAGATAAGGATAACAGTCTGAAAAATCCAAATACAAAAATTAGTTTGTTTTGATAGTTTGTGCATCATTATCTAATATTTTATTCCAAAACTTTTTTTTTTTCAAGACACCAATTAACAGATTAAACGTATTATGATGATTTACTGCAGATTATTGCAATCAATGAACTCACCACAAACAGAATGGAAAAAAAGTTTCAATTAATCTTGACCTCTTTGAAATTACGTGGTGGTTGAAAGTTGGACTTGAAAAGCGACTGTCCTTGTACAGGCTTTTTTCAATGACATTTAAATTAAAATACATTCAAACTGATTTTATGATTTTCACATCCTATTCTTATCATTTTTGTCAAAAGTTGTGAGGCACTTCAACAGTATTTTTCATAATAAATGATTTTGTTTAATAAAATATTCTCCTGGTAGAAGGAGAAGGAATGTTATTTTTTTTTAAATGTTAATGAGATTCAGATGATATTAACAGCAAGTTTCTTTGTTTTATTCAAAAAGCAAAATTAATTTGGTGGGAAGGGATGGAATTTGGCAATCTTAAGAGGAATATCCTGCAATCAACCAATTCTACTAAAATGGTTCAACTTAATTTCACGACAAAAGGTCATTTTTTTTTTTTCATCTTGCTTTTTTTTTTTTGCTTTTTTTTTTTGCTTTTTACTATTTATTATGTTAGTTTTCATTGGCGCAAATCAACACTGCTACTTTATGAGTGTTTAAAAAAAAAGACAAAAAGCAGAATGACTGGGATTTGCTTCCATTCAGATGAGTTAATATTCAAATATATTGAAGACTTCCAATCCATCTTTAACAATCAACCTGAGGCCTGAGAAATAAGCCTACAGCAAAAGATGTACTCACAAAGAAACATAATTTATAACAGATTGAAAAGAGAGGAGACTTTCTGCCTGAAGCTGAACCAAAGTTGGAAATTCAACTTGACAAGCTGATAGACACCAGGAGGAGTAGAGTAGTCATTAGTCAGGATTTATATTTTCTACTACATTTTACTTTTGTATTTCCTGTTACATGGAATTTTTATTTGTGCTTATGTGGGCCTGAAATTTTATGACATCAAAAATGGGTCACAAGGAAGAAAAGGATGAGAAACACTGAGATAGATGACATAATTTAAGATATGAAAATATTTCTTATTAAACATAATTTTTTGTCTTTAACCTGATGGAATTATTCAAAGAGAAATTTAACTTTTCAGTAATAATTAACATGGTAGCCTTCCAAAAATGTATACACTATTTAAAGATTGGCATGATTGTTTATTGTATACTAACTGTATGTTCCCAGCCTTACCAACTAAATTTAATAATATACTTGAATCTCATATTGCTCACCATTGGATAGCAGTACCTATCACTTGATGTACATATTGTGAAAATTTTACAATGGAAATTTGTGGATGTTAACCATTTATCAATAATAATTTTTCAAAAGGAGTGAGACAATATCAATTGTTATCATTAATACAAGTGATCCTAATAAACAAAATGGTTGATATGGAAATTCATTAAATTTGGAACAGAGTTATTCCCCATAACCTATTTTTTCATAACACAGACGGTAATTTTGTCCCTAATGACTCCAAATTAATTCAGGGGTAAACATAAATACCACCACTGAATTCCTCATAAAATTCTACCATGGAAAAATTTTGATCTTGGTCCAAGGCTATGTTTGAAAGTGCATCCCCAGACAGATTGACACAAAAATATAAAATAACAGGCTGGCCTAACTTGTTTAATGTTACAACCATAAATGATAAAGATCACAAGTTTGCGAGTCACAGGACATAAACAACATTTACACATTGGTTTTGTACAAATCTTAAGAAATGCATATTAAATGCAATAATATTTATTCATGCAAGCAGTTTTTAAACTTAATTTAGAATTATTTAGTAATCACAAAGACACAAACATCTATTGAAAAATATTAATCAGAATTACTCTAAAAAATTAGTCTTATTACATTTTAATGACAAGACAGTGTTTTTACAGGTTCTCATTACAAAAAGCCACATGTCTCTTGCTCTGGAATTGGGTCAAAATCTCTAAAATATTCCAATTCTCTAGAATCTTCAACAATCCACATATAAAAAGGTCAAAGAATTGGATGTAGATCATAACCTTCAGTTTTGCCACCCCTGGTAAATAAATTCTGTCCTATTTAAGTAACATTGGCAGAATCTTCTGGCAATAATTTTTGTAAACATCATAAAATGAAACAATGGTGTCTTTTTGGTTAACTGTATATACAGGAATATACTTAATATTAACTTAAAAGCCATTCTATCAGGTGATAATCAAGCTAGCTTCTACAGAGGGATTTTGTTTGGGTCTTCATCCCAACACTGAAACTTTAATGCATTGAGTATATTAAATTTTATTAAACTTAACAGTTTTCATCAAAACAATGATATAATTCTTGTTGGCAATTAATTTAAAAACAATTTGCTGTTACTTTCCATACAATTAATTATTTCTATTTTATGGGCGACTTTCGCTGTATTTTGCAATTAATTTTGATTACTCCTAAATTTATTTTAAAGTTCTAAAAAGTATCGTATAAAACAATTTGTCACAAAAAAATCATGTAAAGAAAAAAATTTTAGAAAGAAAAAAATAAAAAAAAATTGCAGTTATTAAAACTTGAAAATCCAAAATTTCAGGATTGGAGGTCCAGATTCAGCAAAGAATATTTTTAATTTACTCATAGAGTCAATCTCATTCTAAAATAGTATATGTTGGGCTACAGCTTCTAGGAGTAAAGTTAAAACAATATGACACACTGACATTCACATTTATTATTAGAGATTAAATACTAAGAAATTACTGAAAGGTCACTAGGTAAATGTTTGTTAGTTAAAAGCTACTTTATATCAAATGTAATGGAACTATCATGAAATATATAAGATATAAAGCTTCCATCTTTATTTAACAAAGGTTTAATCTGATAAAAAGACAGAAAAAAAATTCTGTAGATAATTGAAAAAAGTTTTCTTTATTGGATTATTCTATTCTATATTGAATGAACAAATAGAAATCAAATAAAACAATTAACCAAAATACAAAAGAGATCTTTTTTTTTTCACCTGAGGCAATAGATAAACAAGCTTTATACAAATGCAACATATGACATTGCAATGACCTATTTTCATATCCTTTTCAATAAAGTATTTCATTTATATAACATTTAGGTAAGGACATCTTGAAATTAGAAACTATTATAACTCGCTTATATAATTCCACCTACACAGTAAAATTTCATATGAAAACAGAAAAATTTTAAAATACTTTGTATTCTCTTTTTGTTAATATTTTAATTATGGTAATGATTATACACCAAATTTGGATTTATCTTCATTCAAAGCAAATAAAATGTCTGAAGAAAAAAAGAACAGGAACTAAAATGGAATCAAAAAAGGATATTTGGAAATAAACTGAGATCTTTATTTATATATATGTCTTTTAAACTGTACATATATATGTACAGTTTAAAAGTGTGGTAAGGGTAACCTAAATATAAACTTTTTTTTATGCAGGTTGGTTGGTTGGTTTATTAATTTTAACGGCATATCAACCCGTCCAGTGTTATATCATGCCTAGCGGTTGGGGTGTTATACATATTGTGTATTCATATATATACTTCCAGTAATTGGCTCCAACAACGTGCTAGCATTATTGGGAATTATATTGTATGGCATTGATTTGTTTCATGTCTATATTCTATGGTATAATTTTATTTCCCTTAAAAAGGAGAAAATATCCCCAATGTTAACATTTTCAAATAGATCCTTCATATTGTTTGCTTTAAAATGTTTTCTGATGTGAGCAAAAAATCTGCATCCCATCAATAAGTGTTTGACTGTTAGGGGTGTTTGACATGTTTCACATTGTGGTTGTTGTTCTTTTTTGAGTATATAAGAGTGCAGGTATCAGCAATAAATAAGAAAAGTTTTGATAAACAGTCCAGGTTTTGGCCCATATACCAAGACTTTTTTCGTTCCCCAATGATGCCTGCATCGTAAAAATAAGGTCTAAAAAAGTTCAGCTTCGGAATACCTGTACCAGTGTTTTAACCTGGATATTTACAAAAATACTTATTTTGAATAATCTTAATTCTGACTCCTCACATCCATAATAAATCATAAAAAGTTATATAAGAAACTAGATAAACAATTTTGTGTTGATTTTAGATACTAATTCCTTTAAAAACATTCAACACAGGCATTAAATAAGAAATATTCAAATTATTACTATAAATTAAAAAAATCTTAATATTCAACAAGTAAATAAAGATATTTTTATTACCAATAGTGATAGTAGTAATTGTCACCCGATACACGACCTACTTTATCTGGAGCTAATGTGATAAGGAGAAAAGACAAATATATTCCATGTATGGTTATTAGCATCACTTTTGGATATATATATATATATATATATATATCATATATATACTAGACAAAACGTGACCCATTGGGTCACCCATTCAGCTCTGGGTAGATAATTGAGATTAGGGAAAAGAAAGCAAATAAAAATGTTTTTAAATGAATACGGCCAGACGAAACAATTTTTTTCAAACATAATTCAATCCTAAAAGTAAGGAATAATTTAGTATAATTTTTGTGTCATTAAACTAAACAGTAAAAAACAACATCAACAATTCTGTAAGTACCAAGAGGTGTTGTTGCTAACAGTCTGATTTTGCAAGTGTTAGCTTATGGAAGACTACACATAATGGTTTGTGGTCAGTGAACAACACTTACATGGTGACCAGAGGGAACAATGCTACATGGTGAACCAAGTGAATCTCTAGCAAATAAGTTGCTAGCACCTCTATCAAACATAGAATATCTGGGTTTGAGCCCAAGGCAATTGGTTTAAAAAGAATTCTATTGGCACCAGTTTTTCTTCAAACCTTTAATGCAGTGCAGCACCAACTGTCAATGATCAACTGATAATCTCTGGTTGTAAGATCATGACTGAGCCACAGCAGTTATGTCCAAAAACTAATGCACTGTTAATTTATGTGATATTTACAATAAAAAATACTGACAAAAGATTCTACCAATGTGCCATAAATAGGACAGAACACAATAAATATTCATACCAATCTTAAATAGTATATACATTATTCTTGGAAGGCTACTATGTTTATTATTACAGAAAAGTTCAGTTTGGTAAAAATTGAAATGCAACTATTTATAATAAAAATTTATTTTGGTAGTTCCTATCCAAGAGGTGACTTCTAAAAGTGGTTGCAATCAAAGGATTCTTTTACTCTTTGGGAATTACATTTTTAGAAGACAACTGCATAAACTCTGACAACGCTAACATACTAGTTGCATAGTTAGTGATCAATTTACAGTAGTCTGTCTAGAAATTTACAGACTTTTACAATCTTTAGGATATGGGAATGACTTCAGTTCTTGAATTTTGTTGTTAATGGATAAAAGACCTTCCACAATGACATTAAATCCTAGGTAGTCAAACTTGTGTGTATGTGTGTATATATATATATATATATATATATATATACACACACACACAGAGTTTGCTGAGGAAATCTTTTATTTCATTTAATATACTGAACACTTCCGCTAAATAATTTTGCTGCTGCTCCTTATCACTATAAAATAGTATATCATCTAAGTAGAGAAATACATAATCTACATTAAATAATATCTTTAATATATTCTATGAAGCATTAAAATGTAACAGCAGCATTCTTCAGACCAAAAGACATTGTGGAATTCAAACAAGCAGAATGTGATTGGTTTGGTTTCATATCAACCTTCATGGGTTATTTAATGCGAAAACCATCCTTGCAGAAGAACAGTAGTGGTACTATGATGGTAAACTAGCCAGCCATACCTGTTTTAATAAATTCAAGTGCCTTGATGTCAACAAGATGCAGTTGGGTTTCAGATATTTTTAAAAATAAGAAAAGGTAACTAATCAAAACAGGAATAATGTTAATGTATTATATTATGTATTATTATTATTGTTGTTGTTATAAACTTTAAAGTCTGAACAACAATTAAAGAAGATTTAAATAAAATTTAGGCAATAAGTAAAAGAAAAATTCACTTCTTCCTTTGTTTTCACTTTTATTCTCTCTAAGTATGTAGTTGTCTTTTTTTTTTGTTTGTTTTGTTTTTTTGTTATTTGTTTGTTTGGGGTTTTTTTGTCTTTGTTAGTATGTATTTGTTGGTCATATTCTAGTTTAATTGGGTTTGATGGGTGGGAAATTGTCTTGAAATTGTGTGTCAAAGATTGCATTAAAAATGTTGATAGTCATAGAGGTCATCCCTATGGCACATTGGGATGTCATCAGTTGTGTTAGGCAAATTTCATTTCCTAGAATTATTTCTGATGATTGTGGAATCCCAAAAATAAGACAACACGGGTGAAAGATATCAAAGAAAATAAGATGGGAGTAAGGAATTTTGTTTAACTTCTTCATCAAAGGGAAAGAAAAAAGATGAGATATAGAGTGAGATATAGATATTGATTTTCTCTTAATTTCACTTTTTTTGGTTTTGTTTTGTTTTACAGGATATCAACCTCAGTGGGTCATTTAATGCCGATAAAGTTTTGAAATAAATCAATTCTTAATGGATAATACAATTTTTTTTTTATAAATACATTTTTCTATTTAACCCATAGATGGGACCCTAACAGGTACTACCACTCTGGGTTAGAGTGGACCAGGGAGCAATGGTGATGAAGGGGTGCTCCACATTCCCCAAACCTCCAAAACTGGAACCTCACCATCAGATAGAGTTTAACGTCATTCCCAGGACATGTAGACCCGCAGCCACCACCTTCTAGCACCCATATGATAGAAAGGGGTTGGGGCTTGCCATAAGGGCAATAGGGTTGTGAAAATCATTCACTTTTTTTATATTTTGCTATATACCATAACCTTATCTTGGTTGCTATAGTTATATATAGCTACTTTGTACCCTTTATCTTTCTTTCCAAACAAACCCTTTATTCAATACACAGTTGTAAATTGTTCTCATTCCACTGTTAACACTAAGGAAATCTTGTATTAACTCTTAATAGTTATTTCACTTGTCTGTCTCTCCAACTAAACCAGAGTATAAACCCAACCCAGGGATTGAACTTGCCACCAAGTAACTGAATACATTTTAACCAATGCTTTTAATCCATTCTTTAGAGAAAATAACCAAAAAATAAAGATTCCACGGAAATAGTCATGATAGACTAACAAGTAGAAATTTTAAACCACAGGACCTAAAAGCCAAAACATTAATTGATTTTAATGGCATTTTAACCCATCTAGGGTTATTTTATACCACATTCATTGTATGTCCATATTTACATTTGTGTAGTTGTTAAGTTTTTGTTTTGTTTTGTTTGCACACAGACCTATCAAATACAAATAATTCTTAAACAGATCTGTTTGACCCACAGATGAACCCTTAACAGGGACTACCACTCCATGTCAGAGTTATGGCAATAAAGCTCCAGATCTGATGTCTCAAACCTAGGACAATTATTTTTGCTGAGGGGAGGTCTTACCCTTCTGAGGATACAGTCAGTTTAAACATTTATTTGATTATACAGTTACCTACTGACTATGCTTCATCAAAAAATGATTTTCAAATGAAAAAATTCTTAGTATCCTATTATCCTTAATAGCAATGCTATTTAAAAATATATACTAACATAATTAAAGTTTGAAAATTGTTTTTCAAAAGGATGATGCCTTTGCTAAAGATTTAAAAATTTTACAACTTCAGAATTTTTTTAAAATTCCAAAATAATATCTATGTAGTTTAGAAATATATATATATATATATATATATATATATATACTAGCAAAATTACCCGGTCCATGACCGGACGAAAAGATTTTAGGAACACCAGGAGGTTCTTAGAAATAAAATTTAAAAAGAAAAATCACTGAAAATTTATGTATTACAGTGTTTATTTTAGGGATTTTTTTTTAAAACATTGAAAATATTTTTTTAAATGTAATCCTGAATTTTTTAGTGTTTTGAAATAATTTTATGTCATAATATTAACATTTTTTAGGTAGGATTCAGAATATGTTTTTTTTTTTCTTTTTTATAATAAAAAAAATCCCGTATGGAAACTACAAAAAATCTTTTGATATAATTATTCAGACTATTATCTTTATTGAAAAAAAAATTAAAAATCATTTTTTATCAGTTTATTTTTTTTTTTTCTTTCAGATTTCAGAAAATAAGTGGGTGGGGTGACCTCGTAAAAAATATTTCCCCTAACATATTTTATGAAAAAAAAAACCTATTTCAGACATATTTTCATTTGGCTGAACTTGCACAACGGTCGGAAAATTAAAACGGAAAGTTTGTTGGTGGTCCCCATGATAGTTTAACTACAGTCTATGAATGAACTTTTTGCAAATTGGGTTATGGTCCAGGGGATTATGGTTGTTTTAATTACATATTGCTTAAAAACAACAACAAAAAACCCAAATTACTATATATTTAATGTTAATTTGTTTTTTGTTGTTTAATTTTTTTAAGCAATACGTAATTAAAAACAACCATAATCCCCTACAACCGTAACCCAATTCACAAAAACTTAATTCATAGACTGTAGTTAAACTTTCATTAGGGACCACCAAAAAATTTTCCGTTTTAATTTTCCAACCGTTGTGCAAGTTCAGGCTTTCATTTTTAAATTTCAGTTGATTTAATTATACGAAAATGTAAATATTGTTTTCATTCATAATTTTCATTATTTCCGTAAGCTGAATTTTTAAAAAATATCAGGGGTTTTTTTTTTTATGTTTCTTCTTTTGAATGGTCCAAAAATTTTGAAGATTATTGTAAATATAATATATTGTTATTGTAATTATTGTAAATATAACTTTTCTACAAAAAGTTTCACTGAAACTCCAGTTTGAAAATAATAATAGTATTTGGGGACAATTTTAAATTCAGTTTTTAATTGCTTGATGAGTTAGAAATACATTGTAATTTTATTTCTTTGAATTTTTGTACATGCCAATTCAAATCTAGTTCTTAATTTTTGCTTACATTTTAAAACGTTTTCATTAGTTCTCTAAACTTAATAGACTTTTTTTTTTAACCATTAGTATTAATTACAAAACAATTCGTTTTATCATTTTTTTTATTTACATTTATACAACCCTATACTGGTGACTGATTTTTATTGACATTTAAAATCTTATTTTTTAAAAATGTAACCGTAAACTTGTGTTTTGAAACAATTTTCATTTTTCTACAATTTTTGTGCATGACAACAATTTAATTTAAGTGAGTGTACATTGTACAATAAAAGTTAGTTTCAAAAACATACGATAAATATAAATAAATATTTAGAAAGATTATAAAATTAAAAAAAAACGAATTTATTTTACATTAAAATTTAGTCATAGTTTAAGTTTGTCGCTAAAATTTTCAATGACTGGAAGCCGATATTCTTTCTTTCATTCTTTCTGCTGATAAAACCAGCAGGCGAGCTTCTGCTGATACACCAAGCAGCAGCAGCTATGCTATGCTATAGCTTTCGAAAAATTGTTTGATTAATTAATTATATCCCTTAATCAGTAAAAATCCATAACCAAATTTGGAGTGTTTCTTAGTTAGAACGATATCAATGTGTATGCAAGATTTTGAATCTGAGTGACCTCCTGTTTTGGAGTTATACGTTGACACGTACATACCAAAATCTCTCCTTTATATATTAGATAATGCCAATCTCTTATTTTAATACTGTTAAGACTTTTTTTTTGTTATGTATTATTATTTGACTGATCTTCATATTATCCTAAACTATTTCTAAAAATGATGGTAATATTTAAATTATTTTGTGTTTGTACATAATATATCAAAAACATTATGTTGCTGTGTTTTCTAATTCCTGCTCATTATTTCATGAACTAAAACTAAAATGGGGTAAAATTTAAAATAATCTTAGCGGGAAGATGGAAATTAATAAATATTCTTAAATATGAAGGAAACTTTATTAAAAAAAAAAAAAAAAGAGAGAGAAAGAGAAATGTACATATTACATGTATTTAGAGTCAGTTTAGCTGAGTAGAACATCTGCTTAGAAATCACAAGGTTCTGAGTTTGATACCAGCGTCTGCCAATTCAGCGCATGAGTAGCACAGCTTAGGTAATCTAATATGTGCAGTAAAGTATCTGGGAGCTGACAGTAGGTGTGGTGCTCCACCACAGCAAAACAATCTCTCTGGTCTAGCACTAGTGAGAAGTTGATAGACTTCCTCACTGTTTGGCTGATACTGACAATAGGCCACTCCACCAAATTTACTTTACATGTATTTATATATATTGCTTAGTGTTATGATAGCATATTGAAAAAAAAATTGAAAAAGAGCTCAATATGAATATATATTCTAACATTTACACACACACACATATTATATATATATATATATATATTATATATAAGAGAGAGAGAGGGGGGGAAGCATCATAGCCTTCAGTCTGTGTTAGAATCAGTCAATAACAAAAGGTGCCTATACTTTATTCAGCTTGCAAACTACTTTAAAATGTCCTGGTCAAAATAATCTACCTGTATTAAAAAATTCTAAATATATTTATGAATGTACTGAGTATATATATATATATATCCATATTACATGGGTGTACTTTGCATCACTGCACAAATCCTTACAGAACAATACAATTAAATACATTTATGGTCACCACATCCCAAAGGAAGGATAGATGATAGGCTAACATTAAGAATAAAAAAATTAATAAAAATGTTTAATAGTGCACAATCTCTTAGTCAATCGTGATCAATGTATTGAGTACAACTAGTCAATAGCAATAAGTACCTAGTAACTGACAAGGAAAACAAAAGAAAACTAGATAAAACCAGATCCAATCAACCCATGTATTTTATATGTATGATGAGAAAACCCAACAAACATTATAATACAATTTTAAACTTCACTTTTCATTGGATTTTTAGATGAAGCATTGTCAATCATTATCACCAAAAACTTATCCGGTTATTTCCTATAACTCCAACCTAAAAAAGGGGAACCACTCTGAACGAATTTTATCTGTTAATGAATTTTATCTGTTAATTAATCTACCCATTAAACTAACTCTAAACCTTAACCACATCTTTTTTCCTAGTAGATAAATAAGTAATTAATCAGTCAATCAGAGTGGTTCCCCTTTTTTTAGGTTGGAGTTATAGGAAATAACCACTTATCCTTTATTATTTCAAATATTGTGTTGTTCTCATCATAGAATGACAACCCAAATGAGTTGTAATATGAATAGAAAATTAAAGATGAGAGAAAATACGAGTTAAAATTAATAAAAATAATTTGTAGTATTTCTATATTTCTACTAATTCAAATGAAATAATAAAGAGGGGCCAGTTTAGCTCAGTCGGTAAAACGCCCACCTAGGAATCGCAATGTTCCGGGTTCGATAACAGTCCTCCCAAACTCAGCATGAGTAATCTGATCTGTGCAATAAAGCAGTATCTGGGAGCTGACAGAGCCTGTGGTACTCCACCTCAAAATAAATAAATAAATCTCCCTGGTCTAGCGCTAGCAAAAATGGAATAGACTCCCTAACTGTTCATCCGATAGCAACAATAGGCCACTCCACTGACTTTATTATTGGCTATAATACATAAGTGTCCACTGGATTAAAGATTACAAATTACTTATCAAAATATTGTGATTAATAAAGATGAGTAAAGTAAACAATAGATTTTCAAGATAAAAGGTGTACAATTAACATTACAAACTACTGGATTAACTTGATTCATGTATACAAAATATAAACACTAAGTAGGTAACAGTTGAAGCTGAAATCTCACTTAACTGCCATCTAATATATCAACACTAAAAAGGAAATCATCATTTAATTACAAACAATAGCCATTGATAAAAAAATTTTAAAAATGAATATAAGTATTAGAAAATAAAAAGAATAACTGAATAAACAAATATTAAAAGGAAAATCGTGCTGGCCTAAATTTCAGCATTTGTTTGCCTGTGTGAGAAGAAAGTGAAATTGTTGCCAGTAAAGATGGAAGATGTAACTCTAAACACTTCAAATGAAGAAGGAAAAAAAAAAATAAAGAAAAAAGGCTTCAAGGTTATGTTGTCAAAGTCAACAAAGGACATCTCTTCGTACTAACATTACAGACAGGCAGTTGTATCTTCATGTATTTGGTTTCCTAATAACACTATAATAAACAAAAATTAATAAACATACAAAATATAAATGGGAACATTAAATATGTGCATGAGTACATTTCATGTGCTCACGCTAATTATCGTATAAAATCTTTTAACTTAACCTGCCACATAGCGCCTTTTTTTTTTCTTTCTTTTTTTTTTTAACACCTTTCACGGTATATTCATTTTATATTTTTTTATTATTATTACATTGTCCTGATGATGACCCAAGCTTAAAACCAGTTAAGAAAAATTGTTTTATTTTTGTTCATATAATATATAACCCATCAAAAACACATTTTTGATTTTAATTAAATCAATACACTTAAAATGTCGAGAGAATTAAGCAATTTCCAATTCAATTTAGAACTGAATGATAATTTTTATGTCTATAGATGCACTGAACCTCAGTTTTTTTTTTAATTCTCCAAATTGTCAATATAATGGATATAATAGAAATTAAAACCCAACATTCCTTCCTAAATAGAAGCATCAATATAATCATGGATTGCAGATCCAACAGGTCATCTAATGTGTGCGTGCATGTATATAATATTTAGTCATACATAAATTAATATTCTTGTGCCTACAAATTCATACTTTATGAGTATATATATATATATATATCAATTACCTATGTATATAAAGAATAATCTAGTTGTTTTGTCATTTCTGGTCAAAATATTTTTCAGCTGATTTCAACATGTATAATTTGACCTCCAAATGTTTCATCACATCTACAAAGCCATTATATTGAAATCTTTTGAAAGGTTTAAAAATGTTCAATAACCAAACAATTATGATATAAACATCAACATTATATGAAATGTTACTAACCTAATTCTACTTAGTCTTTTGTTATTACCTTCAAGTGCTAAAAACATCTGCCAAGATTGGGTTACATTTATGCCAACCTGACAACTACTACAAAACAAGTGCTAACATACTTACTATGAGATATGTTTTATAATGTAGAAATACATTTTATAAAACAAACATCTTGCTTATTATATAAGTGTATAAACCAGGAGACTAACACACATCCGACTTATCTATAGTTCTTCCACATGAGAGATTTTCTATAAGGCTTCTATTATCTAAATTCTAGTTTTGTTTGGAAGTAAATAGATTTTTGTTTTTCTCAATGGAAATAAATCTGTATTGCACTAAAGAATCACAAAAGAACATTTACAATCTTGATTGAGACTGCTTAGCTTCAAATCCCATAAATCAGCCAGAGAATTCTTGGTGGTTAGAGGCGCCCATGGTGTAATGGTTATGGTGTATTGTTATGGTCAGAAACCAGAGTTCAGATTCCGGACAATGCTGCTGTTTGCATTTCACATAATACTAATACTCTTGGGAAAGATATGTATCCAGCACGTGGTGTAATTGTTATCATTGAAGGAAATGGACAAGATAAGACTAGTTTAAATCCTGGATATGTCTTTGTATTTTGCATAGTGCTGATATCCTTGGGAAAGGTATGAATCCAACTATTCTCCCTCCAGCTATAGGTAAATAGAGCAGACTGAGTTCTTTAACCTTAATTTCTTTTTTTCTTAAATAAAAAAGTTAAGAAAAATAAATTCAAACCTGTTACACTCCACTTAAGAAATTGACTGTGTCACATCCTACACATGCAGAGGGATTGGTAAATATATGGAGTTTAGGATATGTAAAATTATGCTTTGAGTATGGTTAAAATAAAAATTAAATTCAATTGGGACACTGGTATCCAAGTGGGAGTGAAAGGGTTAACATAAACTGAGATCAAATGAAGACAATAAGAAATAATCTTTATTTTATTTTGTAATTCTTAGATTGGGTATTAAAAAAATTGAAAAAGAAAAAGGGGGGAGTAATATTACAAGGAAGAGTCAAACCTGTTAGTTTGTGACACAACTGAAGTAGTTTAAGTTGCGTAAGGTACTTGCTGTAGATGGTGTGCTGACATTTTGTGAATTACTCTACTCCATGTGTGATTTGAAAGCTACACAGATGAATGTAGAATATTTACAAGTTCAAACTGGAAGGAACCAAAAACATTTGTTAAGCAAAAAGTGAACGCATAGTTGATCATAATAACCAGATGGTTCAAGAAATTCTGCTTAGGTTACAAGAACCTCAACAATCAAGTAAGTTCAGTTAGGCCTAAAACCATGGATTCCAAGGGCATGCTCCAAACCAGAGAGGCAAATTGACAAGTAACCCTGTTCAGTGTGGTTCATGACCTTCACAACCTTGGCCAACATATTTGGAGCTGCCAATTGTGCCTCATGTTACCAAAATATTGCAAAACTTTTGACTTACTCTTGTAATTTTTCTATTTCTATTCTCACTTTTGGACGACTGCACCAAAAGACATTAAAAATTTGAGACCACATTCCTCAAGATATTTTGGATTTTATTTTTAGAAATTAAAATATTAAGTACAAGTTCAAAGAATAATTCTTAATTTAAAAATCAATAAAGATTGTTAAATATCATAAAGCAGCTTGAATAAAATCATTCTTCCCCTATTGAAGTCATTTGCTATATTATTCTTAAAAGTAATATATTCAAATTAGTTTACCTCTGGCATTAAAAAAAAAAAAAAAAGGATAACAATATTTAAATGATTTTGCAACTGTATTATAATATATAAAATCATTGATACTCTGAATTTTCCTGTTTACATTTAATAGCTCCTGTATATGAAGGTAACAAAAAAATGTAAATTAAAGTGTTTTTTTATTAAAATAGCAAAAGGCTGATCATCACATATCAGAATACAATCATGAGGAAAAAGACAATTTTAGCATTAAATTCCTCACCAGAACATTCTACATTGAATAATTATGGAGAGTTATCTTTCATGTTTAACCTAATTAACATTTTAATGTTCTCTTATCACATTACAGGAAAGATAGATAATCAAAAAATAAAAAGTGTATAATTTTCTTTATAAAAAAAAGAAACTCATTTTAACTCATTAAAAACAGATAAACTTAGTTGGTTTAAAATTATTGTATTTTTCTTGTTTTTGTATTGCTGGTTCATAGTTATGAAGGAACTGTAAATTAAAAACTTCTTAAAATGTTTGTATTATCCATGAGAATTTTGTAAATATTTGATGGAACCAATTAAGACATTAACGTTAAAAATAAAAATAAAAAAAAGTTTTTAATTTATTAAAAAAAAAAAAAAAAAAAAAAAGGTTTTTAATTTATAAAAAAAATGTTTTTAATTTATAAAATAAAAATGTTTTTATTAATTAAAAACATTTTTTTTTTTTATAAATTAAAAAAATTTTTTTTTTTTTATAAATTAAAAACATTTTTTTTTTTATAAATTAAAAAATTTTTTTTTTATAAATTAAAAACATTTTTTTAATAAATTAAAAACATTTTTTTTTAATAAATTAAAAACATTTTTTAATTTATTAAAAAAAAAAAAGTTTTTAATTTATTTTTTAAAAAAAGTTTTTATTTTTTAAAAAAAAAATGTTTTAATTTATTAAAAAAAAAAATGTTTTTAATTAAAAAAAAAAAAATGTTTTTAATTTATTAAAAAAAAAAAAATGTTTTTAATTTATTAAAAAAAAAATGTTTTTAATTTATAACCAGCAAAAAGCTTTTTTGCTGCATGACATAACTGATCAAAGTGAATTAAAATTTTAAAACTTTAAAAAAAAATTACTCCTTAATTTTGACTTTTGAAGCATTTCAGTTGAAATCCAGAATTGCCATGATTTACAGTGATCCACACATTTCTTTTCAAGTGCTGGGTCTCATTCACAAATAAGTTGACGTTAATCAGAACAGTCACTCCAAGCTATTGATGTTGATTGTTAAAATATTAGAATATATATTTTCGCTTTGTCTTTCAACTCAAAATTATTTTTTTTTTTTTTTTTTTTTTTTTTTTTTTTAAATCATTTATGTATTTTATGAGGAGCATACATAAACTTTCTATGTTAATACACAAGTTTTATTAATAACAGATAAAATCTGTTGGTTTACTTTTTTTGTATCTCTGATTCATACATAGGAAGAAACTATCCAAAGTTCATTTTACTTTGGATCAAGTATTATCAAATTATATCACTTATTTTCAAGATCAAAAATAATACCTTAAGAAATTGTTTATTGTTCAAATGTTTAGTTCAAATAAATAATATTGTTGCTTTAATACAAACATTTTGAAATGTCCACTCAAACATCATAGCAGATTTCATTAATGGTGGACTGGTTGACCTTGAAGATTACTTTGAGAATTTGTAGTCTTTTCTTGCAAATTAAGAATTACTTAAAATTTTTGTATTATGAGAATTTTGCAGATATTTAATGGATGGTAGTTATATGGTTTGGAGTGTTTTACAGATTGAATTTTGATTAGTAAAGTGACACACGAGTCATCTGGAAATTGTACTAGTTGATATTCTGCTATGTTTTGTTTTTTTTATTATTATCAGATTTATATATATATATATATATATATATATATATATATATATAGATAGATAGATAGATAGATAGATAGATACACACGTTGCATTTTGTATATGTGGATTATGCAATCCTTTTTGTGAACATTTTAATTTTGATCAATTTTATTGATTTACATTTTAATATGACTAGCAAAAATATACAGCCACCAGTACAAGTATTTAAGTTTTAATGTAATAAAATATTACATTAAATTAGAAAGACAAACAAAACTAAATAAGAACACATATATAAAGATTACTTATTTTTATCTTATTTCTATATAAAATAATGCATAGAATTATTTTTAATAAGTTTTAAAACAAAACAATAATATTAGAAATCAATAACACCAAGTAATTAATAGTTAAAACCAATATGTAAATTACCCACACTCTATACTATGTAAACTTTTATTTCTTATAACATACTTTGCAGGATTTTGAATATATTAATAACCTGAGTTGTTTTGAGGCAAATTTAACTCAGCTAAACTTTAATGGGACATCATTAATAAATAAGATTCCAATTAAGATTAAATAATGATTATTTAATAATCATTGAGAATATAACTAATAACTACGGGAATTTTGATGTCATTGGTGAAGTTTTTGTTACAAACACAAGCACCATTATAATATGATTTGTTTTTTTAACTAAGATTTTCTTTCATCCTATTTAAATAGAGAGAGAAAAAATAAGATTCTTTAATTTATCAAATTATAAGGAAATATAAGTGAGGTTTATTTATGGAGTATTAAAATAGTTTTTTTAGATTATCATTAATCTTTGTAGATTTTTCTTTCATTAGAATAATACACAATAAACAAACCTTTCTCCCCAAAAAGAGTTTCATCTGTTTTAGCTAAAGGAATTAGAATAAACACAATAAATATTTAAAGCAGATATTCATCACAATATCTTTGAGAAAACAAATTTTCATTGTTTCTGGAGAAGCTTTTTGTTTTTTCATACCAAATGAAAACAATTACCAAATAAAATTATTTTCCTGGTAAAAAAAAAAATGTTTAGAATTTCTCTGAATTTTTGAGATGGGACTTGATTATTTGGATTATTCCGATTATTCAGACGAAATGTTGTGTAGATAATAAAGATGAAGACAATAGTTCAAATAATCCAAAAAATGTTTTGCTTTTTTGTTGTTTTTTTATTGTCACATACAACATGCATTCTATTTAAAGGCTGAAATTTTTCATTGCTATGTTTTTACAAAACATCTATTCTACCCTCTAAAAATGCTGGTAAAGTTAATATTTTGTGTTAGTTTTTATTATTATAAATTATTCAATATGTTTACACTCTAAATATACAATGAAAATGTTAATAACTATTTACTTTTATGGTTGCTTTTAGACGTTTTTACTGTCAATCAACAATGAATTTTGATATAGTTGCATAATAAATGCTATTATATAAAAAGTAGTATTAAATCCATATAATCATTTGTGTTCTATTTTAGTCAAAGTTTACTTTTACTGAAGAAATATTTTTTACACCAAAAAATTATAATTACAAACAAAAAATAAAGCTCAAGTCTCAAATGTAAAAGAGTAGGAATGTCCACAGGACAAAAAATCCTTTATTTCTTAATAGAAATATCTGTATCAACATGGATTACCATTATGAGAACCTAATATAATGGAGATTCAGTATCTGTAACTGTCACTACTTATGTCACAATACCCTCAGGAATTGCATTAGTTTATCAAAATTTATTGTCAAAATAAATCTTATCTATTTACGATGTCTATGAAAATTGGTGTTAGATTTTCCTCAAAACAGCCCATTTAATTAGTGCAATTAAAATCCAACAATGTGTCTTGTATATCACTAAGAAATAAAGGTTTACATAATATATGGTGCACTTAATTTGCATACTGGTTCTAACAAAACCAGGTTTAATAAATAATTACTTGGTGTTATTGAAAATCAATCCTATTAATTATTTCATATAGAAACCAATTAAAATATAATTAAAATAAGTAATCTTTTTTTAAGTTATTTAATTTTGTTATTCTTTCTAATATATTTCATTACATTAAAACTTAAATACTTACACCCAGAGTCTAATAAATAAATTATAAAATTCAAGAAACTAAAGCCCAAATATTGAAATCCAATTATGAGACTAAATTGTATGAGCAAAATACCCCAAGGTCATTTTTATACGACTAGGAGTTTGATGAAAAATTTTAAAATATTTCATCAATTTATAAAAGAAATGCATATTCAAATTTTATGAAACAGGCCTGCCAATCAATCACATATATGAAAGCCTTGTTTCCATGCAACCCTAAACAATACCCTGATTTAGTTGCATATCAGTTGGAAAAAAAAACCCACAGTATTAAATTTACCAAGTATAGTTTCATCTATACTTATGATCAAGTCATGCGAAAAATATCTGACAGATCATCAAAGTTAAGCAGCAACAAACCTGTTCCATAATTAGATGAGTGAACCTTTAGAAAGTACAGCTACTATAAACGACCTGAGGCCTGTGTGCCAGATTATGTATTTACTCAACCCATCCACACAAGCAGGATGCAACACAAGGTCAATTTTAAGCAGAGTTTAACAGGTTTGAATTTAGAGTTTTCCTTCCCCTAGACCAGTTGTTATACCATGATTAAAAAGCCCAGTCTGTCCTACTATTTACCTATAGCTGGAGGGAGAATAATTGGATTTATACCTTTCCCAAGGGCATTAGCACTATGTGAAATACAAACAGCCTCATCCAGGATTTGAAATCAGTTTGGCATGTCCATTTTCTGAGACAATAACCATTACACAACTAACACCTCCAAACCATGCAAAGCTTATTAAATAACTACAATTTGCTCTTTATATACACACACACACACATTATATATAATAAAGTTGGCAGAGTGGCCTAATGTCGGTATCAGCCAGACAGCGAGGGAGTCTTTCCCCTTTTCACCAGGGAGATTGTTTGGAGAAGTAGAGCGCCACACTTACCATCAGCTCCCCACTTTACAGCACAGATAAGATTACCCAATCATGTGCTGAGTTGGCGGAGGCCGGTATCAAACCCAGTGATTCCTAGTTGGGTGCTTTATCGACTAAGCTATGCATATATATATATATATATATACATACACACACACACAGATGCTGATAGGTACGCGTCCTGCATCCCTGATGCACAAAAATCTAAAAGGACACAGTAAAATCATATCCATGCATCTCAGTGTCTTTCTTTTTTCTTTCCCCACCATAAATACATTTCAATATTTTCTTAGAAACGAATTACACAGGATAGGTAACAAGGTAGGAGTTAGAGGGCTTTAGTTGTTTCTCCAGATCATGAATAAAAACCTTACAATCTATGAAGAAACTTTAGTTGGGACCCATAAATTTTCCCAGGGACTCATTCAAAGCAAATATGTGCATCCCAGGACGCACTAAATCAAAAAGCTATCAGTATCTATATCTATATATATATATATATATATATATATATATAGATAGATAGATAGAGAGAGAGAGGATATGTGCTTAATTGAAGTCATACCTAATTTTGAAAATTAATTAGTTAATAATTAATGAATTTAGGTGGGCATATGTTCAAATGTAAGGCTAAACAAATCGAGAAAATGTCAATCCCTGTATATACATTTCTACCTATTAGGTCTCATCAGCAAGGTTATAGACATGGGAGACTGCTCCGTGTCTATAACCTTGCTGATGAGACCTAATAAGTCGAAATGTACATACAGGGATTGACATTTTCTCAATTTGTTTAGCCTTACATTTGAACATATATGCCCGCCTAAATTCATTAATTATTAACTAATTAAATTTCAAAATTCAAAATTGTCAGCAAAAAAGCCATATCAAAAATAAACACATCGTTTGTTTACTTACTTTCATATATATATATATATATATATATATATATGAATGAATGAATGAATTCTGTTATGAGAACCCAATATCTAATAAATTATATGTAGTATGTATCAGTATCATAGGCTGCTGTTATATATATTATATATAACATCTGTTTACTTATGGTTGCTTTTAGCTACATTTGCTGTCTCCCTAGAGTGAATTAGTTTTGACATAGTTGTTTAATGAATCTTAATATATAAGGAACTAGTAAAAATCCATATAATCATTAGGCCTGCTTAAATCATGTTGTATGGATACATTCATGCTATGGTGACAGACCTCATTCTAACTTTTTTTCTCTTTCGTTTTGTTTGTTTTCCAAACAATATTTGTTCTTGTTAAGTTTTAAATCCATCATTTCCTACCATGGTCCTAAACACAGAAAAACATAATGGAATCATAAAAATACATTCCTTACTATATGGAATAACAAAACATTAATGGGGCATAATTATTGTATTATATTGTTCATTATTCTACATTGACAAAATTTCATTAGGACAAAAGTAACTCTAATACAATTTTTTTTTCTTTAGCAATCATTGCTAAAGAAAAAAAAATTGTTTATCAATAGGTAAAGTTTTGTAATTATTCCTAACCAAGTAGATATAATGATGTAAATGTGTTGTGTTACAGTCTTTTGTACACTACATTCAAAATTCTGAATGTAAAATAAAAATTTACATAAAGCTAAAATCTTTGTTTTAACCACTTCCTACAAATGTTTAGAAGTAAAACAGAATAATGTGGTTGGTTGATTTTAAAACCCTTGTAAACCTATGTTAAGTTATTTAATGTTCAAATCAATCTCTTTTTGCAAGTAAATTATATGCTTTCAACTAATTATTCATATTTAAGAATAATAATAGTTTGTAAACAATAATAGCTTCAACTTCTTCATAAAAATAATTTGCAGTTATATGGTTTCAGCTATTCCTAGCTAATACTAATAATTTCCAATTATATGGTTTCAAGTAATTATTCCTATTTAATAATAATTATTTGCCAACGATTATAAATCTTCAGGAAAGTATTCAGACTTAATAATTTACAAGCCTTTATATAGCTGGGTAATTATTCCTATCTAATATAAATAATCTATATACAATTATATGGTTTGAGGAAATGATCATGTAATGATTACCATCATAGGAAATAACAACTGAGTTCAAATCCTGGACAAGGCTACTTGCATTTTACATGGCCCTAATACTCTTGGGAAAGGTATGGATACAATTATTTTCCCTCCAGGTATGGGTAAATAGTAGGACAGGCTTGGCTCTTCAATCTTGGTGTGGCAACTGGTCTAGGAGAAGGGAACTGTTAAACGCCATGTAAAAACTGACCTGAAATCTGTTTGAGCCATAGATAAGACTTAACAGGTAATACCACCCCAGTTCAGAGTGAACCTGGGAATAATAGCAATAAAGAGGTGACCCCCTCACTCTTCAGAGCTGGAACCTCACTACCAGATGTAGTTTAGGGTCATACACAGGAGAACTTTGGGGGGTGTATTATTCCTGTCAAGGATGCAGTCAACATTCTAGACCCTTGGTACCTCCTAACAGGGCAACTCAATTTGAATCTGGCATATGATGGATAATAGCATTTCAAACTAATATTTAGGTCTTAAGATTAGATTTACAAAAATTAAATTACCATCTTCCTACCAGTAAACCAGTAATATAATGGGGGGGGGGATAAACATACTACAGTATACCAGGCCCAAAGTGCTATGGGCTGATAATGGTTGAATGATTCATATTTTTGTCAAACTGTTCAGAATTTCAAAAATGCTTTTATCTTTTTAATTTGTGGAAACTGGAAAATGCATATGCAAGTGTAGTTGAAACTAATAAATACTAACTCTGTCATAGTGCGCGCATATATATATATATATATATATATATATATATAAATAATGCAACCATTACTATTATAAGTCAGAAGTAGTATGCAATTAAAGATGCAACTAATAGAAACAGGTGCAAATATGAAATAGATTAGCAAGTTGTTTTGTGGGAAACAGAATTAGGAGGTGGAATTTGAATACAATTTAAATTTATTATAATTTTTAATCTTACTCTAATTCATTAAATGTCTTTTTTTGTCCATCTCAAATCAAGGACGGCAAATTTTTTCTTGTTAATAAATGGACATGTTTTTAGTAGATTAGTTTTGGAAAATTCAGAACGTTTTTTAAGCTTTTAAAAAAGGATTCAACTTAAAATCTAAGTAGAATGCAAAACTTTGTCAAGTAAACGAAATAAAATCTTTACCCTTTGGTTTGTTGGTTGTGTTTTATGACAAATCAACCTATGTGGGTTATTTAATGCCACATTCTATTTTATATATATGATTTGAAAGTGAATAGTTTGTGTGTAACATTAATTCAAACTAGTGTAATGAACACATCAGCATTAATATATAAAATAAGTAAAAATTTAGGCAACAAATCATTTAAAAATTATGTAAAGATAATTTTAAATATTTCAATAATATGGATGTGTAAATATTATTATACAGTGGTACTTTGACTCAGAAATTTAATTTGTTCCACTGATAATTCAATTTTCCCCACTGAAATAAACTGAAATGCATTAATTCATTCCAGTCCTGAATTAAAATATGTCTAATTTCAATGATTACAAAAACAATTTTCTAAGATGCACAACATATTAAAATAGTTTCCCTAAAGTTTTATATAATGAATGGTATTATTTTTTTTTTAACTCAATATGAAGATTAGAATATAAAAGATAAAATTCAATAGTATAAAAAGCATTAAATATTCAGTGTGGTGTTGTATTGTAGACATGACACATAAGGATCAACTAATATACAGGTAGCATTTGAAGGACTTGGGTTGTTGACTAGTGTTGTCTGATGATTGACCATGACTAGGCTGGTTTTGCTATAGATATTGCCAAGTCAGCTTTGTCCTTCATAGGTGACCTTATGATTAATGCATCTATTAGCTCAGTTGGTAGAGCATCTGCCTAGGAGCCATAAGGTTCTAGGTTCTATACTTGCCTTTGCCAACTCAGTGTATGAGTAGCACAGCTTAGATCTGTGCAGTAAAGTGGTGAGCTGATGCACCTCAAATGCAAAAATAATCTCCTTGGTTTAGCAATAGTGAAAAGGGGATAGACTCCATCACTGTCCAGCTGATATTGACAATAGGATATTCCAATTACTTTACAGATAAGTTAGTTTTGTTTATTTGATGTGCCAGATCCTCTTGTCAGCACAGGTGTGCTGTGTTTCAGTTGATGATATTTTAAAACCCTGTGTCTCCTAACATGGACGCTCATGTTTGGATCAGCCAGATGCTTGCCAAAAATTTAGTTAAGGAGTCAGATGAGTGGCAAAAATCTCCAAAGTGATCCAGAAGAGCAATCACCCAAAAGTGTTTGTTAGAATTCACAACATGAAGAAAAAGACTTAAGACAAAACAATGTATCTTTAACAAAATCTATTCAAGCAAAAAAAAAAAAAAAAGACTAGTCTCAATTGTAGTGATAAATGACTTTTAAATCTCAAACTTCCATCTTTCCACAAGCTCTAAATAAATAAATGTCTACAGAATAAACAATGAAATGTTTCACGTTTAAAAAGATTTTTGTTGTTTTCATGTTTTCTCTCCAACCCTCAAATCATTAGGTAAATACATGTGTCACTTCTAGTTCTCTATCCTCAGTATGGTGTAATGATTATTGTCAAAGGAAATGGACTTGGCAACCAGAGTTCAAATCCTGGATTTGCATTTCACAGTGTTAATACTCTTGGGAAAGGTAGGTATTTACCCAACCCATTCACCACAGGTTGGATGTGACACAAGATCACATTATTCAGTAGTAATAGGCATTCCAAACTGATTTTTTCCCCCAATATACCAAAAAACTTTTTATGTTGACATAAAAAAGTACCAAATTTATCTCGGTAGCTCAATTAACAACCAAGTTATGACCATTGAAACTTCGTCAGGAATTTTTTTTTCACTTTTTTTTAATGGGGTACTGAACCAAAAGCCAAATTTAGTAGTGCATAACTAAAAATACAAACTGTTTAAACGAGTGAAAAATCTTTATAGATGTAATGTTGCAAGACAACATGGAGTCAAAATAATTAAATTGAAAAATATTTTAAAATGTAGATATATTTTTTGAATTACTGAGATCCTAATAACAAAAATTACTAAATTAAAGAAAAGAAACCATTATTTTAAAAGTTTGCAATGTACATTTTTTTATGTTACAGATAAATGAATTATTTCTTTTTAATTTTTTTTACAAAAGTCTATCTTGTCTAATTAAAAATAAATATATAAAGAAGTTTCAATTTCCCCTATGCAACTTTATAGAATTGTAATTGGACAAGATATCTTATGTAAAATATATAGGTATCAACAACATCCTCCATCAGGATAAAATTTGAAACAGATTCTAGATTATTGTGCAAGACTCTGCCATGTGTTTGTGTGACATCATTCACCCAATGTGGGTTAAGCCAGACCCACAAGTTGATGTGTGAAGTTACTTGGGGGATTGGTGCATGGTTTAAATTCACATATTCCTTCTCCTAGGCCAGTTACCATACCAAGGTTAAAAAGCCCAGTCTGCT
This sequence comes from Doryteuthis pealeii, assembly GCA_023376005.1. Taxonomy (NCBI): domain Eukaryota; kingdom Metazoa; phylum Mollusca; class Cephalopoda; order Myopsida; family Loliginidae; genus Doryteuthis; species Doryteuthis pealeii. The sequence continues at coordinate 26,131,467 of CM042181.1, read as the reverse complement.
CTAATCATTACCCATAACTGAAAGGAGAATAGTTGGATTTATACCTTTCCCAAGGGTATTAGCACTATGTGAAAATGCAAATAGCCTTGTCCAGGATTTGAACTCAGGTAGCCATGTCCATTTCCTACAATTATACCACAAGAACCTCCATAAATGTGGGTCTGGACAAAAATTCTTTAGTCCCTTGAGCACTTCTTTTGGGATGCTCCTAACATTATGAATTGAATTTGACTCCCTAGTTTAGCCATTGTTTATTGCCACAATAGTGCATAGTTTTGTAGGAATATATTTTTTTTAAATTTTACTTTAATTAGAAAAATTACTAATTTCACTAGTATAATTGTAGAAAAATCTAAATACTGCTAGAAAAATAAAGCGCTTCTATCCAAGCACAGGCAACCTTTTTTGAGAAGGTCGCACGAGACATGGCTCATCAGTATTACTAAAAAAAAAATTAAGAAGACCATACACATAAGCATCAGCTTTAGAAATAGGGAAAATTGATTTTCTTTTTATTTCTTTATATTGCAAGTGCCTATTTTAATAAACATTATTTTTCTCATAAAATTAGGCAGGCCATTCAGAAAGTATTATGGACCACAGTTTGCCCATGACTGCTCTAACCATTTGAAATTATATTTCTCTCAAATATTCTATTTAATCTCATGAATCCCAAAATTCTTACCAAACAAATGTGATTACAAATTTTTGTGGTTGTATTTTGGAAGTTCTTTGCTACAATTTTGCAAGTTTTTATCAGAGAAACTTCAAGAAGATTCCAGCTGAGAAAAATTTTTCTAAAGTTAATATATTTTCTTATTCAATGTGAAGGATTTGAAGAATTAAATGTACTCTTTTCAGGCAACAATATGAGAAGTTTCGTTTTTGCAACATAGCTTTGGACTTTCTCTTATTCCAAACTTTATTTTGATCAAAGCAAACGGAAAAAAATTAATTTCAATAAAATTGATTCTTTGTTTGTTTGTTGGTTTTTAAGCAAAAAAAAATCGTTGCAGTTATTTATTAATTGACAGTGTGTGTGTGTGTGTGTGTGTGTGAATATTCTCCCACAATCTGTTTCTAAACGAATCACCACCTTCACCTCACATTTCACTAACTTGATTGGGATTACTTTTAAAAAATAAATTTAAGAAATATTTATATAAAAATAGAAGTACAAGGCTATGTTGGGTGTGCATAGGATAAATTTAGTTTTAAAAAATAAATTAAAAATAAAAATGCGAAAATGAATAAAAATGCTGGCTTTGATAGAAACAAATTTGTGATATCAAGTATATTCTTCTTGGGACCTTCAAAATAGGTACAATTAAATTTGAAAAGTAAATAAATGCAATAACTTCGATGGGGGTGGGTGGGGATCAAATAATTATGGTAAAAAAATGTTAGAATTTGAATTACCTATTATGTAATTTTTATGAAAATATTTTCTATTCCCTCAATAAAAAGAAATATTTATGTTACTGGTACAACTTATCAATTATGTTGAACTATTCTTTCGAGAATGAAAAGCAATGGGAGAGCTTTTGTCTATCCCAATATTTTTATCGGTTTCAAGAAGTCATGGAATTTATTTTTGTTTTTGAAATAAACAAACCAGTTTTGTTTTGTTTTTTCAGACTGAAAGAGAATATTGTGAATTTACACTCAATATAATACATACATTTATTTATTTAGATAGTAATTTTTTTTTTTAAATATTACATTAAATAAAAATGAAAACTATTGAATATTATTAATTCTTTCTGCAAGGTCATAATAGGGCACCTCGCATGGTTAAAGCAAACAAATTAGTGAGTTTGAATCTGAGTGGCTCATGTTTCTCACATTGTGTCACTACTAAGTTAAGCTTTGTAAATAACTGCAATCATTTTATTCCAATGTTGCTCCTCAGTGTCTTCTTAACTAAAAACAGATTTATTTATGGGGTCTTCTATATTAAACGGAGTTAGTCTACTTAGCTTTGACAAAAAAATAAATAAAAAAACATCAGTAAATTTAAAACGAACCAAAAGATTTATTTCTAAATTAAAAAGGTTTATTATTGTTTATTGTTAACTAATAAACACTTTAATGATTTATTGAATGACATTTACTAAAAGAATTATTGGAAACATCGAAAATTTAACTGCACTTTTCAAGCTTGCTTACAACTACTACTACATATCACTGGATTATTTATTTTTTTAATCAAATTACCATTTATTCAATTTTTTATTTTATTTAAAAAATTAAATAAATAAACGAACCATTATCCTAAATTAAATGATCGAATATACGTATAATTTACAGTAATCAAGTTCAGAACTTTTGAAGGGTACATCTGTACGGTGTGAAGGAAGAAACGTTTAATCATTGCTATTCAAAAGAAGAAAAAAAAACAATTAGAGAGAGATAGAATCAATCATGAGAAAATTGTTATATGACCTCGTCCATTTACCGATTTTTTCTTTCTTTTCAAGACAATGACAGGAAAGGAATATCAAGTCAATATTATTGACTGATACTAAAAATATTTGCAACCATCAGTTTTATACATACAAAACAAAAATCTAGATTCATTTATTTCAAAAATACTGAACGATGCGAATAAGTTGCTTTGGAATCATTTTCAGTGTGTCAAAAACGTTTTGTTTTTTTCTTTCTTTAAAATGTATTCATTTTGTTAGAGACTATCGAACTAAAAGGCAGAGAAGTAATATATTGAAAATCTCTTAAGGTTAGAAAGAAAAGGAGAGAAATGTAAGAGAGAGAGAGACAAAAAAGCGACATAATCTGTTTCTTTGCATCATAGCCACGTGATACCATTGCCCTAATAAATAAGGACGAATGTCCTCATTCAAAATTGTAGCAAATTTCTTAGATTTTATCGTTTTTGTTAGTCATTTGTTTTTCAGTGATCAGGTTTTAAATGCTTTTGAAAGCTATTCGTAAAATGTGTTTTTGTAGATATAAAAAAAAACTATTCTCTATTGTCAATTATAAACAAATAAACTTTCGTTTGTGAAAAAAAAATCATGTTGAACATTAACACAGTAATACAAATCCAACTTACGTCATTTTTTTTTACTACATAATTTTGATATCTTATTTTCAACCAACTTTTTTCGCTCCTAATACATTTTGTCTTTATTACAAATAGACAACTAAAATCAAAATATCAAGGACTCAAAACAGTAGTAGTAGTAGAACTAATATTATTACTCATGTTCAAGTAAGAATAGTCAATGAAATCTACTCAGCAGTAATAATATAACTAAGTCACGTTTTGGTTCACCACATTGTAAAAGCGACTTATCCTCTTTTCTGAAGATTTTCACAAAGTGAACATTTTTATTATCTAAGATTCAACGCAATTAAAATGTTGGTACTATCAGTGTGATAATTTAGGTACTAGAATGGCTAAATAAATATAAATCTGATCACAAGTAACCAAGAAGATTTGTATTATTTAGTGATCATATTGTGAGAGAGAAGAGTACGACTACTTCTCGAGTTGAGAAATTGTATTTGCATTTAATAAATAAAATAACTGAAGATAGATTTAGTTTGATACTACTTTTCGCTGATGATCCAGTGAGTTACATTCCTTAACCTTATCTTCCAAGGAGGAAAAATGATTATCAACAAAGACAAAAGGTTCTTTCTTTCTTAAGTATTATTTCGTCTTGTATTTTAATGTACGAGAGGCTACAGTATGTAATAATATACAAGTTGTACTGGTAATGAGCGTATCCATATTTAAATCTTAATTCCTTTAAAAAAAATTTTTTTTTTAAAGAGAGCAAGATTTTAATATATTAATGGCAAAGAAATAAGTGAGGTTAAAATTTATTTTAGATCACATAAGTTTCCTACATCTTTTTACTGGCAAATTTCAACCATTATTTCCGAAAATTGATAGTTTAAAAGGACTTTCTTTAATGGAACAAATTCATTCACAATATTTGCAGGAGTTACTAATTCATCATAAAACCGCTGAATCTGGGAGTGTAAGCCTCACCTAAAAATAAAAAAAATTCTTATGATTTCATCGTACTCGATTACACGACTCACATGGTGTGTTTTTTTTTAGGCAATATAGTCACATGTCATTTATAGAAACCCTCTTTTTAGTCAAATAAAATTATATCAGTTTAGCACTGTGATCCCCACAAAAAGAGTGTATTGCATTATTTTCACATATCTCATCCTTCAATAATGACTGTGGCCCCGAAATTAAGTATTAATTATTGATTTATTATTTCTATTTCATTCATTTTGGAACTTATAAAATAAGTTCAAAAATAAATTCTAACAGCAATGAATTAATTCATAACTTATTGGGATGTGTGCAACAATAGTGTAACAAAAACGTAGTAGTGTGTATATGAGCATAATGTTGTTGCTACATGAATTCATCTATGGTAACAAATATACTCTTAATGTAGCCTTGATTTTATTTTTACATTTTTTTTACAAGTAATAATTGCTCTGGTTGTTGTTAGATGGACATATCGCCATATGCTCTTCTCGACTTCCATACTTAACTTCCGTCTAATAATCATGAACATAATCTATCACAATGCAATGAGAAATTCCACAGCAAAGAATGTTCTTAGGTAAAAAAAAAAAAAAAAAAAAAAAAAAAAAGTTTTTTGCGAAGTTAAAGTTGGCATAATGCCGAGAAACGTTAGTTATTTTCTTGGTAGAATAGGAAAATAAGTATCTATAAATATCTTTATAACAGGAACTGTACACCCGGGATGCGAAAATAATAAAGGCAATAGTAATACTAGCTTTATGGCTTGATGTTTGTGCTTTTTTTTTAGAGACCACAATTGACCATTAAAACTAGATTTATAGTTCATATTGTAAATGTCGTGAAAAATTTTGTCAGTATTGTATGTGTGTTTGATATCTGAGCTGTAAATGATATGTTCGTGGTATGAATTTTCTTTTTTTAAATAAAACAATTTTACCCCACCCCAACACAAAAACGTAAAAAGAATTTATAATTCAAATAAAACAGAGATCTCTAAAAATATTATTTGTAATTTAATTACATTAAATCTCAACTACGATGAATCAAATAGTTACATAAAAAGAATGACGATTGTCGTGAACGGTGTTGCCCCAAGAAATCAATCATCACCAATATGGATGATATAATGGAATTGAAAGATTTTATTCAGGTTAAAATGAAGTTTTTTTTTTTATTATTACGAATAAATAAATAAAAACTTGTCTAAAATAAGAACTGATGTACAATTATATATATATATATATATATATATATATTAAATATCGCTATACTAAAAATAAAAATCAGGTATGGTGATGGTAGTAGTAGTATCAGAATTTTTACGTGTTACGTTACAAGTGTCAGATACTTTTTTATTATTGTTCAGAAGGTGGTTACATAATATCTACATCTTTTTTATATATTGTTAGTGAAATTAGAAACTAGAAACCATTGGATTATTTTAATTTATTTTTTCTAATTAAATTTTATGTAAATTTAAACTTTACATTCATCAAGTTTCTTTATGGATGCAGTTTTATTTAACTTTGACATTGTAAGGTCAAAACAAAAATAGCTTTTATTTTGATTGTAATAAAAATGCGGATAATTTCATAGTTATTTATAAGTTACAAAAAGGAAATAAATAAAATCCCGCTTCTCCACTCATCGTCTCTTTTGTATATTTCACCTTTACCCACAAATAGCGTACATGATATTAAAGGTTAATGAATTAAAACCAGGTAAACGGAGAGTAACCTTGTTTAAGGACACAAGTCAAATTCTATTTCGGGTAGATTTTCTTTTTAAATATTGATGCTGAGTGTTTGAAATAGGACGATTTTCTTATTCAATTTAAAATTTATAAGTGACCCATAGAAACATCGGACAGACGAACATCACCATTCACCTTGAAAAAAAAAACTTTTACTTTAATGTGTCAATGAATGATGAATTCACAAATCGTACTTTAGTAAACAATAAATTCAACTTGAGTTTTGTTTGTTTTTACAAATTTATTTTATAATTCAAAAAAAGTCCTTACTATTAATTATATAGTTTTGTCTTTTATCGGTTCTGTTGTGACCAGTGACCAAACTTGTTAAACATGGCTGTTTTTATAGATAAGTATTTCAACCCCCCATCACCACCATGTCCAATAAAATCTGTTCGCTATTTAAAATGATATTAAATATAAAATATTTTCAAGAATTATCTTTGCTTAGTAAATATAGAAAAAGATTTTAAGCTATCTTTCATTATGACAAACCTATTTTTGGCAAATATGTATTTAGGGGGGGGTGATCTTAAAGCGATATTTCATCATTTAAGGATCCTAAAATCGTACCTAATTTCTATATGAAAAATAAACATTTTAACATGTTTATTTCCAAAATTCATTGAGTATATAGACAGAAATAATGATAGAAACATTTAAATTAAAGAGCTAATTAAACAAAACCGGTGTCTACCGAGATATGTCCATGATTTTAACAGTTTTGAAGGTGATTTTTAAAATCTTATAACTGTCTTTTAAATCAAAGCTTATTTGTAAATAAAAAGACGAACCATGCGTTTGTAAATTTTCCATTTTAAAATTACAATTCATAATTATTTTTCAGATAGAAATGAAAGCTTTTTTTAAAAGTTATCTGTCTAGAGTATACTCTCCACAATGAACATAACGAAAATGTGTTTCCCAGGTTACGTTTCTTACTGATTTAATCAAATATGATGAGGGCTAATCCTAGATATCATGTCAAATAAAAATACATTTCTTTTAGTTTTTGCTAAAATTTTGTTGAAAAGTAACCTTAATTCAGAAAATTTGTTTTTAGGTTTCTTAATGGCACTATTCTAGTATCACACCCTTTCTTTCTTTTTTCCTGAAAATACTCTAAAATATCGGGAAACTGATTTACAAAAAAAACAAAAAAACATGAATTTAGTATTTTAATTTATTTAAAAGTAGAAGCCAAACATTTATAATCCTGAAGCCATAACGTTGGGTTGTGAGTTTTTTTTTTTTTAAAGAAAACTGCCCATATCACTCAAAATTTGTTCCAAGAAGAATCCATTGTCTGATTATGGGTAAAAGAGTCGAAGCATCTAGACTTTGAACATTAACAGGAATAAAGAGAAACCTTATTTTGTGTTGTAATTGTAGAAATAATAATATTATTACAATTTACCCAACAAATATCCACTGTTTAGTAGACTCAAATTTCCAACCAACATTCGTTGATTGTAATTTCATATTCGAATGTTTATTTGGTAGGGGGTGCGATACCAGAATTAGCGCCAAATTTAGTAAAACTTGTTAATTAATCTGCCGACTGTTTTAAACACTAAGTGTAGAAATTTATTTTCTTTGATTTTTTTTTGTTTGAGTGTGTGTGTATACCGCATTTTCATTAACTTACCTGAAAACAGTATTTTATTATTTTCTTTTTAACTATTCGTTTTAATCAGTAACATGTGGCCCTGCCCCTTAAGCCCAAAACCTTCTTTGTTTACCTGTGCAACTAAACTTACCTTATGAACACTATTGGGATCTTTCTGCCAAGCTGCGTACATCTCTTCCAAATAGACAGAAGAACTGCCATTAAGAAAGGGTTCGGCGGCTGCCTGGGTAGCATAGTTAATCCTTCCTGGTCTGGCGATGAAGGGTCCGAACTTGGCTGAAGAAGTCTTGGAGTTGGAACCAACGAGTCGGTCAGCCCACGCCGTCAACCAGCTGGGTTGGCCATGGGCTTGTACCGACCCGGGCCCACGCATAAACGTCCTGCTCATACGGTACATGATTATAACGTCCGTTTAATATGAAAATGTCTGATATTATGGTAGAGACGGGGATTTTTACGACGATCCAGTGTGGCTGCAGAAAGCCACACTTTTAAAATATTATTTTATAAATTGAGGGTTTTTACTGGTGCAGTTAATTTTTTTTTCTCACAATAATGGTAACCCTATTTCAGGGTTGATATTTATTTAGTAAAATATTTTTTTTAAATATTCACCTTTTCAAAACATGAACAGCACCAATAAAACACAAACTTTTTTTTAAAAATGCCTCCGACTATTTGAAGGGAAGGGGAAATATAATTATCTTAATACTGACGATTGCAAATTTATAAAAGTCCTCTTCACCTTGAGAAGGTTTAGAGGGGTCCAATTGATTTTGTAAGGACCCCTTTGATGGTAATTTCGACCTCCTCGGTTGAATAAGTAAAGATTTTAACAATACTCTGTCACTGACTCGTTAATCAGGTATTTCTGAAAATTGTGATCGAGTGAAGAGGAAGAACTTTGTTCAAATTTTTGCCACTGCTGACTTGGGCGTTGAAGGAATATGGCGACCTCGAAAAGTCGAAAGATTTTTTTTTTCTTGTGTTACCCTGTGAAAACAAAACAAAAGCATGAGTTTTTTTTTTTTTTAATACAGAAGCTATCCGAAATAAGGAAACGACAACAGAAATTAACTAAGGTTTTTAAAAAGTATAAAGGTATTTCTTAAGATAGTTAACTACGTTCATAATAGTAATGATTACAAGAAAAACAGGGGGTTTTCTTTACCTCAAAAATCGTCGTCGTACCGAAGCCTGCAACACAACCGTCGTCAGCTACAGCTTGCTTATGATGACGTCATGAGAATATTTTTAAAGCGTATTCTGATTGGTTGAAATAACGCAGTCCCAGCTGCTACTTCGTCCGTTTGAATTGTCTTCTCTTCTTTCTATCCTTACCTTTTTCCTTTGCTCTTTCAATCTTTGCTTTCCTCATTACCTTGATTGCTATTTTTGATCTGTCATTATATTTCTTTTCACTCTTTGGTCCTCCTTGACGTTCCAAGAGTTTTCACTCTTAAAAAGATATATAAGTAAAGTAAATATTAATCTTAACTTTTTACTCGTTTTAAAAAATTTAAATTCATTTTTCACTTTCCATTCGTTTTTTTTTTTTTTTTTCACATTTTCCAACTTAAATTTTCCCATCCATTATTTCAGTCACCTCTGCCTTTTTTCTCGCGCTCTTTTCTATAATTTAAACAAACATCTAAATTTCAAATTTTCTTCAATTTAAAGTTTGTTTTTCATATTTCACGTTTTTTATGCTTATTATCTTCTATTTTTAATAAAGTGTTTAGCTCATTAGTTTTTAAAACTTATTTATTTTATTCATCATTTTTGTTTAAAAAGATTTCTCAGTTTTGTTTTAGTCACATTTAAAAGGTGATAGAAACATTAATCTACTTATATTAAGGAAGTAAGCTAACCTTGTTCTAAGCACATTAAAGTTCCTTAAAAATTGTTGCTAAGAATTGTACAAATCTAGTAAATTAACTTTTCAATATGTCAAAAACAATATTAAATTTTTTTTTTAAATAACTTTAATGCTTAACCCCTGATTTAAAATTCTTTAAAAAAAAATCTGTTTATGCCTCGAGATTTGGTTTAGTTAAGATATCTTTTAAAACCTCAGGTGCCTATCTGATAATATTGTACTGGACCCTTCCTAAACTTAACAAAAAAGAAATGAAAATGATGTAAGTAGAAAATTAATGGTAATGCATAAAAAGCCTTAATTTCCAGAGATTATGTTCTGTCATTATGGAAGGAAAAGAAATGGCAAAATGAAGAGTCGGAGCATACTTCTTAATACAGCTCTAGCAACAAGTGGTGAAATTAATTTAACTTCCCTTTATAACTAAAAAAAAATAATAAGATCGTGGTGAAGTTGCCAAAATCATAGACGCTGCTCAAAAAATAAATTCAAATTTAAAATAAACAGATTTAACAAATCACGTGACTTCGCCCCCCCCCCTTTATAGAACCAATAAAAGGAAAACTCAAACATTCAAAAGTTAATCGGTCAACAAATGCTGGAGAATTTTAAGAAGGGTAGAATCATGGAGTATTTAAAGCATTTTGTTAGAGGCAGTTACGGTAGGCAACGGACGATTGTATTTATTTAACAGCATGAGATGGTCAAGGAAGGGAACTAGGTAAGAAAAAATAACGTCCACTTTTTGTCGCAACCGTTAATAACATCTTTGGGTCTTGTGCCCTGGTCTGCAAAAAAATATCTAATGAATACGAATGTCAATGTGTCACATTTTTTGAAATTTACTTCTAGAGGCCGTAGCTCAACATACCATACTAGTCTGGTTGATTGTTTGGTTGGTTGGTTGGTTGGTTTGATTTTACAGCATGTAAACCCATGTTGAGTTATTTTATGCCAAAGACATTTTGATTTATTCATTCTTGATGGGTGTTCAATTTTTTTTAGACTTACTGTTTTTAAACATTCTTTTAAAAATCCTTTTTTCTATTTAACCTATAGATGGGACCCTAACAGGTACTACCACTCCGGCTGAGAGTGGACCTGGAAGTAATGATGATGAAGGGTTACTCCACACTCTCCAAAGCTCCAGAATTGGAACTTCACCACTAGATGCAGTTTAATATACTCAGGACAGTAAGACCCTCAGCCACCGCTTTCTAGCACATATATGATAAAAAGGGAGGTGTGTCGTGTAATGTTTAAAGTCGTAGGAAATGAACTAGTCAACCTGAACTCAAATCTTGGACAAAGCTGTTTGCATTTCACATAACGCTAAAAAAAGTTATGAATCCAACTACTCTCCCTCCAGGTATGGGTGAATAGTAGGGCAGACTGGACTCTTTAACCTTGGCTGTTACTAGTCTAGGAGAAGGAAACTTTGAATTCAAACCTGCTAAACTCTGCTTAAGAAATTGACCTTGTGTCGCATCCTGTTCGTGTGGAGGGGTTGGTAAATATGTATATGATAAAAAGGGTTGGGGGTTTGCCATAAGTGCAATAGGGTCGGGATAATCATATAGGTGATAGGGCTTGACATGATCACTGGTCACTGACCAGCCGACTGATTGAAAGGAGCCTCACCGACCACCCATCTAACTTAAGTAAAGGCAAAAATGGAGTGTTGTATGTCATGGACCACTCATCTACCAGGATTCCATCTTTAAGCATTTTGGGTTGCCACCCACAGCCAACAGGGGGCCCTATTGGGAGGATTTTACCTCTGTGCAGAGGTGCAGTCAGTGTATTCTACATTCGACAGGGCGGTATACCATGTGGTTCCACATCAACTTTGTGAGCATATTAAAAACATTCCAGGCCGAATCCGAATTCAGAATCCTGAAATTTTGGATTCCCACGTTTTAATTACTGCAAATGTTTTCTGTGATTTCCAATTTTTATAACTTGGAAATTATTTCTCTGAATGTTTGAGATGAGGCTTGATGATTAGTATTATCTGTGTTATTCGGACTATTGTCCTCATCTTCATTGTTATCTGTACAGTGTTTCGGCCGATGTGACCTCCAGCTTCTTCAGGTATTTCTTGTTGGACTTGGTAACCTTCTCGGACTCTGGAACCTTCTTTTCGAACTCGAGGACCTTCTTGTTGTAATCAGGAACCTTCTTGTCGTAATTGGGAGCCATGCAAGGTTCCCAAGTCCGAGAAGGTTCCCGAAGGTAGGAGGTCACATCGGCCAAAATGTACAGATAACAATGAAGATGAGGACAATAGTCCGAATAACGCAGATAATAGTAAATTGAAAATTGGGTAATTTATGAGGAAGTGCGTCCTGGTCTCCTGCATCAAAAATTGCTACCCGGTGACTATCAAAATAACAACCCCAACTCGTTGTAATTCTTGTTTATTTATCGTAATTTGTCGTAATTCTTGTTTAGATATGAAGATGGATATATAGTTTGGAATAGACTGAGATAGATAGATAGATAAACAAACAAAATAATATTGATAGATATGAACAAAGGGAGATAGATATTTTCGACAAGTAAATGTATTTGGGGGGGGGTCGCTTCTTTTTTTGTCGTAATTCTTGTTTATTTAAACTAAAAACAAGACATTAAACAAACATGAATAAAAAAAATCTTAGTATTTAAAGTAATATAGATAAATATGAACAAATTGAGATAGATAGATAGATAGATATGAAGATGGATAGTTTTGAATAGACTGAGCTGGATCGTTATTTTAATAGTCCCTGGGTAGCAATTTTTGTGGCAGGAGACCGGGACGCACTTCCTCATAAATTACCGAAAATTGTTCAAATTTTATACAATAGACATTCATAGAATTTCTTTATCTTTAGCGACTAAGCCAATTTGCATATTACCAAATTCCATGTGAGACTGTGTCAAGATTTCAAAATGACATTCTCACTTTAACACAATCAATTGTACTGTAGGACTTTCTTTCTAAAGACTATAACGCAACTAGCTCAGTTGATAGCGTGTCTGGCTGGAAATGTCAAGGTTCCTGGTTCGATACCGGCCCTCGCCAACTCAGCATATGACTAGCACAGGTATCTGTGCGGTAAAGTGAAGAGCTGATGGTAAGTGTGGCACTCCGTCTCAGACATAAAAGACAATCTCCTTGGTCTAGAGAGAGCTCAACTTCACAGTTTGTGTTCTCTACAGAGACAGTGTCGTCTCCGATGGCTGGGTCATGTCCGTCAGATGGATGATGGACGAATCCTGAAGGACATCCTCTATGCAGAGCTTTCGTCTGGTAAGAGAGAGATTGGTCGCCCCCAGCTGCATTTCAAGGATGTCTGCAAGAACGATCTCAGGTGCTTTGGCATTGCCCCTTCTAGCTGGGAAAATTTGGCTCAGGATCTCTCTCAGTGGCGGCAATCTCTCCGTAGCAGACTGTTTAGGTCTGAAGCCACCATGAAGCCAAGAGATCCAGAAGAAAGCAGCAGCAACAAAGCATCGCCACATCAACATTTCACATGTGACATCTGTGGTCGAGAATGTTTTTCGAACATTGGACTTTACAGTCACAGGTGGCACTGTAACTTCAGGGGCACAAAAACTACATTATAGTCTTCCGAGACTGAAATGTCAATGAATGGTAGTAAAAAGTAGATAGACTCCCTTGCTGTCTGGCTGATACCGACTTTTAGGCCACCCTGATGACTTTACCTACCTTTACTTACTTATCAACATCTTTTCTTCACTTAACAACATAAACAATTACTATCAGTAAAAAAGTTCAAACATTATTTTATCACAAAATGTTCAATGCTACTTGAATCTAAGGTAATTATAATCAAGTAGGACGAACTAGATAATTACTTTACTCAAGCTTTATTCCATACAAGCTTAAAAGCCGCCATATTGGGCGGTAATTAAGCTAACTCCAGTGGAGGTCTCTTAATTGGGTATTTGGCCCAATAATGATACTTCATGTATTGAGTACATATTAAAGTTTATTAAAATTGAACAATAGTTTTCATCAAAACAAAGATATAATTTGTCTATTTGGAATTTATTGCAAAACTGCATGAAATTTAAAGATAATTTGATGTACATAGGTCCTTACTTTCTGTACAATCAATTATTTCTATTTCATGGCTGACTTTTGATGGATTTCACAATCATTTTGGTTTATTCTTAAATTTATTTCCAAATCATAAAAAATATCATACAAAAAAAAATTTTCCACATAAAATATCACCAAAAACAATTGTGGTAATTAAAATTTGTTTTTGCTTTGTTTTGTTTTACGGCATATCAACCTCAGTGGGTCATTTAATGCCGATAAAGTTTTGAAATAAATCAATTCTTAATGGATAATACAATTTTTTTATAAATACATTTTTCTATTTAACCCATAGATGGGACCCTAACAGGTACTACCACTCCGGTCAGAGTTGACCAGGGAGCAATGGTGATGAATGGGGTGCTCCACATTCCTCAAACCTCCAAAACTGGAACCTCACCATCGGATAGAGTTTAACGTCATTCCCAGGACATGTAGACCCTCAGTCACCGCCTTCTAGCACCCATATGATAAAAAGGGTTGGGGCTTGCTATGAGGGCAATAGGGTTGGGAAAATCATATAGGTGCTAGGGCTTGACGTGACCAACCGATTGATCGGAGGGGGCCTCTCCTACCGCCCATCTAGCCCAAGATAGGGCCAAAGTGGAGTATTGCATGTCATGAACTGCTCATCAACCTGGGCTCTATCCTTAAGCATCACGGGTTGTCACCCATGGCCAACAGGTGGCCCCATTGGGGGAGTCTTACCCCTCTGCAGAGGTGCAGTCGGTGCATTCTAACGCCCCAGCCGACAGGGCGGAATTAAAATTTGGAAATCCAAAATTTCAAAATGAGCTTATCTTTCCCTTTCTGTTCATTTAGTGTTAGTACAATACAGATATACTAATGCTGATATTGGACCATGGTGAGTGGGGACTTGAATAGATATCTTCCCTAGTAGAACATCCGCCTAGAAGCCACAAGGTTCCAGGTTCGATACCGACCCTTGCCAACTCAGCACATGAGTAGCTCAGCTTGAATCTGTGCAGTAAAGTGAGGAACTGATGGTAGGCGTGATGCTCCCTGGTCTAACACTAATTAAAAGAGGATAGTCTTCTATGCTGTCCAGCTAATACGGACAATAGGCCACTCCACCGACTTAACTTTACTTACCTCAAAGCAACCCAATAATTGAAATGTTAATTTTCTTCAAAACAGTCTCATCATCATTCAGTATACTTGGCCATATTTCATTTTAAAGGTCGGAATAACGGGGGGGGGGATATTTTTGTAATATAAGGTGTGCTCCAATTCCCCATCTGTATTTATAGACTAGCCAAAGTCACATGGTTTATTCCTTCACCAATCACCAGCCATAATGCATGGCTGATACACTACTTAAACACTGATACTTGCCATAGTTCTACTTGCAATCATTGAGGAGGGACTTACAATACTCATTGGAATATTGACTCTCGCTTAAGAGCAGTACCTGCTACTATTTATAGCTGGAAGAGTTCATGCATGCATGGTAAATTACCATAACACCAATATAGCTGTCCAATTTGTAATGGTCACTAAATCAACCTGTGAGCTATACTTATTTTTTTTATAGGTATTTTTGTTTACCAATTTAACTATCACCACAATATCTAGCACTTAGAATAATTAAACTTATTTTCATGAATCCCCACTTTTACTGCTGACCTTTAAAATTTACTGTAGACTATAAAACTCAAAGAGGAAATGGGTAAGGGAATCAAAGATCCCATATACCATTCCTATTCCTTTTACTCCTGTTGGTCAGAGAGGCAACACAGTAATTATGCTGCCCCTTTTTTTAAAGAACTTTTGTATAAAACACACTGCATGTCCATTTCTTTCTTGTGTTTCCATTTCTATTGAAATGTATTTGTTTTTATCTGCCATTGAATGTTATCTATTTCTTCTTTTATACAGTTTTTACAGTGTTTATTAAATAAACTTTTTGTAAGTCTGACTTTTATCAGTTGCTGCTGACCCTTTAAATTTACTGCGGACTATAATTATTGAATGAGGAAATGGGAAAGGGAATCAAAGAACCAATATACCTTCTTTTACTTCTGTGGGTCAGAGAGGCAACACAGTAATTATGCTCCTCCTTTTTTTAAGACCTTTTGTAGAATACACATTGTGTATACATTTCTTTGTTGTATTTCGATTTCTATTTAAATGTATTTGTTTTTATCTTTTATTGAATGTTATCTATTTCTATTTCTATAAACAGTGTTCAATAAATAAAATCAGTATGATGCATCAACCTTTTCTTTCCACGACCGACATGTAGCTTGTGGGGATTAAAATAAAATTAAAATTAAAAAATTAAAAAATCCCATGAGCCTTCACCGGAAGAACCCTCCGCACATGTGCAAGAAAAGGATCCACTTCCAATCCCCAAGAGACTCTCTCAGCCATTCTAGTTTAGGCCTTAACTGAGTCTAGTCACTACTACTTGCCAGGGAGATATTCCCTTGTCACTTGGCGGCTATGACCAGTGAATAAAGCCTAAATCATAAAACCACCTTCTGTCTTTGTCTCTTTCCTTTTCTTCCCTTGAATTCCTTCCTTTTTAGCGCAACCACTAAATGAGATGGGCTTAAAAGCAAAATCCTAAGAACACGCCCCAAGAATATTCAGCAATGTTTAAACCTTAAAACACAAAACTTTTTGCTGCCCCAAAAGCTACACAATTAATGTTCAATAGTGTTTATTTTTCTTCAGCTAATCTAGTCTTTGTGATGTCTTTTCAGGTTACAGATCAGGATGGCCATGGTGTAATGGTTATCATCGAAGGAAAGGAAATGGCAGCACCAGTTCAAATCCTGGATGAGGCTGGTTGCATTTCACACAGTGCTAATACACTTGGGAAAGGTATTAAGTCAACTAATTTTCTTCCAGCTATGGGCAAATAGTAGGGCAGACTGGGCTCTTTAACTGGTGTATGGAAACTGGTTTAGAAGGAAAACTCTGAATTCAAACTCCATTTAAAAATTAACCTTGTGTCTCATTCTGTTCATGGCAGAGAGATTGGTAAATACTTACAAATAAGGGTGATCTAATTTTTACATGTACACTGAATGGTAACATCTAACCCCATATGCTGACTGTACCCCCTGCAGAAAGGTAAGAACCCCCCTCACACACACACAAAGAGTTGTCCTGATTATGACCAGGACACCCTAAACTGCATTATTTGGTAATGCTCCAATTCTGGAGATCTGGGAAATGTGGAGTACTCTTTTGAAAGCCATTACTCCCAGGTCTACTCTGAACCAGGATGGTAGTACCTGTTAGGGCCCTATCTATGGGTCAAATAGGTCAGTTTAAAAATTATTTGTATTCTATAGGACCATGTGCAAGAAAAAAATCCAAAGAAACAACTTCATAAAAATGTAAAGTTATTTCCTATAACTCCAACCTAAAAAAGGGGAACCACTCTGAATGAATTTTATAAATTATTTATTTATTTATTGATCTACTAGGAAAAAAGAAGACAGGGTTAGGGTTAGGGTTAGGGTTTAGGGTTAGTTTAATGGGAAAATAATGGGTAGATTAATTAACAGATAAAATTCATTCAGAGTGGTTCCCCTTTTTAGGTTGGAGTTATAGGAAATAACTAAATGTAAATATAAACATAAAATAATTTCAATTCGATAACCTCTAGGCATAAAATAACCCTAGAAGGGTTGACATGCCATTAAAATCAGTCAATTAATCAATCCTTTTGACTTTCTGCAATATCTGGAAATTGGTATAATAAAAGTTATTATCATGCCGAAACCCATGGATTCCGAGGCTGTGCTCTAAGCCATGGAAGCAAATCCAGTGAGTAGCACTAAGAGAGTATTTGGTGAGCTCAACATTTCACAGTCCAGTGAGGTTCATAACCTTCACTACCCCAACAAAAAGATCCAAAGCTGCTAAATTGTACCTTGTGTTACCTAAATATTGCAAAACTTTTGACTCATGCTAATATTATTATAGCTGTGGCGTTAGTTTTGTATTTGCCTGGGGAGTTGTCTGCCTGTTTAGTTCGATGGTTCCCGCTAGGGGGCCGTTTATATTTAAGTGGCTGGTTTGAACGTCTCTTTCTCTTTTCCGGTTGCTCAACCCGCAAGACAAGACTATGGGTTAGACTCTGGTCTACCCCCCTCTTGTTGGGGCTTTGGCCCCCCTTACATTACTGTAAGTGATTTATACAGCATAGACTATTCCTAGTCTCATGTCTGTCTGTTGCTTTTATGTTTATCTTTTTACCATTCATGAATGTGTCATTATCTCCACTTTTGTATGTATGTTTATGTACACCTCTATGTATTATGTACCCTGTTTATCCATGTGCTGTACCATATTAAATGTTTTGTCTATCAACCTTTGTCGGAGTTTTGTCTTCAAGTATATATCACTTTGAATCGTACATAGCTGTTTTCAGTATTGAAATGTAACTCCACATGGTTATGAACATCCAAAGAACTCAAGTAAGCTTTTCACTATTTTTGATTCTCCTTTTTAAATATTGCTTGTATCATGGAACCAGTGGCAGAACTAGTGGGGCAGCTGCCCTGGAGCACAGCTTCAGTGAGGCACAAAATTGCCCAAACATAAAAGTCTTTACATTACTATAACATTGAAATATATTGGCTAACTTTTGCCTCTATATTCTTGAACTATGAATGCTTAGAATTTGAAAGTGGACAGGTAGGTGAAGCATTGAAAAATTTGAATCACTATTTATTGGCCGCTGGAGGAGGCGCCAGACCGAGATCTCCCCACCCCCCCGGATCACAACGTTGGCCACTACATAGAACAATGTGCACATTTCATCTGTTTGTACATGTTTGTGTATTCTTGTAATATTTCTTATGTTTTATATGTATGTATTAAATGTCATGTATGTGTATATGAGCTTATTTTGTTTTTCCTTCCATTTGTTAGTGCATTATTGTATACTAGTAAGACCTGTGGATATACCATTGGAAGTTGGAAAAATATGAAGACCTACGTGAACAATGCGCCAGAAACTGATGGATCACAGATGTATTTCCCATTGAGGTCGGATGTCGGGGGTTTATTGCCAACTCAACCTCGGCATTTTTGTCTAAACTTGGACTTTCTCTACCAGACAAGAGGAAATACCTAAATAAGATCCAGGAGAAAGCTCTAACCGCATCAGCGTGGATATGGCAGTCCTATTTTGTGACATCAAACCGACAAAGTCTGGTGGTATCGTGAGATACTGCTGGGGCGCTCTGGGTTAGTGGTAATGATGCTTCGGCCCCGAAACCATGCCTGAACCCAGAGTCATCATCTGATGAAGGCTTTGTTGGTTGCAATGCTACTGTGTAAATAGCAGTCATTGTATGAAGATTATTCATAGTATGATAATTTAATTATTACAATGTTTGATATATTTAATTAGGAGCTATTGCAAAAATACTTCTATATGTAAAAATATAATAATTTTGATTTAACTCTCTCTCACCCTTTTTTTTTTCTTTCTTTCCTTCTTTTCATCTTTTCATTATGTTCGATTGAAACAGATAAGCAACACCAGATAATCAGGATTTACATTTTTTCATTTCATCTTGGACTATTTGGATGGTTTCATTTTTAACCAGAGGGTGTTGCAAGATGATAACGGTCAGAAGATTAAGGAACAAGAGTATTAATATATAGACATTGATGCTGATATTAAACCTTGGTGAGTATGGACAAAACCAAATATCATCCCTATCACTGAGCTGAGCATTACCAGGGAATCCCTGTGGCACAGTGTCTAACATGCTGAACTGCAACATTGTATTAAGTAAGCTCAAACTCCAGTCACACTTATAAAAATATCTGAGGTAGGGTTGTGGTCCTTGATCTACAAGCCTCACTTTCAACCAACCAATCACAGGCCGGCATTCCTTAGCGGCAAAACCAAAGAGAGCAATTCTACCTTTTCTGATCCAGCCCTCACAGAAGTCGAACAACAACAAGGGCATCACTTACATACATCAGTGAGAACAGAGACCTGTAGTTTGGTACTTCGATAATTCACCTACCTCAAGATTTTTCAATTAAGTGGACTGTATTATATTTATATAATTATCTTTCCAGCAGACAAAACCTTCGTTTGCAAGTAATTAATTTCCTTTGTGTAAAATAGTACAAGTTGTTTGAAATTCCATGCCGTGTTCATGTGTTTTCTATTTTTAACTCCTGTCAATGGGTTAAATCATACCACTACTTTGCCATTAAATAACCGACGAAGGTTGATATGCCATTAAACAAAGAAACCAATCCAAACCAACCATTACCAGTAACTAGTCACCCCCAATAGGGCTACTTGTTTGTCATGGGTGGTAACCCATGATGCTTAAGGATGAAACCCTGGTGACATGCAACACTCCATTTTGCCCTTACTTAGGCTAGATCAATCAGCTGGTCATGTCAAGCCCTAGCACCTATACGATTTTCCCAACCCTATTGCCCTTATGGCAAGCCCCAACTCTTTTTATCATATATTTACTAGAAAGTGGTGGCTGGGTTTTTTTAAATGTGGACACTAAGCTACAGTACATGAAATCACAAAAAAACATGTAATCTCAATAGACTACTACTACTACTACCACAAGAAATGTTAGGACAGAAACATAAATCCATTTCTCTCTCAAAACTTCACACAAATTCACTGATTTTATTGAATTTCTTTACAAAAAGAATCAGAGAACAACAGAATATTTTCAATAAAAAAGTGATGAATTTAAAAAAATTTCCTGTTATGTTCAAAAAGTATCAAGACAGAATTGAACAATCTATATATCAATACACTAGTACCTACCTAATAGGGCCATTTTTTTATATGGCCGGTTTAGCTCAGTTGGTAGACTGTCTGACTAGGAACCACAAGGTTCCTGGTTTGATACCAGCCCACACCCACTCAGCATATAAGTAGCACAGGGATCTGTGCGGTAAAGTAAGGAGCTGATGGTAGGTGTGTGGCTCCACCTCATATGCAATATCTATCTCCTTGGTCTAGCACTACTGAAAAGGGGATAGACTCCCTCGCTGTCTCGCTGATACTGACTTAAGGCCACCCCGATGATTTTACTTTACTTACTTACCTACCTACATGTGTCATGCCCTGTTATCAATATAGATAAATAATGGACCAGCATTCATGTGTTCAAATGTTATGCCCTGTCAACAGCTAAGGAACTCTTCTCTAATATGTAAGTCTCTCACAAACTTTCATACTTCTTAAAAACTTCATCCCTACAATAAAGATATTTTTACATACTCATTTCATTCGTTCTTTTTTTTTTTTTATCTCATTTCATTATGAATTCTCTTTCTTGTTTAGTTTTCTCAGACAATAAAATATAATGCTGTTCCTCATCATCAGGTTGTGTCATCAGCACTGATCTCCATGACTCTTCCTTGCCACCCATCCCTATTGTCTATTGCTCCTGAAAGGTCCTCTGCACAGTATCCAGTATCCATGCAGAGCTGATTGATGCATACTTTTGTTAGCCAACCCACACTGGTGTGCCCATGTGATGGTGCTTATAGGAGAACATCAGTTATCCTTGCTTCTCCAGCAGTCTTGTTCATCTTGG
The DNA here is from genome assembly GCA_023376005.1 of Doryteuthis pealeii. Taxonomy (NCBI): domain Eukaryota; kingdom Metazoa; phylum Mollusca; class Cephalopoda; order Myopsida; family Loliginidae; genus Doryteuthis; species Doryteuthis pealeii. The sequence continues at coordinate 26,110,466 of CM042181.1, read as the reverse complement.
ATGATTTGTGTGATAGGAGGCAAGTGGCCATACAGCTGTTCTTTTGTGAGATGCTGCTTCCAGGATTTGTTCAAGACAGCATGCATCATCCTTGTATAGTTCCTATTTAGCTTTTTCCCCAAGTGTTTTGTAAGCGTCCAAGTGGTGCATTCAAATAGTAGTACTGACACAACTACAGCTTGGAACAGTTTTCATTAATTGTATATAATTATTCTGATATTCATTCTTGAGAGAAAATAGCATTTCTACAACAGGTTGCAGAAATTCCTCCACAGAATGGTATTTTACAAGGGTAAATCCAAAATATTTAGAAATCAAAGAAACGTTTAGTTTATTGACAATTATATTTACATCGTCACTAGTAGAAATGGATTAAAGTAACTTAAAAAATGAAATAAAAATAAATAAAGATTGAACATTTCTATTTTTCTACATAATCGCCATTTTGGTCGATGAAGTGCTGTGGCAGTTTTTGTATGCCCATGTTATGACACAGCTCAACACCATATTGTTGAGGAAACATTGAATCTTGTCAATGTTGCAAACTCAAACTAGCGGATGTTTTTGACTTCCATGCAAAACTCACCATACACTTCCGTTAGTTGACAATGAATTTCAATTGGTTTGATACTTTTTGTGTTCAAAAACTGAATAACTGTGCGAACTTGGTGGTAGTATCAATCAAGAATTCATTCAGAAATGACTGCCAAGCCAAGAATGAACATGTGCAGAGACAGGTGCAAATGCATGCACAACAAGCATAACAGTGTTGCCAATAGCTGCACAAACTGTTCCCTTGCTTGCCCTGCATTTTGGAAACCTTACTTTTGGGATTATCCACATACAAACAACAATCATTAGTTTCTTTAAATTTTTGAGATGAGGTTTGATAATTTAGATTATTTGGACTATTATCCTTCATCTTTATTGTTATTTACACAACATTTCAGCCGATGTGCCCTCCGGCCTTCTTCAGGTATTTCTTGTCAGACTTGGGAACCTTCTCGAACTAACCTTCTCTTTGAACTCAGGAACCTTCTTGCCAAACTCAGTTTCCTTCACAGAACTCCGACAAGGAATATCTGAAGAAGGCCAGAGGGCACATCAGCCAAAACATTGTGTAGATAACAATAAAGATGAGGACAATAGTCCAAATAATACAAACAATCATTAGGCATCTACAAAATATGTCTTTTGGATGGTCTAAAAATTTAAGATAATATTAATCTTTTGCAAGTCTCTCTAGTAAACAAATGTAATTCCTTTCGCCGTCAACACAGTCTCTACAAACTGAGCATGTTACTCTCACTTCCTGACACCCCAAATAGCAGTTGTCAGATTTCACTTGCCGTCCAAACACTTGCTTTCTTCCTCACTCGCTGTGTCAGCAACAGCCCATCTTATTTCTGCTCGTTTGGCTGCGCTTATGCAAATTCCAATATACCTCATCCAGGTTTCTGCCAACAGCATTTCAGCAAGAGGAGGTAGCGAGTTCGAATATCCGTAGCCACTCGCCACACTCTTCCCCTTCGCACTGGCCAAACATATCCTGACACGCTTTGTTTGTGGGGGCTGGGAATCCGCTTGTTCATAGGTCTGCCTTTCAATTTTGTCACAATATAGGAGACTTCTACAAATCCCATTCCAATTTTACGTTGGTCCCACTCAGTGTACTGTACAGTGTACATTGATTTTTTATAGAGTATTGTTAGTTTTTCCATCTTTCATTTCACAATAACACTGGTGACACAAAACTGGTCCCCAAAAACCCTCAACTGACTCCCAGGTAATCCCTGCATTCCATTAAGCATACACTGGAAATGCTTCAGATCTTACCAAATACCCTGCAGCCACACCCAAGCAACCAGCACTGAAACAATACAGGGTAGAAATACTTATATAACAAGTTCAGCAACTTGTATGCTATGTCAGTGTAATTCAGGTGGGGTACATATTAGAATGCTATCTCTAACTTTTTACCACTTCAGGTTTCTTACACTCACTGTTATATAGTATGATTATTAGGGACTTAAAGCTATAGAAAATCTCCTTGAAAATAATCAGTTATGACCTTGATAGATGACAACATATCTGGTTGGCTTTATATTATCAATAAAATATCTATACATATATAAAGGGCATTTGTGTGTATGTCCGGAGGAAACTTCGAAAATAAAACAATTAACAACAAAGTAAATATATAGACACATTAAATATCACCAGGGCTTGGTTTTTGAGCAAAAATAATAGAGATTTGATTTATATTCATGAAGATAATTAAAAAATAAAATTTAAATGATAACAGCATGGAATTTTTTTTTTCATTTAATATTTTAGATAGTAGACATTAACATTTCTTTTCAGAGTAGCTGGATCAATGCAAGGTTTATGTTTTTACATAGGGATTTAAATGGGGCATCCCACGAGGATTCAACTCATGATTAAGTAATAATGGATCTGCAGGACTAACTTAAAAAATCCTCCTCTACCCAGGCGATGCCAGGTAGCCACTGCTAGTTAAAGAATAAAACAGGCACACTTAAAAGTTATGATACTTAATCTTTTTTATTTAAAAAGTTCTATTTATCAGCAATTAGTTTTTTTATGAAATTAATACAATAAATTTGAATTAATTTTGTAGAGTGAGTAAATATTACTTTCAGCACAGTTAATTGCAAATCGACGGACAGGTAGGTAAGTCTAAAGAAATAGGTTTACAGGTAGAAACGTAAGTAGATAAATTTTCTAGGTGAGTAGCTGAACAGACAGATTAGTAGATACACTAGTTGACAGGTAGTTATGTAGGTAGTTGGAAAAGGAGAAGATAGTTGTAGTTAAATCTATAGACTATTTGGTATATAAGTAGGTAAACTACTACCAATGTAGGTATGCCAAATATATCTATGATCTTGGCAATATGTTTTTCTTTTGTTGATTACATAAACTTGAATTCCTTATTCATCCTCTGATGCAAGAATTCATGACCACAAAAATATCTTACAGAGTTAAACTATAACGCCATTATCTTCTGATACTCTTTTCATAAGATAGAAGAAGAATTTTGAACTAGCAGGACCTGTGGATATACCACACTATGATAATTTCATTATTACAACATTTGATATGTTTACTTAAGAGCTATTGCTAAATAGTTCAATATGTAAAAAGTATAATAATCTTGATTTAACTCTTTCTCATTCATTTTTTCTAGTTCTTTGATTATTATTATTACTACTAGCAAGAACTGTGGATATACCATACTATGATAATTTAATCATTACAACATTTGATATGTTTACTTAAGAGCTATTGCTAAATAGTTATGTTTTATGTGTATGTATTAAATGTCATGTATGTGTATATGAGCTTATCTTGTTTTTCCTTCCGTTTATTGAGTGTTAGTGTATTATTTTATACCCCTCTCTCTCTCTCTCTCTCTCTCTCTCTCTCTCTCTCTCTCTCTCTCTCTCTCTCTCTCTTTCTTATAATATTTTTTCTGTGTAGCATGTACTTTTCCTTCCCTTTTTTTATAATAAAAAATGGAATGGTCTATTATTTACCTGTTTTAGTTTTTTCTTCTTTTCTGGTGTAGAAATACCATTCACTAGAAAAGAAAAGGTGTTTAAACAATAAAAATAGAATTTAATGTTATTTCTACACATGGTCTTCAAATTATGTATTTCCATTCTATTAAGTTTACTCAGGCAATTGAATGTTGTTGTTTATTCATTGTGAATTGTTCTTGCATTATATTTACCCATGTTTTTATTATGAAGAAAGAAAGGGGGAAAAAAAGGATATGCTACACATAAAAAATATAAGAAAAAAAGAAAGAAAGTAGGAAAAAGATACAGAGAGGAGGTGATAGTGCTAATCTGTTTCAATCAAACATAATGAAAAGAGGGAAGGAAAGAAGAAAGTGTGAAAGAGTTAAATCAAGATAATTATAGTTTTTACATATTGAACTATTAGCAGTAGCTCTTAAGTAAACATATCAAATATTGTAATAATTAAATTATCATACTGTGATATATCCGCAGGTCCTGCTAGTATACAATAATACACTAATAATAATAATAATGGCTGTCAACTCGTGTTTGAGTAAGACCATTTCCTGCTTTTTCTCCTAGACTGGTTGCCATACCAAGGTTAAATAGCTGAATTTGCTCTATTATTTACTGATAGCTGGGGGGGGGGAATAGTTGGATGCATACCTTTTCCAGGAGTATTAGCACTGTATGAAAGGCAACTAATGTGAAATGCAAACAGCTGTGTTCAGGATTTGAACTCAGTTTGCTGTATCCATTTCCGATGATGATAACCATTATAGCACCTGCATTTCTTCTGTTAGAAATGTCTGAATTGTTATCTCTCACTCTTTTAATGTCTGCAAAAGTTATGGTACTAAAATATGACAAACATACAAAGTCAACCTTTAGTCATTGGTACTATAAGAATTAAATGTAGCTTTAGCTTCAATAGCCAAAACTGCTTCTTATGATATGTTAGGAGACTTCATTGAAGTCTCTAATGTAGGTGAACATATACAAAGAAATCAAAGAGGTATATATAAACAACAATACAGACTTTATTGTCTGAGCACATGTAGCATGAAATGTAGATACAAAACAGGATGAATGTCCTAAAGAAAGAGTTCTTGTAGAAGTACTCATGAGATCACTAAATGTAGAATAGAAGAGTCACTTACTGTATATGAGCCAGTGGTTAGGGTCTAGAAAGGGCTATGTACATACATGGCTACAAGCCTATAGTTAGGGGGGCAAGGTCCCTAAAACCTTAATGGACAGACACAACTTATCTAGTGCATCTTTGTGGGTGCCAGATGAAAGAGAGAGAGAGAGAGAGAGAATCTCGGGCTGAGTTTAAATAGCCAGGTAGTAATGCCATCTAGTGGCAAGTCCTGGTGGCAAGAGAAGATAACCCTTTTCCACTATCAACCTCATCATCCAAGGGAAAACAATCACTACAGTACTATAGTCTCCACTACACAACTTACCAATCAGGATATAAATAATCCCATCATTAATACTAAAATTTATTTTATTCTTTAGTCACAATTTTCAGATCATCAAGTTACAAAATTTATTTTAAATTAGTTTTGTTATTTTAGAGAATTAAGAGTAAAAAAAAAAATCTATGAAATCTTCAATAAATGATTATTAACCTAAAAAACGTATTTTATAATTAGACTTTTTCAGTTTAGGATTACATTTTTTTAAATAACATTTTAAAAATACGCAGCAAAAAAAAAAAAATCAATTCCTAAAATAAATGAACATTGTAAAATGCAAATACCACCCAAATATATATATATATATATATATAGGGCTAGTTTAGCTCAGTCAGTAGAGTGTTTGGGTGGAAACCTCAAGGTTCCTGGTTTAATACCGGCCCTCACCAACTCAGTGTATGAGTAGCACAAGGATCTGTGTGGTAAAGTGATGAGCTGATGGTAGGTGTAGCATGCTAAAAATATACAATATTTATTGTATTACAACTCGGTTTTATTTTCATTTTTTTCCTATCGGCAGGGTTAAAGAATTGCCAAATCAAAGATCTGAGTTTTGATAAGGAATTTGCTAAATTATTTTCCTCTACCCACCCCTCTCTAATTCCTATTTTCTCCTTTCTCTCTCACTCCTTGGTGTTCCTAAAATCCTTTTAGTCCGGTCATGGACTAGGCACTTCTGGTAGAATATATATATATATACCAAGGTCAATTTTTTAAGCAGATTACAACAGTTTTGAATTCAGAGTTTTCTTTCTCCTAGACTGGTTGCCTAAATCAAAGTAAAAGGGCCCAATCTGCCCTACTATTTGCCCATAGCTGAAAGGAGAATGTTTGGATTCATACCTTTCCCAAGGGTATTAGCGCTATGTGAAATGTAAACATCTTCGTCCAGGATTTGAGCTCTTCTTGTCGTGTCCATTTCCTCCAATGGTAACCATTTTACTACGCGCCTCCATATATATATATATATGAGTAAATAAACTACAGCAGTATAAGAAAGGGAAGACAATACAGAAAGTTAAATTGACATTAAACATGTCAATTTAATTCATTGTTATTTTGCTCCCTTTATCTGCTGTAGTTTCTGTAGAAATAAATAGGAAATTTTACTTTTGGGAGTGTATTTCTTATATATTTATAGGTTACTAGCAGAGCTACCCATTATTTCCCATGATTTAAAAGGTTAAAAATAAATCTTTTATCTATATGTATATAAAGATTAATCAAAATTCTTTTCCTATATATCTTTATAGTTTTATCTTTTATTTTCTATATATTCTTTTTTTAAAAGTTGTTTATTTTTTATCATTCTTCCTTTTAATCAGTTTTAAATCAGTTTTTTAATATATATTTGATTTATACCCTATTTTGATTTAGCTTATGGTGTTGAGTATGGGCTGTTTGATGTCAATATTTAATAAAAGTGTTCAAACATTTAAAAGACCATAAAACAATCAAGCACATGGTATAGAAGACAAAACTCTTGATTAAATAAACAAAATTGTATTAACAGAATGTATACAAAAAGGCAGCATTGAATACTGGGTGAGGTTCACCCAAAAGTTCTTTTTTTAAAGTTCAATGTAAAAATGTAAGCTGATATTTTGCAATTCACAAAGTGAGAAAGAAAATGTAAAGTTTTTAAGTCACAATAATCATCAGTCAGGCAATAGTTGTACTGATATTTAGTTTGTCTCTGAAAGTGATAATTATTTAAAGAGAGATAGATAGATAGATAGTTTGTACCTTCTGCATTAAAGGTTCTTAAAACATGTGACAAGGATTCTCTTAGGCAGGCAAAATCTTTCTGCTTGAAAATGAAAAAGTTTGGGTTTAAATAGAATTTTGGTAGGCTCTGCAAGGCTCTATTTGATAATTTTTCTTTTTAGGCGGGAACGCCTCTGATTGGTTGAATTTTACGAATTTTATTTTTTTTTATTCTCTTTTTCTAACATGCGCGATCCCATGCGCAAAACAATCATTTTTGTCATTTGATCTCTGTCTGTCGAAAAATGAACTTCCGGCTCGCCACTAGCTTTTCTCATGGAAAATGAGGGTTTATAAGTTTTTTTTAGTCCCTTTTGGGCAAAAATAGGGTGTGGATGTTATTAAATGTTGGTCTTTGCAGTATTCTTCACCAATTTTTCTTAATGAAAAGATGTGTGCTCAATCATTGTAAAAACAGTCATAGACAGACAGACAATCTTTTATATATATATATATATATATATACTAGCAAAAGTACCTTGTCCATGACCAGACAAAAACATTTTTTAGGAACACCAGGGAGTGTTCCTTAAAAGGGTATGACATTAAAGTGCATCTAATGGTGAAGTTCTAATTCTGGAGCTCTGGGAAGTGTGGAATACTCCTTCATTACCATTTTGATCCAGAGTTGTAGTACCTATTAGGGACTCATCTATGGGTTGAATAGATTATAAAATGAGTTTTCATTAGAACAAAAATTATTTGTTTATTGGATATTTAATGTTAATTCGTTTATTGGATATTTAATGTTTGTGTATTATAATATTAGTTTATTTTAGGAATAGTTTCTTTTTGATGTTTACATTTTTTAATATTAATAGAATCCCATTGTGGTGTAAGGGTTTGCATTATTACTGAATAGCGATTTTAAAACTTGCTAGATGCCCTTTGCTTTTGACCTTGTACCATATCTTACCTGTGACGAACAGGTTGGGTAAAGAAAATGAGGTCGCATCATTGTGTAATGGTTTGCGATGTAGTTTTGTAAATCTGTAATGGGCAATAAAATGGCAGTTGCCGATTGTTGTAAAAAAGGGGGGAGTAAGAATTCCAAAAATGCAGTAACGGAAACCAACAGACGCTGAATTCAAAAATCGAGCGCCAAAAAGAAGTTTTGAGGATGACAAGCAAGTAGTCGTCATGCAACAAGTAAGCTCCATTATCGGAAAATGAAAGAAGATAAAATATGAACTATTATTACCAAAATATAAAAGAAAGGACTTTGCCCGGTATGCTGTTCTACATTTCTGTAACTTTATTTAATACAGATTGCTTATTTTAATACAACTTCGTTATTTTTCCATTGTGTTCAGTCTTGTTTAAAGTTAGTAAAATGTGTACAACCTATATATAAAATATATATAACTCACAACTTGCTACAAATCCATTACTACTGAATAGTGAGTTCAATCCTTGCTGGACGTCACACACTTACAGAATTGTATCTGCTAAAAATGTCATAATATTGACATTTCTTAGCAGAATTTAGAATTCATATTTTTTTTACTAAAAAAAGTCCCGTATAGAAATTTATAAAAATATTCTGATATAATTATTCAAACACTTATCTTTATAGAAAAAAATCGTTTTTTATCTGTTCATTTTTTTATATCTCCTGTTTTTAATCACTAAGGATTTGTGAATTTTTTTTTGTTTACAACATTGAGAATAGTATTTTAAAAAGTAACTTGTGAATGTTTTAAATGTTTTTTTCTAAAACTTTTTTATGTAAGACAATTTTAAATTCAGTTCTTAAATGCTTGTTGAGTTAGAAATAAAATGTAATATTGTAATTTCTTTCTTTTTTGAGCTTATTTTATGAATAGTTTCTTTCAAAAAAGTTCTGAGTTTGACTGATTAAAAATGGATATATTTTATTCTAAGAAATATGAAAGTATTTGTAAAAAAACATTGATAAAAATGTTTTCATTTAATTTTTGTTTGTAATGTTTTTTCATATCACAATTTCTTTTTTTTTAATATTTAAACAGATACTCTTGGTTTGAAAAGTTGATTTTTTTTCTTTAGTTCTCAAAAAAAAAAAAAAAATTTAACAGTTTGTAGTAAATTACAAAACAATTGAAATCAAAATAATGTTGGCTTTTTAGTAGAAATAGAACAACTTCTATTAAGAAGTTCGAACTCGAAGTCATGGTTGTAGCAAAATCAAACGATTTTCAGAAAGCATTGTATAGCCAGCAGGCAAGCTCCTGCTAATAAAACAGCAGCAGCAGCTATATGATGCTTTCCAAAAATCGTTTGATTTTTGTTTAATTAATTAATTAATTATATCCCTTAATCAGAAAAATCAATAACCAAATTTGGTGTGTTTCTTAGTTAGAAGGATATTAAGGTGTATGCAAGATTTTGAATCTGAGTGACGTCTCTTTTTGGAGTAATAAATCGACATATACATACCAAACTTTTTTATATATATATAGATAGATACAACCTGGTCCTAGTACAGAATAGTGAGAAATTCTATTATTATAGAAATATGGAAAACAAATCAAAAAGTCAATAAGAAATGCCCTGTAGACTGGTGCTGTAGAATATGCCAACTGCACCTCTACATTGAGGGTAAGACCCCCGCCCCCTAGGAATTACCTGTTAGCTGTAGGTGGTGACCTGTAATGCCTGAAAATTGGATCCTGGTGGCTGAGTTGTCTATGGTCTGAGTACTAAATAGTCTCGTAACAGGCAGCATTCCACTTCATCCCTAGCACCTACATGATTAAGTCCCAACCATATTCTTCAAATTGCTCATATGGCAAACAAATACCCAATCTTTTTTAACTTAAAGACACCAGAAGGTGGTGGCTAAGGGTCAACCACCAGTTTATTAAGACACATGAAAGTATATTTTCTAATCTATTAATATACCTGAAGTTAAAGAAAATTATTTCTACCAGTTTATGAAATCATATATGTAAAAAAACAAAATTTGGCATTTAATAGACCACAAGGGTTGAGATGCCATTAAGCAAAATAACCAACTAACAAATAGAAATTCATAATTAAATAAACAAATCAATAAATTATGTTAAGTCTGGATGCACAAACCAAAAATGAATCATCAGAGCTTATTTTTAAATATCTATATTTATATTACTGCTGCTAATGTGCTGATATGGTTAGGAACAGGTCACATGACAACTAAATTGATTAAAGAGCCAAGTTCTTTCTTCAAGTCAAGCTGACAACCAGCAACAAAAGGAAGAAAAATTGCATCAACAATGGAATTATTATAATATCAGGAGAGACATCAGAGTGAGAGGCAATGCCCTGCCCCAGATTGACAATCGCTCTACCCACACATTTTTGTCAATGCACTCAGCAGTCAAGATGCATAAAACTTTCAGCGCCTTCAAGCCAGACACATGCATACACATTCATTTTTATTGTCCAATGAACACATTAATATTATCAAACACCCTGTCAGCTGGGGCAGCAGAATATGCCAACTGCACCTCTGCAGAGGGGTAAGACCCACTCCCCAATGGGGCTACCCAGTGGCCAGGGTTGGTGACCCCTAATACCTGAGGACAGGATTGTGGTAGCTGAGTGGTCTATGACCTGGGTACTAAGTGGTCCTATGACATGCAACATTCCACTTCAACCTTTACTTGGGCTAGATAAGCAGTCAGAGAGGCCCCATCTGACCAATCAGCTGGTCATATCAAGCTATAGCACCTATATGATTGTCCCAACCATATTCTTCAAATTGCTCTTATAGCAAACACCCAAAACTTTTTATCATATTGGTGCTTGAAGGTAGTATCAACCATTAGTTTATTAATTCTACCAATACACATGAAGTTAATGAAAATTATTTCTAAATAAAACCAAACCAAACAAAAATGTTTATCTACACACTAATTGCTTGAAAATTATATATAAAAACTAAACAAGATTTGGCATTAAATAACCCACAAGGGTTGATATGCCATTAAAGAAAAAAATAACCAAACCAATATTGTTGTGAGGTTTTAAGGGGTCAAATAAGAACAAAACGACGGGTAACAAATGTAGAAAAATGTATTAACAGAAAGTAGACAAATACAATAGAGAGATGTGGAAATGACGTCCGACAAACAGAATTATTGGCACTCGCATTGGTTTACTGCTAAGCCACAATTATCCTTGTAATTTATAGTAACCTGTCGGCGCATTCCATTAGTCTTATAGGGTGTATCACCTATAACAAATATTATTAGACCTATTTGCTTTCTTTGGAATTTAACACATTAAAGTATTGTCTGGGAGAGTCAATATCTTCACCTAAATTATCTGTTTTATTTGTTTATGTCCATCCTAAAATTATGTAAGTATGTTAGAAATGTTACTAAGTCAAAATTATCTTTATTCTCATTGTACATTGATTTTAAACATATTGGAAATCCTGATTCCTGATTGGGTGGTTGGTTGATTCTACGGTATGTCAACCCTTATGGATGGAATCCTAGTGGCTGAGCGGTCCATAAAATGCAACACTCCACTTACTCCTTACTTGGCTAGACTGGCACTGAGAGAGGCCCTCCTCAGATCAATATGATGAAGATATTTTTCATTCTTGTTGGGCATTAGATTTTTTTCAACCAATTTTTTAAACCCATTTAAAAAAAAATGCTTTTTTGATTTGATTAATCTAGAGATAGGACCCTAAAGGTACTACCATGCCAGGTCAGAGTGGACCTGGGAGTAATGGCAAAGAAGGAGTACTCCACACTGCCCAGTGCTCCAGAATTGGAACCTCACCATTAAATGCAATTTAGCATCATACTCAGGACACTAAGACCCTTAGCCATCACCTTCTAGAACATATAGGATAAAAAGGGTTGGGGGGTTTGTCATTAGAGTAATACGGTTAGGAAATTCATGGGGGCTAGGGCTTGACATGACCAAACGATTGATCAGAGGGGACCTCTCAAACTACCTGCCCAAGTAAGGGCCAATCTGGAGTGTTGCATGTCATGGAGTGCTCAGTGACCGAGATTCCGTCCTTAAGCATCACAGGTAACCACCCACAGCCAACAAGTGGCCTCTACATAGCCAACAGAGCAACCTGATTCCTGGGAATTTGGAGGATGTAATCCTTATAGTAACATGAGGTATGACAGAAAACATACCTGATGTTTATTCATTTGTAATACAAATGTACTAAATATACTAATGTACTAAGTAAAATAAACTGATTCTACACTTTGATAATAACTAACACCAGGGCCAGAGTTATAATGGGATAAAGGGGGCAATTACCCCAGGCTCCCCTGTTTGAGGGGCACCCAGACTTCCTTTATAAAACCTGTTTACATGATTATAAAATTAGTTTTATCATTGAAAAAATAAACATAACATTTAAAAATAATGTAGGGTAAGATGGGCTAAAACGGACCCATGTGGTGATATAGACCCTTTTATACCCAAACATAAAATCTGACTCCAAGATGTCCTTGAATTCTTTTATTTATCATGTACCTAATTTAATTTCTATGATAAGGCAACTTGAGGGGTCAAGACCAGAAGTGCCCTGGGCCCACAAATGTCAAAATCTGGCTCTGGCTGATATATCATCATCATCATCATCAAGGTGTGCTGAAAGCATAGATTCCTTTGACTAATGCCATCTGTCCCTATCATCCAAAGCTCTTGGTTAGTCTTCTAGACAGCATCCAGTGTCTACACAGAGCAGATGAATATACATTTTTCCTGGTCAGCCAACACTGGTATATCCATGTATAAGAGTCCATAGGAGAATGTTGCTTATGAGTTCATCCTTACTTCACCAGCAGTGCCAGTATGCCTTCTTTGCCTTTCTTCGATGGATTTGTGAGATGGGAGGTAAGTGGCTATACAGCTGCTGTCTTTTAGGGTACTGCTCATAGGATTTTTTTCAAAACAGCATGCAGTATCCTTGTGTAGTTCTCCAGGTATTTTGTTCAAGTCTAAGTGGTGCAAACATACAATAGTACTGATACGAAGGAGTTTATCCCCTTTTCACAAGCCCTAGACCAGGGAGATTGTTTTTGTGTCTGAGGTGGAGCTCCACACCTACCACCAACTCCCTACTTTACTGCACAGATCCAAGTTGTGCTACTCCTGTGCTGAGTTGGCGAAGGCCAATATCAAACCTGGAACTCTGTAGTTCCTAAGCAGATGCTCTACCCACTGAGGTTTTTTTTTTTCTATTTTTGATTGTTTTTTTTCTTATGACTTTTGATTCATATGTAATATTCATTTTCTTTTCCTGAACAGGTGTTGTTTTTGTCCCTGCAGTTGTATGTTTTTTTAGTGGGTGGTGTTTATTGTTTAGTATTTTATCATTATTATTTTTATTCGTTTATTTATTTGATGTTGCCTCTACAGCTGTAACTGATTTTTACATTGTTTCTCTCAAATATTTTGTTTAGTTTCTTTGAATTTTTTTGTCTATTAATTTTAAGACTGTTTTTCCTATGATTGTATTTGCTATTTGTATTCCAGGTCCTTGATAAATTTGAAGGTTACAAGAGGAATGCTGCTCCTGCTGCTTCTACTCCTCCTGCTGCTGCTGATGTTAGACTGTAATGTATTCTTATGAGAAAGCCAAAACAAAATCGGTAGTTTATTGCCTTTCAATTTCACTGAACTATTGAAATAAATTTGTTTATTTGTCTGAATTTTTTTAATGATTGTGATGCTTCTCCTGACACATCTCGGATTGATAGGCATGCAAAAACAATGACAACATTATTTGAATGAGATCTTCAAAAGTTCTTTGACGCCTCATTTAATCAACAGTCAAACTATTCAAAATGATTTCCCAGGTTGGGTCATTGCTATGTTTTGATACAGAAGGAACATCTGAGGAAGGCCGGAGGATACAGCAGCAAAAATGTTGTGTTTTTATATACAATCAAAATTATATGAATTTGTTTATTTGACTCTTTTCCATTGAAATAAATTAATTTGTTCAATTGTTTTGCTTAAATTACAGCTTGGAAATCATTATGTTTTTTTAAAAAAATTGTTTTAACTCTTTTTTACTGTTTTAACTTATAACTTTGATTTATGTATGCAACTAACACTAGTTTTGCATCTTAAACAATTTGTCATTTACAAGCACAAAAAAAATAAAACACGGTTGTCTCCCTTTGGCTGTAAGTGAGTCTCAAATCAGGAACAGTATATACAAAGACTAGTCACAAGACACTAACCTCACTGAACTCACTTCAGCAGTAAATATACTAAAATTGGTTGCAGATATAAATGTACATACATAAAAGGTTATTGTTATTGTGAAAAATCTAAAATAATCCTATTAAATGTGCATCCACCAATTTGTAAAGTAGACTTTCTAAATAATAGACACAAACAAATGACCATGTTATAAAGTACAAAAGACATGGTCTGTGGTGTTCAGACATTAAGAGTAAAATTGCAAATGGCCATTTCAATGGCTCTATTTATACTGTCTCTGAATAAAGCGCAGATTACCCTGTTCAGCCTAGACACAGGGACAGATCCCACTACTTATACATGCTCCCCTCCCCCTGTAAACCGACATGGTCATCTTGATTTGTGTGTACCCAAGTACCATGATCATCCACGCTGGAAGAGCCAGAAGTGATTAGGAATGAGCTAAGGATGGTGTGTACTCCCGAAGCAAACAAATTACTGTTCAAGCTGATAGGACCTGAGGTACTCAACTCTGCCATGGAGAAACACCTGTTGCAACAAATATGAATTGTTGCAGTTAAGGGATTGCACAAAGAAGTGCACAGACAGGATTTTCACTCCATTCTTTGTTTGATTATGTGCCAAAGCCAAATTTTGTTACCTGCTCGAACAAAGTGAACTGTGGTTGGCAGGTAGACTATTCTGGTGATATGGTGTCTAGGCAAATGGTAGCAGGAATTGCGAATATGGAACATCAAAGTAGAATATTGGCAGAGGCTGCTACCCTTACCCCTCTAGGGCAGAAATTTAACAGGTTAGGTTGCTTGGAAACCATGGACAAATCAACCCCTCACCTCCACAACAGTATGCACTCCCTTGCACTATCCAATGTGCAAAGGTCAGACCACAAACAATGGTTTCAGGAAACCAAGACATCTTCGACCTGACAATACATCAAGCTGCTTTGAAGGATCTAAACTTGTTGCCCCTCAACTTCCTAAACTCGCTATCATAGAAAAACTCGTCAACGGATGCAAGGCATACTGGTACTAATCAAGAGATGCTACTTAAAATATGCCCAGTTGTTTACAGCCCACATTGTTCCATGCTGGAGGCTATGGACGCCCCCACGGATTCTGGGCTCCAGCAGCAATGACCCCCTGACAATGCCACGGACACCATTGTATTACAGGGTACGAGCGCCATCGATGCATGGCCGATCATGAATACTCAGGCACATACAAACCAAAATGACCACATCGGATCATCCTGTGACCATGGGAGGGGGGAAGGCATGTATAATTACAATACAGTGATCTGCCCCTGTATCTAGGCTGAACAGGGTGATCTGCACTTGACCAAAGGACAATATAAATAGAATGATAGAAGCAGCCATTTGCAATTCTACTCTTGATGTCTGAACCATGTCTTTCATACTTTATATCGGGTGGCAGTTAATTAATAACAAAAAAAAAGGCAAATATTGTTCTTTTTGTTTAATAGGATCTATGCCAGTAAGGGAAGATAATGCCAGGATCAAATTTGACTGATTAATCGTCAGTCGCAGCCTCTATCACCAAACCATCAGCACAGCCCGCTTAAGAAAGGGAATTTTTACTGATATAAATATATAAAGGCTACTAGGAGTGCTCTAATCTGTAGTGACAGCATGGTGTACATTGTTTCAGGTGTGTGGGCTAACAGAGCAATATAGATGAATAAATGAAGGAAAAAACTTTAATATTTCTCTGAATGTTTGAGATGAGGCTTGATGATTAGTATTATCTGCATTATTCAGACTATTGTCCCCATCTTCAAGAAATACCTTAAGAAGGCCGGGGGCATATCGGCCGAAATGTTGTACAAATAAGATAGGGACAATAGTCTGAATAATGCAGATAATACTGAAAAGACTTTAAATTTGCTTCCTTTTTTTCTACTGCAACAAGCTTAGCTAGTAACAGCATCTTCAGACATAGAGCAAAAACATGATGAGGCTTTCATTTATTCATATATATATATATATATATATATATATATATATATAAGTCAAAAGAAAGGAAATGAATCCGACAATATGAGTAAGAAAAGGTGGAATGAAAACATCACACAATGCTGTTAAAGAAGAAAACAATTTATAATATAATCATAGCTGATACTGAAAATAATAAAACAAAAAAAAAAACCCTTAATACTGCAAAAAACGAAAGACGTTACAATATTCACCAACGTGGGCATTTCGCGCCATATATATGTCGGTCATGTTCCATGTATATCTTTTGTCAACAAATGTAGCGAATTTTTGAGATGTTGGCAACAAGGCGAAAACAATTTAAACGGAAGGGGATGGGTGAATATTGTAACGTCTTTCGTTTTTTGCAGTATTAAGGTTTTTTTTTTTTTTTTTTTTTTTGTTTTATAAACTCATTTTGACTTTCCTCTCCGACCCAAACAACTACGGGAGTGAATGAGCTCTGATGATGATTTTTGTAAAATCGAAATATTGATCAGTATCAGCTATGATTATATTATAAATTGTTTTCTTCTTTAACAGCATTGTGTGATGTTTTCATTCCACCTTTTCTTACTCATATATATATATATATATATATATATATATATAGAGAGAGAGAGAGAGAGAGAGAGAGAGAGAAATTCATAAATAGAACCTCAATCAATTTGGTGTATGTTGGTTCGTCAATATTATTGGCCAAAATGCTCAAATGAACCTGACACTTGTCTAAGGTTTTACAGCATTGGTTAAGACCTCTCTTGTGGCCATCATGAATGAGAGAAGTTTTCAGGACTTCCTTAAGGGGCAGTGTAAAAATACAAGGACCCTGCAGGGGCAGAATCTTCCCTTTCGCTGTCAGACATAATTCCATGTTGGATGTCCAATATTCCATGAAAAAAATATATATATATATGAATATATATAAAATATATATATATATATAAAATATGTATAAAAAAATATATATATAATTATAAAGAAAGAAATATTCATATTCATATGTATATGAATATTTCTTTATAATTATATATATTTATATAATATATATATAAATATAATATAAATTTATATATATATTATATATTATATTTATTGTTGTTCGTTTAAATACCTTGCAGTGGGACTGGTGCACGAGTGAAGTACAATCTTCAAGTCAGGAAAGTTTTTCTTCAAAAAAAATGGCGGCACTCAGGTTATTAGAGGACCGCCTAAGAAGATTGCGTGAAGAAATACATTCAGTTGATCTTCTGGAACGTCTAGTGACAGACCTTAACGAAGTTTGTATAAATGAGGTGACAGATAAACAAATAGGTAAATTATTAACATTTGTGTAATTTATAAATATATTGCTATTGAAATGTCACCCGCTTCCTGGTTAACTGTTTAATTATTAAACATTAATAAACAGTGTTTATACTATAGTACTGAAAAGAAAATGTCTTTAAAAATACTTTTTTTTTGTTGTAAATAATCTAGTTTCAAATTTTAGATATTCTCCAAAAGTTTATCTGTTATGAATAATTAAATTTGGTAATTAAATAACATCCTTAATGTTATTTGTATTTTCATATATTGTTTCTTTTTCGTACTTTCCTACACCATCGACCAATTAGTTATGATAATAAAAATTTAAGTTGTAAATAAAGGAACAGAACAGATTAGGATTTTACAATTAAAATTGAACTATATCAACTCAAGTTAAAGTTTGTGAAAACAAACGTCAAACTGTTCTGGCATTCGCTTCACTTTTTATATTTATTCATTTTTTTTTTTTGTGATACTTAAAAAAAACACAAGGGCTACTCTTCGTAGTGTTATGGTTAACAAGCTAGTCTCGCAGATCCATTACTGCTGAATACCAAGTTCGATTCTCGCTGGATTACCATACTTATGTCTTAGTCAAATTTAAACTATGCTTAGTTTAGTGTCACCTTACGTGGTGTAAGCGAACCAGGTTAGCAGATCATAGTTCGATTCCCACTTCGCGCCCCATATTTCTGGCCTTGTGTCACATCTAAACTAAGCTTAAACCACGTAGAAAAAGTTAAACATACAAAAAACAAAAAAACACTGCATAAGGACGATTTTCAATATAAAATATAAACAATTTAACGAACTTAACGTATTAAAGCTCGGACTATTCGATTGTAATGCCAGAATTAGTCAGTGCCCACCAGTACTTAAAATAAACTATAAAACCTTTGAGAATTTTTTCTTGAGAAATCTTTTAAGAGCATTTTGATATTTGTATTTTGAAAGTTATAAATAGCGTTCTATGCAGGTGTTGAATTTTTACCCTTATTTGTAAAAATCGAATCTTTTTCCCGGCAAACGCTCCCCCCAAAATTTGTATTTTTGACAGTTTAAATAGCGTTCAATGCTGGTGAGAACAATTGCACTTTGTAAAAATAGAATCTTTCTCGGCAAACGCTCAAACTTTATTGAAATTTTAAAATATTAAACTGTGATTGGTTTATTGGGTATTGAGACGCGGCAATGATCCCTTTTTATCGATGATAATGAAGTAGAACAGGATGAGATCTATCGGCATCGTGATGAGGAAACTCTATATAAGGCTCAAATGAATGCTAAAACAGAACATTCAGCCACGTAAATATATTGAATTTCAATATTCGACCACTTCCATGCACTTTTGATGTAAGTAATATGTGACGGAAAATCTTATATAAAAGTTAAATTTTATCATCATAATCTTTCAACTTTTAGTAAGAAGGAAGACAGGAGAAAAATCCGCTATAAAAATATTTTTGTTGTAAAAGTTTCACTGTAAGGGAGGTTCTGTACGAGTCCTAACAGTTTTTAGTTGAATTAAAATTTGTTTTGATTAAGATAATCAAAACAACCCCCTTTGTTTTTTTCTAAGATCCGATCAAATCATCTAGTAAAACGAACAAATTTGTCTGACATTATTTATTACCAAGTCAACCTTTTTGTTTTGGTAAAAATAAAGTTGTCCAGTTCATCTATTTCCCAGGAAAACGAACAAAAATAATATTTGTGATTAAAATTCCTAAAGTTTAAAATTCTGATTATAACAAAAACAAAAAAAATGAAACTTTTGATTATTTTAAAAACCATCCAGTTAAAATTTTAGCATTGATAAAAAAAGTAATTTAGTTTCTCACATCAAGTTAAAACCCCTTTAAAGTAGTCAAAGACATTTTTATTAGATTAACAAGAATTTTTTTTTACCATTTTAGATTTCGTTTTTAAATACAAACCTTTTGGGTGCATTCAATGTAGTAGATCATTCTTTGATTTATTTTTTGAGTATCACTGGGTGCTCGATTATTTTGACCTTGTGCTAAACAAAGTAAGTCTAATGCGTTTTTATAAGATAAAATTATTTGATCTTAATCGATGACTCAGTCACAAAAAGTCACAATATTGAAGTAAATGTGAAAGTATGTTTAGTCCACTGCAATTTATTCATGGGGACTGATTTTTAGAAAACACCGTCTCACACTGCCTTAATATTTAAATAAATATTTCATATTTTTTATACCAAATAAACATAGTTTTCTTTTTGTCTTTTAAAATGCATACGAATCTTTTAACATATCTTCGTTTTCATTAAAAATGGTTTGTTTCTTATCCACATGACTAGGTAGAAAAAAAAATATATCTTAACGTGACGCTTAAAAATTACTAAAATATTTTTTTTTCTGTTTCATTTATTAAAAGAACAGAAAGAAACACGTCATATTTTAATTTTAATAAATTTAGTTCGAAACCCCCTCCCCAACCCCTCCAAAAGAAAACAAAATAACTAAATTTAAGAAAAGAGTTCACTTTTTCTGTCTCATTCGATATTGTTTCTTGATAATAAAATCTTTGTTTTTTTTTTCCCTACTTTATATTTGATGATATGTTAAATACGAATCTGTTCGCTTTATAATGATTTCTTAAAAGTTGCCGTTTGCAAGTGTTTGTATCAGGTTAAGATACTAGAGTTGTCTCCCTTAAATCACATGGCAAACACGTGTTAACGGCATTTGCAACTGTACACAATTTTGGAAATCTTCACATGATTTAAAGCGCAATTCATGGAGTCTAACAACATTTAAAAGTTTCACACATTTTTACAGAATATTTTTTAAACGTTATTTATTGGTTATATAATTTACATTACACAATATTAATACTTTTTAAAGCTTCTTTTCTTGAGTGATTTAAATTTTCAACTTTTAATTGTTAGCAAAATTAGAATGATCGTAACCCAAATAATTGAAACAACCAGATTTTGACGGTGTAAATGAAAAAAAATGTCCTTATGAAACGAGATTGCAAAAGGGGTGCCTAAAGGTCATATGGTCCAAATATTAATAATCATCTATGTAAATTGTTTTGCAAATATTAAGTAGTTTAAGATAGATTTTCTTTTTAAGAATAAAAATTAAATATTTTTCATCCTTTTCTATTTGGGGAATAAATTTAAAAAAAATAAAAATCTGCGGAATGGCATATTGTCAGTATCGTCCTATTTGGACGAAGGAGTCTATCCTCTTTTCGTTTGCGCTAGACCAGGGTGATTGTTTTGCTGAGGTGGAGCGCCACACCTACCTTCAGCTACCAGATGCTTTACAACACAGATCAGATTACCCAAGCTGTGTTATGCATATACTGAGCTGGTGAGGACTGGTATTAAATTCAGAACCTTGCAATTCCTAGGCAACTGAGCTAAATAGAACAGGTATATATATTTCAAGAAAAGTTTTATTATTAGTGAATGAGAAAAGTCTATATAGATTTGTCACCAATTTACCAAAACATTAAGAAACAAGAACATATAAGCTACTAGTGATGCTGATCGCTTTTTGGCATAGTGCGTCCTAAGACACCCATATTTGTTTTGAATGAGTCCCTGGGAAAATTTATGGGTCTCAACTAAAGCCGTCTTTACTCTTACCTTGTAACCTATCCTGTGTTATTCATTTCTAAGAAACTATTGAAATGTATTTACAGTTAGCTTGAAATGGTGAGGGAAGAAAAAAGAAAAACACTGGGACGTATGAATACTATTTTACTGCAACCTTTTAGATCTTTGTGTGTCAAGGGACACAGGACGCATACCTATTAGCATTTCTGAGCTACTAACACAAGGGGAAATTAATATAAAGGACAAAGTCTAATTCACAGAACAAATAACTGGCCATAAGGAGAGACCCTGTGGTATTATGGCTAAAATACTGGGCTATGACATTGTAGAGAAAGAAAGAAATATGTTTTTCACACATTACATTTTTTACAAAAAACAGAACAAATAATTAATGTATTAATGTGTGGAGGATAATCACTAATTAGGACTGAGACTATTCTAGTAGTGACCACCTCTGCTATTTCATAGGTTTTCAGATATAAATTTGAAGAGATTGAAAACAGTTATAAGATGTTTTAAAAGAATCGAATGTCTTAAAATGAATAGAATTTAACATATTTTGTTTTATAGATCAATTTTAATATTTTTCTGTTTTTTTTTTTAATTGTTTTTTGTGTAAAAAGAAAAAGATTAGTAGACCACCTTGTCCTTTTTGGAGTGAGGCATTTTTTCTTTTACAAAAACAAAACATTGCATTTGTTTGTTTTTAAAGAGCCTTCAGGAGCCATTAAAAATATTTTAACAGACATAAGTAGTGAGTTTCAATTACAGTTGTAAAAGTAAGTAAAGTCGACGGGGTGGCCTAAAGTCGGTATCAGCCAGTCAGCGAGGGAGTCTATCCCCTTTTCAATAGCGCTAGACCAAAGAGATTGTTTTAACATCTGTGGTGGAGCGCCACACCTACCATCAGCTCCTTACTTTACCGCACAGATCCCTGTGCTACTCATATGCTGAGTTGGCGAGGACCGGTATTGAACTAGGAACCTTGTGGTCGCTAGCCGAACGCTCTACTGACTGAGCTAACCCGGTTACAGTTGTACTATTACAATTTCCTTCCAGGGCCGGCTTAGCTCAGTCGGTAGAGCGTTCGGCTAGAAACAACAATGTTCCTAGTTTGATACTGGCTCTCGCCAACTCAGCGTACGAGTAGCACAGGGATCTGTGAGGAGCTGATGGTAGGTGTGGTGCTCCACAGACGCAAAACAATCTCCCTGGTCTAGCGCTAGTGAAAAGGAAATAGACTCCCTCACTAATTGGCTGATACCCTACTTTAGGACACCACAACAACTTTACTTACTTACATTCTCCTTAGACTAATACCCTTTAGATTAATAACAAAGGTTCATATGCCATTAAACAAAGAAACCGAACCAAATGAACTATCATTTTCATTATTGTACTAATACCTTTGGAAAAGTAATGAACCCCCTCACCCTCCCAGCTATGGGTTAAATAGTAGCACTACTATTCTTCTACAAGGATGGCTTTGATGTTAAATAACACATGAAAGTTGATATGCCATTAAACAAAGAAACTAAACCAACCCCATCTCCCCCCAGCTATAGGTTAAATAGCACAACTGTTCTTCTACAAAGATAGCTTTGGCATTAGATAACTGATGTCATTAAACAAAGAAACCAAATAACTGGCCTCTCCTAACAGTGCTTCTTACTCCCCCCCTCCAACACTTCGCAGTTACTCAAGAGAATATGAACTCTCCAACATTTACTTTTAGTCTAGTAAGAATTCCAACACCCAACTACCATAATTCTTTTATTGGTAACCCTAACCTTTATACAAATCTTCCTATCTCTTCACTATTCTACCAAAAAAGAGGATTGGTTCTTTCCAAAGAAAACATTTGTTTTGTGTTGTCTGATAAAGATCGCTATTAGATAGATATTCTTGTTTTTAAAAATTTTACAAAACATCTGATTCAATTTCTTGTAATAATTAAAGCTATTTAAAAAAAAATAAGTAAAAAAGATTAATGTAAAAAGATGAAATTTAGTTTTTAGTAAAATAAACAACTGCTTAATAATAAAACAAAAAAAAGGGTAATTTTCACCTTTAGTTGTCAAAATTCCTAGCATAAAATTGTGCGTGCACATTATCTGAAATGATCTTAATTGTTATTAAAGACACATTTTATGATATATTTGTGTTAAAGCATGCAGTTGTATTGTTTTCGAAAAGTTTCTAAGATTTGTGTATTTCACACAGACACTTTAAAAATGACTACCGGCTTGGTTCAAAGTGAAAGTCAGTTGGCTAAATTCCTAGCATAAAATTATCTGAAATGAACTTAATTGTTATTAAGAACACATTTTATGATATTTTTGTGTTAAAGCATGCAGTTGTATTGTTTTCAAAAAGTTTCTCAGATTTGTGTATTTTGCACAGACACTTTCAAAATGACTACTGGCTTGTTTCAAAGTGAAAGTCAGTTGGCTAAATTCCTAGCATTATCTGAAATGAACTTTCAAACTATCTACCAGTTTGGTTCAAAGTGAAAGTCAAGGGAGTTTACTCTAATTGCCTTATTTGCTAGGAATTTAGCCAACTAAAGGTGAAAATTACCAAAAAGGTAGGCCAAACATGGAATGATAATAAGACATTGTTGGACAGACACATAAACACACAACTAGACTTACACACACACACACACACACACACACAGAATTTGGAAGATATAAAGCACAAAACAGAATGGACAATTCCTAGCAACAGCTCCAGACTTTCAGAAATCTTCTGACGAAGAGATCTTTATCTCGGAATATTAAGAATAAATCAAAGGTGAACAAACAACACCATAGTTACCTCATTTTCCTTTACACTTGTGATAGCCTAAACACCAAACCAATATAAACACAATGCTTCAAGCAAATTATAAAACAATTTTTTTCTGTTTCATTCATTGAAAGAACAGAAAGAAACATGTCATATTTCAATTTTAATATATTTAGTTTGAAAAAACAAAAAGACAAATTTTAAAAAAAGAGACTTCTTCACTTTTTTCTGTTTCATTTGAAATTGTCTATCAATAATGAAATCTTTGTTTTTTTTTTCCTACTTCATATTTAATAATATGATGTTAAATACAAATCTCTTCTATTCATCATAGCTTTATAATGATCTCTTGAAAGCTATTTTAACTGAGGAATTCAAAATTGATTTGTCTAAAAATGACTTACAAGTGCTCAACTTAAGAAAGGACATGTTTTTCATTTACACCGTCAATATCTGGTTGTGTTAACAGACGATTTTTAGATTTAAAAAAAAAATTATAAAACTAACCCCTAACCCTAACCAACAACCGGATATTGACGGTGTGAATGAAAAACATGTCCTTTCTTAATCGATATCAAAAAGGGGTGCCTAAAGGTAATATGGTCCAAAACATCTGACAGTACATAATTAATTTCTTATTTAAAAAAATAAAAAAGTAACCAAAATAATTAGGATGTACCGGAACCGATTAATAAAATTTTAGTTTATTTCAGTAGGGAAAATTGATTTGATATACGAGGAAATTGAGTTACGAGTGGAATAAATAAACTCATAGGTCAAGGTACTACTGTATTTATATCAACATTTATGCGAAATCAATGAATATAGGACTAGTTAGATAGATGAGTTCTTTACTGTCCTGCCCAAAGCTAGGATCAAACAGCACCTTAACTTCTTTAAAGCTGTTGTCATTAACTTATTGTCCAAACCAATACAGGCAGTGCAAACTTAAGTATAAATTATCACTACTAGCAAAAATAAGACAGCCCTGTTGGCTGGGGCTTTAGAATACACTGACTGCACCTTTGCAGAGGGGTAAGAACCCCCCAATGGGGCCACCTGTTGGTCGTGGGTGGCGCCCTGTGATGCTTAAGGATAGAACCCAGGTGGATGAACAGTTCATGACTTGCAATACTCCACTTTGGCCCTATCTTGGGCTAGATCAATTGGCTGGTCATGTCAAGCACTAGCACCTACATGATTTTCCCAACCCTATTGCCCTTATGGCAAGACCCAAACCCTTTTTATCATATGGGTGCTAGAAGGCGGTGACTGATTGTCTACATGTCCTAGGAATGACGTTATTTAATTCCTGATGGTGAGGTTCCAGTTTTGGAGGTTTGGGGAATGTGGAACACTCCTTCATCACCATTGCTCCCTGGTCCACTCTGACACGGCGTGGTAGTACCTGTTAGGGTCCCATCTATGGGTTAAATAGAAAAACATGAGTTTATAAACATAATTGTATTATCCATTAAGAATGGATTTATTTCAAAACTTTATCGGCATTCACTGAGGTTGATATGCTGTAAAACAAAACCAAACCAAACCAAAAATAAGAATAAAAAACACCCTGGCGGTATAAAAATAAATTTTTGAAAGGTATTGCCTGAGGGGTATGGAAAAATTAAATAAATATAATAAAAAGTTTAATATTTAAAAAAAATTAATTACTAACTTAAAAAGCATCATATTCACTCCTCTCCACCGAGATATTTGTTTTGGTTACGACAGTAAAGACCTAAATTGTTTCTAGAAAATTCTGATTTAATTTTTCTCTTATCTTTAGAAAAAATTTAAAAAATCGTATGAGTGAAATATATTTTGTTCAGATTTCATAAAATCAATGGGGGGGTCGACCTAGTAAAAAAATATTTTAGAAAAAAACTATTTTAAACATAAATTCATCTAAAGGTAAATGTAACGTAGCGGGGTTTGTTTCTTTCACGTTACCAAATCGCATATACGTAACGTTGCGCCTTTTTCTTTCACGGCACTAATTCGTATATAAGTTATGTGGCCGTCGTCTTTCTCATAAGGTGTGGAACTTCTTGGGGTTTGTTTACAACTCCACACACTCGCCGAATCTAGTAGTTCTTTGGTCAGTCAGCGGGTGGGTCAAGGGAGTATCAACTTACACAGGCCGCGTGCTTTTCGTTACGGCCAATTTGACTTGTTGACAAGTATATATCTCCAGTCAAGTATCTGTTCCCGTTTGTTTGTTTAATGGCTTTCATTCATGAATTCCATTACGATTTCTTTGGCGTGTAGTAAATAAAGATGTGGACAGTATTTCTTGCTTTTCATGAATTTATTTTCTTAATGAAAATTATTGAGAGAGAGAGATAGTCGGCTTCCTTAAATATGTTTTTAATGATGCTCTTAACTTCTTTCCAATTATCAGGCTTCACACTTAAGATATGTTTTCAACTTCGTCCAGTGTAAAATATTAAATCTCAAGTTTCACACATCAGCAACACCAGGACCCCCGTCTACTGTCAAGCCAACTCCACGGCCACAGACTCAACTGGTCTTCCTCCCTCGGTCTCCAGGGCTCTACTACTCCCTCGGTCTCCAGGACTTAACTGATTCAAAATCTAAGGTTCCCTCATTAAATAGAAATCGAAGTTGAGTTTTCTAAAATCTTCTGGAACCTTCCGAACGTTCTGTTATACCAAATTACATGTGTCACTTAAGAGGTCGACGGGTCAACCATTCTTTCTTCTGACAAACCGATTAAACTAAATTTTACTAGCATAATCCCAGACTTAATGGCTCCGAATAGACTCAAAGGTGATAATTAGAATTTCATATTGTTCTTGCTCGCCCACTCCCGTAAGGTCTGAGAATCATGCTACATCCTATTAAGGTTTCTCTGTGTCTGGCACAAGGCCACCAATATGGTGTTCCTAGGTCCATTATGCCACATAAATAAGTATAAAAATTTTCATAAAAATTCAACAATTTTTATAGAATTTCAAAATTTCTATGTAGTGATAATACTGACTATAAATTAAATACTCATTGATAAATTTACTTAATTCCTGAAATGACTGTGATGTAAGCAGTGACATAGTTTCGGTTACAGACGAATAGACACCACATCTCCATTATTAAAATCAGATAATTAATAGATTTGGGGAATTGTTTAACCATCATGGAGATGATTAAACATTTTTTTCTTTCTATTCAATTTCTCTATTTCCACCTTTACTATCTATCATTTACTGATGTTATCTTTAAAAAGTATCTGTTGAAAAGTACAAAAAAGATTTTTTAAATTTTTATGTATATCATTAAATATGATTTCTCTTTTAAAAATTATATATAGTTTAAAATATATATCTATTGTTATACTAAAGCTGAGCGAATCAACTTTTGGTTCCCTAAGGTTTAATTTCCAATTTAGTTTCATGACACAAGAATTATACTAAATTATTCTTTACTTTTAGGATTGAATTATGTTTGAAATAAATTCCAATTTAATTGGTCCTAATTAGTCATAATTACCAATTAAATCAAAAACATACCAATCTCTTACTTTACTTTCTGCCTATCACTTTCTTCCCCTCTATGTATCTCTTGATTACCTCTTTGTTATATAATCTTAGTCTCTCTGGGAGAGAGAGAGAGACACACACACATGGGAGAATTTGAAATGTATTTCTATGTTAGATTACACAAGCAGCAACCAGTAGCTTAAATTAGGTCAAACATTCCCTTTTTTAGAAAGCTTAACATACAAAATAATTTTAATGTTTTGTCTGTCCGTTTTAATTATTATTTAAAAAAATTTTTTTATTCACTTTGCAAACTCACTTTTCCTTAATCTAAATTATCTATCCAGTGCTGAATGGGTGACCCAATGGGTCCTGTTTTGTCTCATATATATATATAAATAATGTAATAATGTAATTTATTGTGTACAGTGCTCAGGTGCACCACAACTCATCAAAGTGTCATGTCAGGTACACAGAATAATGTTGTGCCAGGAACATGAACAGTTCACAGTAGTAATATGGATGTATGTGTGTGCATGTGTATGTGGAGAGTGGCATCAGGTATAGTGTTGGCGGACCACAGGAAGCATGGAGGCCCTAAAAGCCTCAGTGCTCCGGCAGCCCACAACAGATGCAGGCAGTTTATTCCATGTCTCCGCAATTCTGAGCGTGAAAAAATGTTTCCGAAAGTCACGTGAACAGTGCTGTTTTCTGACTTTGTAGGCATGCCTGCGTGTATTGGAGAGATGGAGATCAAAAAGGTGCTCAAGGTTGCTGTTGTTGAGATGATTAATGACCTTATGAGCATTTACCAGGTCAGTTGCCAGACGCCGAAGTTTCAACGAATCCATTCTCGGGCTGTGAGACGTTCAGAGTATGGCAGATTCCTGGTGGAGGGACTGGTTGCACGTCTCTGTACAGTCTCTAGGAGGTTAATATTCTGAGAAAGGTAGGGGTTCCAGACTGGTGATGCAAACTCCAAGTGTGGCCATAGCATAGCTTTGTACAGCTTCAAATAGATAGCCGGTGAGCGTCTGACAAAGGTCTTGCTGAGTGACGCCAGGACGCCCTCTGCCTTTTTGGCAATTTTGGAGATGTGTTTCGTCCAACGTAAATCATTGCTGACAGTAATACCCAGATCACGTTCGCAAGAAGATTCCTTGATATTAGTGTTATGGAGGGAGTATATGTATGATGGATTTTTCCTCCTAAAATGCATGGTGGTGCATTTGTCCACAGCCAGCTTCAGTTGCCAGTCAGTGATCCATTGTTGCACTGTGTCCAGGTCTGATTGTAGTAAAGATCTGCAGCGTTCAGGATCTGTCTTTTTTATTTCAAGGTACAACTTGATGTCATCGGCATACTTCAGGACTATGGTATTCCTTAAGTTAGCATCTATATCATTGATATACGCAACAAACAAAAGGGGGCCAAGAACTGAGCCCTGTGGTACCCCAGATGACATCTCATATGGTGAGGAGTGTTGCCCAAGAACTGTAACTACCTCTCTCCGGTTGAGTATGAAGGACTTTAACCAGTCAAAAAGATCATCCTTCACCCCCATTGCAGAGAGTTTTGCCAAAAGTCTTTTGTGCGGCACAGAGTTGAAGGCCTTAGCAAAGTCAAGGTAGACAACATCTACCCATGAGCCCCCATCAGTGATCCGGGTGATATTCTCTAGGAACTCTACAAGTTGATCACAACTGCTAGATTTTGGGACAAATCCAAACTGGGACGGTCGGATAAGACTGTGAGAGTTCCAGAAATTCCAAAGTCCCTCTCTGATGCAGGACTCCATCAACTTAACAATGCAACTTGTAAGACTGACTGGCCGATAGTTAACAGGTGATGTGCGGTCGCCCTTTTTGAACAGTGGAATTACACTAGCAGTTTTCCACTGTTCTGGGGTAGCACCATTTTTCAAGCAAAATTGGAAGAAAACAGCTAGCTGGTTGAGAAGGAAGTACCCGCTCCATTTGAGAAGCAGGTATTTCACACCATCAAGACCTGGAGAAGCATGGTTGCGTTTACTCTTGAGGTGGCGTCGCAGCATAGCAGGTGTGAATTCTATAGTAGTTATAGAAGTTGATGTCAGAGGTGGAGGAGATGGTACATTTTGGTCCTCGACAGTGAAAATGCCTGCATAGCATTCAGCAATAAGTTCTGCACATTCTTTAGGGTCATCGGTGATTTGGTTTGTATGAGGATTGCGAAGAGGGCCAACGGGGGAGTGAGGCCTCTGTTTCGAATGCACATATTTCCAGAACACCTTACTGTCCGGGCTGGTTGCTATGCACTGTTCAAATTCAAGTACTGCCTTTTTTATCACCTGCTTGAGGTGGTTGGACGATTTGTTCCGTTTTCTCCTATTGTCCTCTGACTTGTGACGTTGGTACTCCCGCTCAGTACTACGGCGTTCCTTCCTGGCGAGTCGCACTGCTGAGTCTCCCAAATTGCTCTCCCTGGGTGTTTCTTCCGCTTACGTGGTACTGATGCTACACATGCTGCCCATATTGAGTTCTGGATATTCTGGAGTAAAATGTTAACATCTCCAGACTCGTAGAATTCAGGCCAACTTGGGCGTTGCAGCTCTGTGCATAACAGTCCCAGTCCGCTTTGTCCCAGTCAAAATGAGCATCACGGGGTTGATTTTGTTTTTTGTTACTCCCCATGAGGGACAGATTGGCAACGATCATGGCATGATCAGAGTCACCTAGAGGTTCTCAGTAGAGACATTAATGACCGCTTCAGGGGTAGTGGTGAAGATTAGATCCAGAATATTGTCACCTCTTGTCGGGGAGGTGACTACTTGGGACCAGTTCGAATCCAACACCAGCTCGAGGAAATCGTTAGCACCTTGTGCCATTGAAAGGTTTCCCAATCAATTTCAGGGTAGTTGAAGTCCCCTGCAATGAAAACATAAGTGGCTGTTTTTTCTGGCAGCAGCTCTAAGGATATTACAGAGCTGCGTGTCCTGGTTGTAATTTGGGGGACGGTAAACAACTCCCAGTAGGAGCGATGACATATTCATCCGTATCTCACAGAAAAAGACTTCTTGCTGTGAATGGTTCAGGTCAGCGCAAGGAATTGTTGAGAAGTCTGAATGAATGTAGATCATGACACCACCACCACGACGATTGGAGCGGTCTTTGCGAAACAGGTTGTAGCCTGTTACATTGAAGAGCCCATCACACAATAAGGAATGAGCCCATGTTTCCGTGATTGTTATGAAATCAGGGTTGATACTTTTGACGTATGTATCAAAAAGATGTATCTTGTTGCATAGACTGCGAGCATTCAATGACAACAATTTATACCCTGATTTCAGCTCATGATTATGTGCAAGGGGCGTCAGGTTGTTCAGAGTTAGTTTCCCACAGATTCTGTTTTGTTGCTATTTATTGTGGGTATACTGTCCGCAGACCAGCTGGCGTCTCTCTTCCACGAGTCCCCCGTCTTGGTGAACTTCCAAATTTGTCCATCACTATGCAGGCTGAAGCTTTCATGATCTGCTGAGTCACGGTTTAAGGAGGCTGCAGTGCGTAGCTTTGGGCGTACTTTACGTGGAAGACCAGGGCGTGTTCGGAAAGCAATCCGCTTCTCCTGCCTAGCTTTTTCTGAGGCTAGGAGGTACGAGCGTGCCTCCATTGAGCTTGCAAAGGTTAGCCTCATCAGCCTGGGTTTCTGACCTGGTCGACCAAGTCGGAGAGCGTCTCTTGGGGGGTGCACTCTAGGTTTTTTGATGAGTCGGCAGCAAATACCCGGAGATCAGCTATATCTTCCGATACGCCGATGGCAATCACTTCATGGTCTACAGGTTGAAAGGCTTTCTCAGTTTTGGGGGTGGATTTGGCAGGGGCCACAGTTTTGGGGGTGGATTTGGCAGGGGCCACAGGGAGATCCTTAAGCAGGGCACTCCGGTAGGATTTTTTGTGAGGATCCACGTGAGCAGTTGCTTTGATTCGTACTATTTCCTGCTTCAGATCAGAAATCATTTGTTTGATTTCCCTAAATTCCACATTAGTGGCCAGTTTTGCTACTTTCTCTTCCACAGGAATGGCAATAATGGTGGAAGATATCTGTTGTTGTTGTTGTTGTTAGTCCCTTTCAGCTGATTTAGTAGCAGTCCTTGCCAGTTTTTTAACTTCTTCCTCTTTGACTGGGATGGCAGAGGAGGGCACAGGTGTTGGTTGCTGGTTAGAAGTAGTGGAGGGGGAAGGTTGTTTTTCATGGGCAGTAATGGAGACCTGTTGTCCATAAATTGTCCTTGGCTCAGACATACAGTCTGCACACTGGAATTCCCAGTTTGGTAGCTGGACCATTTCCCAAAGGGCAGCCATCATTAAAATGTGGTGACTCTTTTTCTGCCCTGGGATCTTCTGGACGTTTGTGGCACATTGTAGGCAAACAGAGCCTCGACATTTACCACATACGACCCATCGATTTTCGAAGGTATTTTCTGCTTTTAAGCAGAGATGGCACACGTGATTTTCTGGGCACAGTTCGAGGTCTGAGCATTGCCCAGTTTTATCGCACCCTTCACCCATGTGTCTCAAAAGTTTGAATTAAAAATATAAGTAAATAAATAGATGAATAAAAATAGAAAATAAAACTAAAACAAAACAAAAAAACCCAGATAAACTTTGTGTGTTTGTGTGATAGGTTGTGCCTTGTTTTTTTTGTTTTGCGTAGGTGTGCTGAAGTGGATAGATGTGCGTAGATTGTTTATAGAGTTCGGGGTAAGATTTTTTGTCGTCATTAGGAAGGCAAAAAAAATGAAATAAAATAAAGAAGGAAGGAAAATTCCTCATACAAAGCAAACATATAAGGGAAAATGGGAGTGTTGAGAGAGGTTTTGAAACAACACTTACAGAATTTATGAAATGAATTCCACATTTCTGGTTTTTTTTGGCTGGCTGTGTTGTTCATTTCATGCAAATCATGCCATCCTCTTTTCATGAATGTTTAGCTTAAAGTCTTGAACAAGATTTAAACTATTTTTTTTTCCCATTTTGTTTCTCTCTTTCTCCTTATAATGTTTATTTCTGCAACATTATGTTTTCTGTAATTTAGTAATCCTCCTTATTTGGTTAACAGCGTACTATTCTTGGAGCGGCCATAAACACGTCCGGCCACTTCGAGATGTAAAACGGTATAATATATATATATATATATACACACACACACACGCACTAACCCCTCCACACGAGTAGGATGCGACACAAGGTCAATTTTTTAAGCGGAGTTTAACAGGTTTGAATTCAGAGTTTTCCATTCCCCAAGACTGGTTACCTAGCCAAGGTTAAAGAGCCTAGTCTGCCCTGCTATTTACCCATAGCTGGAGGGTGAATTGGATTCATACCTTTCCCAAGGATATTAGCGTCATGTGAAATGCAAACAGTTTTGTCCAGGAATTGAACTCTTGTCGGCGAGTCCATTTTCTACGACTAACCATTTGACCATGCGCCTCCAGATAAATCTAAAAAGATAGAAATTTATGAAGCAAAATGGTTAAACAATTTAATTCTATCAAAATAATTTATATTTACTTACAGGTGTTTAATAGTATGTAATTTAATCAAATAAGGAACAATATACAGTTTCATGCATATTATGCAATCTTCAGACGGTCAAATATTAGAATATTAAAACGGTGGCTTGTTCAGCGTTTATATAACGCTTCATGTTAAATAAATGTTGAACAAACCACTATTTTAATATTTCAATATTTATATCAATGATATTCAAATGCTAAAATTTTTCACATTCAAGGGTATTAGCACTTTGTGAAATACAAATAGCCTTGTCCAGGATTTGAAATCGGGTCGACGAGTCCATTTCCTATGAATCTACCCTTTACACCACACACATATATATACACGCACACACACACACACACACACACACATATACACGCACACACACACACATATGATAAAGCTGTGCAAATCAATCATTTTATTATATGATGCTATGAATTTCTACTGTGTCTAAGAAATTTCATTTTTTTGTTAAGACTACTTGTTTATTATTTTCTTTTCCAGAACCCTATAATTCTTTACTGTTTGATCAACAGTTAGGTATTGTCCAGTTTCTTCGTAAAAATGTCACCTTGGTAAGTGTTTTACACCCTATTTACAACATATATTTGAAAACATTTAGCCTGCTTATTGAGCTGTCTGGAAATTTATTTCAATACTCATTTATTTTAAATCAATCTTAGAACTTTATATTTTGGACCATATGACCTTTAGGCACCCCTTTTGCTTTGCTGTTTCATAAGTACATTTTTTTCATTTACACCGTCAACATCCGGTTGTTTGTTAGGGGTTAGGGGTTAGTTTTATAATTTAAAAAAAATCCTCTAAAAATCGTCTGTTAACAAACAACCGGATGTTGACAGTGTAAATGAAAAAATGTACATATGAATCGGCAAAGAAAAATGGGTGCCTAAAGGTCATATGGTCTTATATTTTTTTAACCAGAAAGCTACTCAAGCATGATTTTATGATTTTGGAAATGTTAAATAGGTTGTACCTTAAATGTTACCAATTGATTTTAAATCCCAATGTCATACAACCCTGTCGGTAGGCTTAGAATATACCAACTATACACTATCCCTCCAAAAAAGGAGAGTATCCTGGGTATCACACTAAACTGTATCTGGTAGCAAGGCTCCAGTTTTGAAGCTTTTGGAAGTACCCAATTAGCATTCCCAGTTGATTTTTTTATTTGAGGTTATTGTTGTTTAATCACATTAGTTATATAGAGCTGTGTAAATGGAGTTCAGAACCGTTTGAATTATGCAAATATCCCCAGTGGTTCAAAAGTTATGAGAATTTAAAGCCCCGAAATTGTGGGTACAAACGTGGACATGATTTTGTTTAAAAAATATGTCAAATCACAGACCATTAAAAAAAAAGAAATTCAGTGATTTCTTCACCGTTTCTTTATTTTTGGAGCAATTTTGATATAATTTGGTATTCTTATGTAAAATTGTATGTTCTTTCTGATTATGCACTCAAATTGTATGTATTTCTATGCTTTAACCCATTATTTAGAGAATAAGAGATACAGATAGCAGCGATTTTGTTTTTTTTAAAAGCTTAACACCCAATTATTCAACATTTTCATTATAATACTGCATGTATATACATGTATAGTATTAAGTCAAATAAATAACATCACTTTGAAGAAAAATAAAACATTTATTGCAAAAACACAGACATAAAATGAGGGTTCAGTTTATTTTATGGTAGGAATTTACAAGGAAAAAGTAATTTCGTTGTTGCGAAATTTTCCATTAAATACGATAATTATCAAACTTTTTTACGTGTGAATCTTAAAATTCTCATGCCAAAAATTAATGTTAAATAAATATTGGGTACTCAAAATCCGGCTAAATTCTCATCAAAATCCCATTATATTACAGGGTGACACAGAAAAAAAATAAAAAAAACAACCCAAATTATTTATTTTCCCATTAAACTAACCCTAACCTCCCCCCAAGTTAAAATTAATAGTTTTATTACAAAATTAGTGGGTTCTGTTTTTCCTGGGTCATAGTTTGTTTTGAAATGTATGATGCACAAATTTTGAAATGTACGTTTACAAATTGCTTTTGTTTACATTTCTCGTAATTTCAAGTTTTTTTTTTTCCAAAATTCAAACGAACGTAAAAAATAATTCAATTGTTAAAAACACATAAAAGAAATTTAGAAAGATTATGTTCTTTTATTTTCATAGGTAAAAATATTTTAAAAATTGATGATGAATTTAAACCTTATTGTGTGCATGATGCCTAGCCGAAATAGACAGGCATACGTCGTATGCCTCGTCGGACAAATAAATTTGAGATTTTTTTTTCAAAATACAAATTTTTGAATAAAAAGCCGAAGAACTTAACATTCTTCAAATTTTACAAATTTTATATCAAAATAATTCTGAAACTTTGTAATATCATGGACAGAGTGCATCTTTTTCGTTTATCATGCTCATTTTGAACAAATAGTCTTGGAGTTTGCACTATTGTAATTTTACTTACACGGGTCCTAGAAACAAAAAAAAAGCTCCCTTTTGTACTTCCAGGTGTCTTCTAATTGAATGCAAAATTTCAAGAATATTGATAAAGATTAGCCACTTAGATTTTCCAAAGAAATGTAGAGTGTAAAATGTATTCTCGGAAAAAAATTCCTATCACGCATTTTTGTTTTTTTTAAGCAAAATACGTTTTTAACTCGCTGTAAAAAAATATTCAATTAATAAAAACACATACAAATTACATATTTAGAGAGATTATTTTATTCTATTTTCAATCATATGAATATTTTTAAGATTGAACAATAAATATACGAGAAATTGTGATTTTGAATCAATAAGGTCTGATTTGTGATGTCATTGA
The DNA here is from genome assembly GCA_023376005.1 of Doryteuthis pealeii. NCBI lineage: Eukaryota > Metazoa > Mollusca > Cephalopoda > Myopsida > Loliginidae > Doryteuthis > Doryteuthis pealeii. The sequence goes on along the minus strand of CM042181.1, from coordinate 26,074,904 downwards.
CAGGGTGTTTTTACATCCAAAAATCGTTTAAATTTGAGTTTTTTCTTCAAAATCATAAGTTTTGGAGAAAAACCCGAAGCACTTAGCAATCTTTAAATTTCACAAATTTTATAGGAAAATAATTTTGAAACTCTCTAATGTTATGGACAAATTGCGTCTTTTTTGCGTCTTTTATATTTTTTAAACAAATAGCCTTCAACTTTGCCCTCTCATATTTTCGTTTCCACGGATCCTAGAAACAAACAAAAAAGAACCCGTTTGTACTTCCAGATGTCTTCTATTTGAGTGCAAAATTTCAAGAATATTGATAAAGATTAGCCACTTTGATTTTGAAAAACAAAACAGCGTGTAAAATTTATCCTAAAAAAAAAGGTCATATTTTTGTTTTCAACTGTTCGACCGAAAATACGGTTTTAACTCGCTGTAAAAAATAATTCAATTGATGAAAACCAATAAAAGTTACATAATTAGGAAAATTACTCTATTCTCTTTCCAACCATATAAATCTTTTTAAGATAGGTTAAGAAATACTTGAGAAATTGCAAATTGAACTGATTATGGTCGCAAATTTGAAAATGTCAGCGTTTTTCAGCTAAATGCTTGTAATGCTAACCCAATTGTTACTATTACTCCATGCTTCACTCTGACCTGGAGTGGTAGTACCTGTTAAAGTCCCATATATGGGTCAAATTAGTAAGATGTTGGAGAACCACTAACAAATCTTTATAATTTGAAGAGTAATCCAAGGAATCCAAATTACAAATATTTCGAACACAACTATAGATCTTAGAATTCAGCATTTTCCATTCTGTCAACGGGGGCACAAAACCATGTTAATGCTTATATATATATATATATATATATATATATATATATATATATTTCAGTGTAATTGTAATTATGTGAAAATAGTTATTGGTTAATAAAAAATTAAATTATTGGTTAATAAAAAAAATATATATATATATTTCAGTGTAATTGTAATTATGTGAAAATAATTAATGGTTAATAAAAATTGTATGTTTATGAATAAACACAAAATTTATCATAAACACACAATTTTTTTATTAACCAATAATTATTTTCACATAATTACAATTACACTGAAATTATTTGTATAAATAATCACTAGTACACACACACACACACACACACACACACATATATATATATATTTATCATGAAATACTATGCAATTAAAAGGCGTTTGTTACCATTTCAAAGCAACGCAATAGCTGCCTCTTGTCAAAACAAATCATTTGATGCAGATAATACGCTGCTTTGAAACCAATGGTGACAAATACTTTTTAATTTTATAGTATTTCATAATAGATATACCTCTTACACTTGCAATCAAGCAAGTTATTTTCCTTTCTCCAATACAAAATACCTATATATATATATATATATATATATATATATATATATATATCTTATTATAATGGAGATTGTGGGTTTGTCTGTCTGTAACCGAAACTATATTACTATTCAAGTCACACTTCCTTTAGTTATTTACATCATATTCTCCGTGATTTTATTTTTATTTAAACCTCAATTATTAATAAAATTGTTTTACATTACTTACACTGTTGACCATATCTACATACTAATAACATGCAATTGTATTTATATATACAACAAAATAGAGGTTTATAGTATGAATGGGAAGGCTAATTTGCATATTGATCTTAAAAAATTGATTTTAATAAATATATGCTTAGTATTATTGATTTCTAATTGTTTGGTTTTATCTTATTGAATATGAGCAAAAATCTCTTCAATAAATCTTAAAAGAAATCCCTTAACAAGAAGAAATAACTGTAATATTATTCTTTACTTCCTATTTTGACTAAACAGTTTAATTAGGAAAATTTACCAATGAAAGACGGGAGTAACGGAAAATGATGGAAGAGTTAGTTTCAAAGTTGTCTATTTTTCAATCATACCCCTTCTGTTCAAAATCTTTTTATCTACATTCTTATTCAGTTTCATTAGCCTTTCTAATTTAATGATATTTTATTATAAAATTTAACTAAAATACTTGCACCCGGAGGGTGCATATATTTTCTAGTATATATAACCAACATTTACCAAGTGATCAAGAAATTGTAAAAGTTAAAGTTGTGAGTTGGGTGATTTTATTTCTTTTTCTTTTTAATGATATTACTTTTATATTGACTCTGCGATATTTTTATTGGCCACTATATTATTCACACTGCTGCTCTAGTTTTTAAACTAATAGTATTTATATATATATATATATAAAGTGTGGTCAATATCAATGATAGAGTATATATATTTAAGTTAGGATAGTGTAGACACACTCAATAGTACTTGGTGACTGTCGGTTTTGTGTGTCTATGCTATCCAAACATATATATATATATATATAAAAAATGTTCTGGTTCCAACGGGAGAAAATTCAATATTTTATAAAAAAAGGTCTGCAAAATGTATTTTGTTCTCAGAAAAATTTAAAAAAATTCTTTTTGTTTTACATATGCAACACGTGTTTCAGATCTTCTGGTATCTTCTTCAGGCTTTGATTGATAATATGAAAATGAATTCTTACATGCGTGTGTATATACTCTCTCTTCCTATTTTTGTGGGAGTGGAAAGGAATTTCATTTTTAACATTAGTCTTTTAAACAGGTGTTTTTGTTTTTTGGCTGGCTTGCTAATAAATTCATTAGCTGAGTTTTATAACTTTTTTATTAGGGTTGTCTTCATAAAGTTCATCAGATGTTCATTTGATATATCAGGTGTGTGTGTTTGTATATATATATATATGTGCGCACACACAACCTATCATAATAAGAATATTAGTAATATATAGATATTGGTAATAATAATTGTGACATATTGTTCTTTTTGTTTTTAGATTCCAGATATTAAAGCAAAACTCTTGGAGTTTTTGAGCAAATATGTGGAACGAGTTGGAAAGAAAATCCAGCCATATGTTATTGACCTCAAGGTAAAGTCTTTTATTTATTCTTAACAACCTTAACATTTCTCCCGCCCTGTCGGTGGGGCATTAGAATGCACCGACTGCACCTCTGCAGAGGGGTAAGACTCCCCCAATGGGGCCACCTGTTGGCCGTGGGTGGCGACCCGTGATGCTTACGGATAGAGCCCAGGTGGATGAACAGTTCATGACATGCAATACTCCACTTTGGCCCTATCTTGGGCTAGACGGGCGGTTGGAGAGGCCCCCTCCGATCAATCGGCTGGCCATGTCAAGCCTTAGCACCTATATGATTTTTCCAACCCTATTGCCCTTATGGCAAGCCCCAACCCCTTTTTATCATATAGATGCTAGAAGGCGGTGGCTGCGGGTCTACATGTCCTGGGAATGACGTTAAACTCTATCTGATGGTGAGGTTCCAGTTTTGGAGGTTTGGGGAATGTGGAGCACCCCTTCATCACCATTGCTCCCTGGTCCACTCTGACCCTGAGTGGTAGTACCTGTTAGGGTCCCATCTATGGGTTAAATAGAAAAATGTATTTATAAAAAAATTGTATTATCCATTAAGAATGGATTTATTTCAAAACTTTATCGGCATTAAATGACCCACTGAGGTTGATATGCCGTAAAACAAAACAAAACAAACAATTAACATTTCTCAGGAAAGAATGAATTTCTGTATTGTCTGTTCTATTTGCTTGCAGCCAGACCATTTTTAGATTTAAAAACCTATGAGATATATAAACATTGTCAATGAATTTAAAACAATCTGTATTATTTAGATTTTTTTTACTGTTGTCCTCATCTTTATTGTTATATACTCAACGTTTTGGCTGATGTGTCTTCCAGCCTTTTTCAGGTGTTTCTTGTCAAACTCAGGAGCCTTCATGGAAGTTAAAATCAAACCTTTTGTAACTATATCCGGTCTGCACTCGTGCACTTTCATTGCACAGTGTTTATACCCCATACTGTAATATTCTGTGCTGGCCAATTTGAAGGGTATGAGTTAGAGACAGGTTCACAAGGATAAAAAAAAACACAACATAAAGTCTGATAACAGGACTCTAATGGAAGAGGATGTTGTGACACTGTGCAGTTTGTGGTAGGGTAGTGTACACTTGGGTCTATGTTGTCAGCTGGCAAGAAGTTGTCTTAACTCTAGTCACTTGTTGGCTTCACTGATGTGGGTCTCTGGCTATTCTCTATCTATTCTACTGAGATGACACTATTACCCGACTGCCGGTCTGGAACTGACTCAAGGGCTTGAGCTGGCTGAATGTATGTAAATTCCACCCCTACACATACCCATGGATGTAACCACCCAGATATTCGGTACTTAATTTTTTTTCTGGACTTTTTGCCTGCGATCTCTCAAAGTCAAAGCAATTACTTTTTTTTCAGTCTGAGTGTCCCCATTATTCAGACCATTAACTCCCTCAAAACAGATTTTCTCATAAAAACAGCATTTTCTCTTAAAACGTAGCTACCTAAAGATATTATCTCTAACTAGCTTAACTTCATGGTGGCCTTTCAATTCTCTTAAACTTTACTGCCTAATCCTTTGTGTCCTTAAAGTACAACCACTCGCCCATATACATATGCCTGGGCTTAACACAATCTATTTTTTCCCTTTATTTTTTTCTCAGACTATATTCTCACTTAACCATTGAATCACACCTTTATTTAATCCATTGGGTTAGATTGTTCTCATTCTGTTAAACATTACCAGGTATAACTGTTAGGCTGTTAAGTATTCTATATTATTTTCGCCTGTAGTCAGGATTGAACCTGCAGCCTACAGATGATTATCATTTAAAACTGTATTAACTCAACCCTTATATCCATTGCGCCATGTGTCTAAATAAAACAGATTATCAAATCACATCTCAAAAATTTTAAACAATTTTAAATTCAGGCATAATTGCAGTTTGTTTATCTTTGATCCTTTTTGGTATTTTTGATGATTATTTTGTTTAATGGCATATCAACCCTTTTGGGCTATTTAATGCCAAATCTTGTTTTTTTTTTGTATGTATGATTTTTATTATTTTTATTTTTTTGGACTGTTGTCCTCCTCTTTATTGGGAAGTATAAAACCACAACATTTTGCCGTTGTACCTTTTTCTGGTGTTCCTTGTTTATTCGAGCCTAGCAATGATTCAATTTGTAAAATCATTTTCAATAGTTTGACTGTTCGTTGTAGAGTTTATGAAGATCTCATTTAAATAATGACAATTCTCAGGTTAATGGGTGTGCAAAAACAATCTTATTATTAAATGAGATCTTCATAAACTCTACAACGCCTTGTTTGCTGAACAGTCAAACCATTCAAAATTTTTTACAAATTGAATCATTGCTAGGCTCAAATGGACAAGGAATATCTGAAGAAGGCTGCTGGGTACAACATCTGAAACAAGAAGTTTTTCAAGATCTGTGACTGTAATGTAAATCATTTCCATGTATCAGTTCTTATATATTATCTCCCATGTTTTTGTTATATCATCATCATGTCGCGCTTTCAGAGCGGATATCCATGACAATCTCTCTCCATCCGTCCCTATCGCTCATCATTCTCGGGAGGTCCTCTATGCAGCATCCTGCATCCGCACAGAGCTGATCAACGTACGTTTTTGCTGGTCGGCCCACACTGGCGTGCCCATGTGTTGGCTTCCACAGGAGGACGTCGCTTATGAGTTCGTCCTTGCTTCTGCAGTGTCCCGCGTGTCTTGTCCATCTTACTCGGATGGTTTGGGTGATATGTGGAAAGTGGCCGTACAGCTGTTTTCTCATAGGGTGCTGTTTTCACATCTTGTTCATGATCACCCACAGCATTCTTGTGCAGCTCCCATCTAGTTTATTTTCTAGTCGCTTAATTAGGGTCCAGGTGGTGCAGCCATACAGCAGTACTGACACGACAACGGCCTGGAAGAAATATCTCTTTAACTTCTGTGAGATTGGACCTCCATATGATCGATAATTTATTTATAGCGGCCCATGCTTTTCCTATGCGTGCATTAACGTCGTTTTCTGTGGAGGAGATGTTACTGCCTAAGTATCTAAATTGTTCTACAGAATTTAGGAGTTTTCCATCGATGGTTGAGATGTCGCTTTTGTTTTTGAAAGACATGAACTCAGTTTTATCAGAGTTTACGTACTCCTTGTTATTACAAAAGCAAAGTTCAAAGAAAAAGAAAAAAAGGTCCTTTCTATTTATTTTAGGTATAAGTAATTTGGAAATTATACTTTCTGTCCAAGGAATGAGGAAAAGTAAAACTTTTGGTTATATAATGTCGTACATGTTCTCTTTTTGTGAATCTTGCATTCTTAATACCGTTTGTTTGTAGGGGCAATGCCATTGTGACCTTGCCAAGCAAGAATTTCAAACATTTTTCAGATAGAATGTTGTTTTTTTAAATTTCAGAGTATCTGCCTTTGGTCTTATAACCAAGACAAAGCTGCTAAAGTTAAAAATGCATCTATTGTTTTGTTGGTACTGGTAAGTGGACATTTTTTCTTCTTTTAATAACATTACTATATTACATTGATATGTGGGGATTGATAAAAATAAAATTAAACTAAATAAAAATAAATAAAACAAAAAAGTAAAACAAAATTAAATTAAAAAAAAAAATAAAACAAAAAAAGTAACAGACCCTCTGAGCCCTAAGAATTGGGGGACAATTCTTTGCGCCAAAAAGGTCTCAGCCCTTTTTTACTCTAAGACTTTGAAGATGAAACACCTGTTGACTTACTCGGGAAATATTTCCCCTCAAAGAAATAGTGTGAATCAGCTAATAACTATGACTCTAAAGTCATCTTCATCTTTGTTCCTTCGCTTCTTTCACTAAATTCCATTTCAGCTTACCAGCCCACAAGAAGGAAGAACCAGCAGTATTAGGGGATAGGATACAAATATGAATGAACCAAACCACTCCCCATAACTATGATTGGACAAAAGAAAAGGAAAAACTGATTTATTATTATTGTCACAAATTTTTATGAAAGATTAATGGCAAAGACACACATAGGAAGTGATTATTTTCCTTAGTTATTGTTGTCAAAGTCCCCATAGTTGTAGCGAAAAGTCATAATTTTCTAAAAGGAAAAATCTCAGAAATCTCAAAAATATGAGATTTCTTAGAATTTTCTTTTCTTTGATTTGATATCCTAATTTGTGATTAATTCTTTGCTAATGGCTATAAAACTGTTGTCTCAGTTTGAAAATTTATGGTCAATATTTGATAACTTAAAAATTGCAAACCTTCAAATGAAACTGAGTTATTTAACATTTTGAATTATCAACATGATCTTTGTCAGTCACTTGTTAAAAGAATGACCAGATACTTTCAGGCAGTAATTGATATGCTAATGGATGTACCATACCAAATATTCAAATGGTCATAATTTGTCTTATTCTTTTTAAGTGAAACTTGAATGGCTTAGACACACATAGGAAGTGATTATTATTTTTATTATATTTGTCAAAGTTCCCTTAATTGTACAAAGTCATCATTTTCTAAAAAGAAAATTTTCAGAAATACAAAAAAATTAGGAAATTTCTTAGAATTTTCTTTCTTTGATTTGATATCCTAATTTGTGATTAGTTCTTTGCTAATGGCTACAAAGCAGTTGTCTGAGTTTGAAAAAAGGTCAAATTGTGGCATAGATTGATTGCAGATGTCACTTCTAATGAAGCTGAGTTATTTAATATATTGAAAGATTCTTGGTAATAATTATCACATGATTTTTTTCAATCACTTGTTGAAAGTATGATCAGATACTGTCAGGCATTATTTGATACCAAATATTCAATTGGTCATAAATTATCCTAACATGTTATAAACTATATCAATTGTCTGAATTCTTAATGTTTTTTTATCATTGCCACTGATTTTAATGAAACTTCAATAGTTTGGTCAATATATGATAGAAAGTTTAAAGATCGCTATTACCTTTAACATATTAATACTTAATATATTGAATTATTGTTGCCAATAATTATCACCTGATAATCACTTGTTGAAAGTGCTGTCAGGGGGTAATTTATTCTAATTGATACCCAACCAAATATTAAATATGAATTATCCTAACTTGTCATGAACTACATCAGTTGTCTTATTTAAAAAAAAGTGAAACTTGAATGGCTTAAACACATAGGAGGTGAATATTTTTCCTTGTTTATAATTACCAACGTTACCTTGACTGTAGCGAAGTCTTCATTTTGTAAAAAGAAAATTTCCAGAAATAAAAAAAATAGGAAATATCCTAATTTGGAATTAGTCCTTTGTTAATGGCTACTAAGCAATTGTTTGAGTTTGAAAAAGGTAATATAGTTGATTGTGAACTATCAGTTCTAATGAAACTGAATTCTTTAACATACTAAATGATTGTTGGTAACAATTATCAAATGATCTTTGTCAGTCACTTGTTGAAAGCATGACTAGACAATGTCAGGCTGTATTTGATGCTAATGGATGGAACTTACCAAATATTCAAAATGGTTATAAATTGTCCTATCTTGTTATCAATTGACTTAATACAATTTTTTTTAATGTCAGCTTTTCTTTTTTTTATCCAATATTTTATGTGTGTAATATTTTCTGCCTACCCATTTTTTTGTCCCACAAATCATGAACTTATATACTTGGTTTATTTGTTTAACGGCATATGAATTCCTTATGGGTTATTTAATGTCAAAATTTGATTTGATTTCACTGTCTTTGTCAGCCACAAAATAAATTAAATTTTTTCCTTCAAATAGGTTTTTGAGGTTGCAGATCCCTCAAAGCTTCCAGACTTGGATATCAAAAATCTGTTTGAGAAATTCTACACAGAAATGTTGCAAGTTACCAAAATTGCAAATACAGGTGAGTTAAGAATCTATTATTGTCTTTTAAGGCATCTTTTCAGTTAATAACAAAAAGTATTAAGAGATTTGTTTTCATTTGACTTGTTCTCATACACATACACTAAAAAAAAACTTTTGATAACATAGTATTTTTTTGTTTTGACAAGGAAAAATCATGATCAAAACCCTACAGAGATGTATAGCTCCACAACAACTGGCTTTTTTGTTACAATGTCTTTTCTACATGCTCTGAATGAATATTAAGAACAATTTTGTGTTAAATTGTTTTGAAAATGTAAATTGTAAAAAATAGCTTTCTAATTTTTTAAAATTTTTTGTCTGACTTTAATTTTTGAAAAATAGAATTTCTTTAAATGAGTTTTCGTATTTGACATAATGGTGGGACTGAACTGTTGGAGTAATTCTTTGATTTATTTGTATTATTATATATACAATTGTGCTTAAATATAAGGCTTGATATATATAAAAAAACAATATACTTTTGAAAATTTTAAATGTGCAAAATTTGTAAACGCACATTCTAAAAAGTTTATGAAAGAAATTTCTTTAAAATTGTGGGTACTTGTTTGTGACATACACATGTTTAGGTTGCCAGAAATAAATATTTTGAAAAACAATTTTGAAATTTCTTAAATTAAAACAATGAAAACTAGATAAAGAAAGATCAAGAAAATTTTATCTAGCTTGTTTACCTGTTTTTTTTTTTGCTGTTACCGTAAAAAGAAAATAGAATATGTTGTTAAAAAAAATGATGTAAAGAGATATTCTATTTCTTGTATGTAATACAACATAGCATGTATTTAAAATGGTCTTTTTAAGTTTAAAGTAATGTTTATGTATATTAATACTATATATGCAGTATTAAAATTAAAGTGTTGAATAATTTTGTAAACTTAAAAAACACAAAAATCAAAAAGAAAAGCAAATATCTATATCTCTTATCCTCTAAATAATAGGTCACATCATAGAGATACATACAATTTAAGTACAGAATCAAAAAGAACATTGAATTATATATAAGAATACTAAGTTTTATCATAATCACTCCAAAAATAAAGAAATGGGGAAGAAATTACTAAATTTCTTGTTTTGAATGGTCCATGATTTCAATATTTGCATAAATGATGCCTTAAATTCACAAAGCTTTTGACCACTGGAAATATTTACATAATTCAAACAGTTTTTAATTCCATTTACAGATCTCTTTATAACTAATGTAATTACACAACAATAATCTAAAATTAAAAAAAAATCAACTTGGAATGTTACGGGTAAGGCAGGTGGCATCCATTATAAGTGATCTTTTTCTTTTCTTTCATTCAAACCACTAATATATGTAATGGATGATTTAGCTAAACGCTTTATTAAAAGGGATTTTTGCTACATCATTGTATATTGTTAGAAGATTTTTAAGGTGAAGTAATTCAAATCCATCTTCGACTTTCTTATCCTTTATTTGCCTTTCCTATGAAATTATTTAAACAAGTTAAAACTCAAATCAGATCTACAGTATTGGATGAAAAAAAAAAACAGCAGACATAAAAAAAAATTGTATTAAAACAACTGATGATAATGTATTTGTATTTAGATTTTTTGACTTGTCTCATCTGATATTCATAAAGTTTTGGCCATTGTGTCCCCATGGTTTTCTTCAGGTGTTTCTTGTCCAACTCAGGAATCTTTTTGTCCGAACTGGGAGCCTTCAAACTGAACACTTTATTTAATCCATTGGGGTAGATTGTTCTTATTCTGTTAACCGTGACTAGGTATAAGTAGTAAAATTTTTGTTTATTGAAGGTTCAATCTAAATTGTCTTAAATTTTAGATGGTTTTGGAATGAAGGCTCCCAATTTCAACATGAAACATCTGAAGAAGGCCAAATGACACATCGGCCAAAACTTTGTGTATGTAACAATAAAGATAAGGACAACAGTCCAAAAAATCTAAATGATACAAATTATTGAAAAATTGAGATAAACAATTGATGCAGTTTCTGACAAGTTAGGACAAATTATGACCATTTAAATATTTGGTAGGGTCCTTCCATTAGCAATCAATTACTACCTGACAGAATCTGTCATACAAAGTGATTGATAAAGATCATGTTGATAATTGTTATCAACAATCATTCAGTATGTTAAATAATTCAATTTCATTAGAAATGACAGTTTACAATCAATCTATGCCACAATTTGACCTTTTTTCAAACTCAAACAACTGCTTAGTAGCCATTATCAAATGACTAATCACAAATTAATATATCAAAAAAAAGAAAATTCTCAGAAATTTCCAAATTTTTTGTATTTCTGGACATTTTCTTTCTACAAAATGATGACTTCGCTACACACAAGGAAACGTTGGTAACAAGGAAAAATAATCTCTTCCTATGTGTGCCTAAGCCACTTAAGTTTCACTTAAAAAAAATAAGACAATTGAAGTAGTTCATGACAAGTGAGGACAATTAATGGCCACTTAATATTTGGTTGGGTATCAATAAGAATAAATTACCCCCTAACAATGTCTAGTGATGATTTCTAAGAGTGATTGATAAAAATCATGTGATAATTATTGCCAACAATCATTCAATATGTTAAATAACCCAATTTCATTAGAAGGTTAGAAAAGAACTAATCACAAATTAGGATATCAAATCAAAGAAAGAAAATTCTAAGAAATTTCTTAATTTTTTTATATTTCTGAAAATTTTCTTTTTTGAAAATGATGACTAAGGGAACTTTGACAACTATAATAAAAAAAGATAATCACTTCCTATGTGTGTTTAAGCCATTCAAGTTTCACTTAAAAAGAATAAGACAAATTATGACCACTTGAATATTTGGTAGGACATGTAATTAGCATCAATTACTGCCTGACAGCATCTGGTCATTCTTTCAACAAATGATTGATAAAGATCATGTTGACAATTATTACCAACAACCCTTCAAAATGTTAAATAACTCAGTTTCATTAGAAGGTTTGCAATTTCTAAACTATCAAATATTGACCATAAATTTTCAAACTGAGACAACTGCTTAGTAGTCACAAATTAGGATATCAAATCAAAGAAAGAAAATTCTAAGAAATCTCATATTTTTGGTATTTCTAAGAATTTTCTTTTTAGAAAATTTGCCACATTTAAGGGAACTGACAACAATAATCAAGGAAAATAATCACTTTGTATGTGTGTCTAAGCCAATTTGTGTTTCATTAAAATTTGTGAAAATAATGCTAAATGATTTAGTTAATAAAAAATATTAATCCATCATATCAAGCCTCATCTCATAAATACAGACAAGTACAATTATGAAAAATCATTTAGTTTTTTCACTGTATTTTTTTATCCAATTTTTTTGTAACATATTATAATTTCTTTTGTTTTAGTCCGAGCAAATATTTACCGTTTGCTTGGATCTATTTCTGAATGCTGTCCTGAGTACATGCAAGATTATGCCGAGGTATTGGTGGATGTTTTCTTGAAATCTCTCAAAGAAGAGGTAAGTATAAATTGGACACTTTCTTTTATACAGTTCATTAGTATCATTATCACTTGAAATGGAGTACCATTCACTAGATTATCATACTGTAGTATATCCACAGGTCCTTCTAGTTTAATATTAAAGCATTTATTTTTTTTTTTCATTCACAGATGAATACAAAAACTCGCAAACCAGAATTTGTAATTATAGCGGCAAGTCTTGAAGGATTGACTTCTTGTTTAATGAAACATACACCATTTGCTGATGAAGGTAAGTATATTGTTGCAGTTATATTTATACAAAGGGACATCTGTTTATCAATCCCTTTTGTCTCATTATAGTTGTTACTTTAGTGTTAAAGGAAATGAACAAAATTATATAAAATAAATAATTTTGAACTGTGTGTGAGGAGCTACCTGCTAAACCAGGAGTTGGTAACCTACAGTCTGCGGACCAGATCTGGCCCACAATCTATAATCATCTGACCCGCAGTTCCGAATAGAAATATTATATTAATCTGACCCACAAAGGAAACAGATGCTTGTTTTTTTAAAAAGTTTATTTATAAATGTACACAAAAATCATAAACACCATGTGGCGTACTATTTCTCTGGTAAGAATTGTTATTCCTCTCATAGGTATAGTAAGATCATATAATCTTGATTATTAAAATCTGGTAATGAGGAAAGCAAAATCTGGTAATAAGCCCATGAATACATCTGGTGTATAAGACTTATACAATGTTATAATCATGCTGCTTGACCCCACCCTACGCGATAAATCATTACTGTATGCTACAGGGACTATAGTGATAGATGTGGCCTGCCATTCTCTCACAGACATGGCCCCTGTCCCCTATGTAGTACAAGGTTGCCAACCCCTGTGCTAAACCATGGAAAACACTTGCAAACATTTAGGATAAAATAGCTATTAGCAATGCTCACGGCACCCTAAAATGCTGTAGACATTTACATTTTTGGTAAAAAGTTATAAAGAAAAAAATAATACACATATAAACAACGTTGATAAATTTTTAGATAAATCAATTTCCTTTTGTTTGATGTATGGTTTGACATGATTGGTTTATAGTGATTTTTCAGATGGGACCCGCTGAAAATACATATTAGGCTGCTGTGAGCTTTGCTACTATAATAAGCCCAAATGATTAGATATTTATTTCTTAACAATTATATATATTTTAAATATACATGTCAATCTCTATTGTTTTATCTTTAATAGTATTTGTTGTAAATAAGATTTGTCAACAAAAACAGAACACTCCGTCTAAAAGATTTCAGAAAAATAGGAGCTTTTTTTGTCCAGTTTTTCCAACTTCAAATACTTATATTTCAATAAAGTTATGGATGGATTTTGAAAACCCCCAATCTTATATCAGTCTATATTTCACATAGTGTAATTTTTAGCAAGCTAGATTTGCAGACCATTGTTAATGAGTTTGATTCTCATTGGGTGCCTCATACTTCTGGCCTTATGCCTCATATAAGATAAGTTTAGTAAATAACTATATTTCATGAATAACCTAATTATTATAGCAAAATCTTATTTAAATTTTTTTCATGAGCATTGCTATTTCTATGCTGCATTTCTTTTTAAAATTTTACTTAAATGTTGGGATATAATCATGTGAACAAGTCACATTCATTATTTTAATTTTATTTTTTATTTTTTTTTTTTTTCAGTAAAATTCCTTTTATAATTTAAAAGTTTATTAAAAAAATAATTTTCCAGATTTATAAAAAAAATTAAAAATAGAATTTTTCATTCTTCTTATTTTTTCTTTCAAATAATTTCCTGTTACAATCAAATAAGTTTTTTTTTTTTTAATCAAAAAATAAAATAATACAATTTGAAGATTCAAGAAATTTGAAGTCTGTTTGAAGTTGTCTATTTCTTCTTTTTTTTTTTGGCTTCAGGGAAACTGGATGATATTTTTTAAACCAATTTTAAACAGCAGATTTAAAAAATAATTCTACAATTAAAATTTTGTTTATTATAAAAATAAAATAAGTTCTGATTTAAATTGTTTTGAATTCTAAATAATTCACATTTTGGAAAATAGTTTTTTTTAGAGAAAAGACTGCAGATTTAAAAAAATGTTTTTATGATTAAAATTTTGTCTATTTCTTTTCAAAATAAGATCTCTGATTGAAGTTGTTTTGAATTTTAAATACCTCAGTTTTTATCAGATAAAATCTCTTTGAGAATAGAGAGCAGGAAAATTAGTTGTATAACAGATTCATATGTAAATAATACCATTGTTACAAGGGTCGTGTGAAAGTTGTTGGTAAGTATGTTTACCAAGTTTGTAATGGAATGTAGCAAAGGAATTTTCCAACTGCAGTGATACAAAATGTTAAAGGTGAAATGATTCTTCAATAAAACAAACAAAGCGTAAAAAGTAACAAAGAAGTTTGAGTTGAAACAGAAATTGTCCTTTATATATATATATATATATATATATATATATATATATATTTACCAATCCCTCCGCACGAGCAGGATGCGACACAAGGTCAAATTCTTAAGTGGAGTTTAACAGGTTTGAATTGAGTTTTCTTTCTCCTAGACTGGTTACCTAGCCAAGGTTAAAGAGCCCAGTCTGCCCAACTATTTACCCATAGCTGGAGGGAGAATAATTGGATACATACCTTTCCCAAGGGTATTAGCACTATGTGACATGTGCCATCGTCCATGATTTGAACTCGGGTCGATGAATCTATTTCCTATGATTTTTACCATAACACTACGCACCTCCAGTTTATATATATATATATATATATATATATATATATATATATATTATATTATATGCCCACCTAATTAATTAATTAATTAATTAACTTTCAAAATTAGGTACGACTTCAATTAAGCACATATTCTCCCAAAATTTTTCAGCTAAAAAAAGCCATATCATAAACACATCGCTTGTGTATCTACTTCTCATATATATATATATATATATATATATATATAATTATTATTTCTGTTAATAAGCAACAGCTTATAAAGTATATATTGTGTGGTTATTAATTTGTGAATAGAGGATAAGGCTTAGTTATCATTGTAAGGTGCTTGGACAGATACTTTTCAGTGTGCTGTCAACAATTGTCAGGCAGTTACTGTATTGTCTAGGGATATCTTTTTACTAACTCTCTTTTCTCTTCTCACTCTCTCTCCCTATTTTTCTCTAATTCTATTGGTTGATTTCTATCCTTCTAATTTTGACTTGTTAATTCCTATCACTAAGGTGTCTGTTAACAGTAGGTTTTTTTTAAATTGAGATTTAGTGTCAGTTAGTCTTACTTCTGTCTATTTTAGAATTTGTGAAAGGTCCCCCCTTTTTTTATTTGTTTTTTATTTACTGATAGGAAATTTTAGAAAAAGATTTTTGTTTTGTTTTAATCTATTTTGGGTAAAAACTATACCACTTAGGAACTATTACACTATCATTATGCTAGTAGTCACATGGTATTTATGTTGTATACCCATATCAATCATTGTGTATATAATCGAGAGAGTGAGAGTGTTCTCGGATGATAGAGAGAGATACAGATTAGAGAGAGGATGATCTTTCTTGATTCTTGTTAACTTCATTACTGCTTCTTCTCTGTTCATTCTTCTTAATTCTTCTACTAAGGGCTGTTTTTTTTTTCTGGGCTGATTTTGGTCATTGTAGTTAAAACAAGACTTGTTTTTTCTTTTTCTTGATCAAGTTTATTATTTTATCAGCCCATGATTTAATCTTTTCCACACAGATGAGATCAACCCCAGCGAGAGAGAGAGAGAGAGAGACAAACACATCTGCTCTGCTTCCAAGTCAGGTCAAATCTAAACTCTAAAAACTATCTATTCCCACATTACTCTGTACCGGGGTCAGTTGGGGTCATCCAAATGCCAATCATAACCCAACTGTTTAGGAAATCTAACTGCTTATTGTAAACTCTACAGGGTCTGTCAACAATTTATGACTCTCATAAATTGTAACATTTATGTAAGTGAGATACCTAGACAGAACCTTTTCATAAAGGATTCTTTTTATTCATTTTTAAAATTTTTTTATTGTATTTGTTAAATTTTTCTTTCTTTCAGATTCTCCTGAAATCTACGATCTTCTTCTTTACACTCGGAAGGCCATCAACCCAGATTTGACACTTAGTCGTTATGACATGCCTAAAGCCGGGCTGAATCTCTTTGCTAGACATTGTGCACTTTTTTCCCATTTTCTTATTGACATTTATGAGGTAAATAATTTAAAATAGTTTAACCTTTATGCATTCTCTTTTCTCTCTCTTTCCAGTTTTTTTTGTGATTGTTCACATAATAGTTAATTGCTTTTTTTATCTGTCAGTTTTTTAGTCGTTTGAAACTTTAGTTGGAAGTTAATAATTTAACTAGTTATTTAGAATATTCCTCTACAATATTACTGTGGTAATCAGGGCTGGGGCTTTGAAGTGCAAGAATTAGAGAATTGTTATTGGTGCCCTCTACTCTATAAAAAAGGAAGTGTGAGGCCAATATTACCAAAACTATTTTTTTCAGAGGGATATTCTAAATAAGTACCATCATATTTTACTTATTTTTCTTATTTTTGTTGCATATTAATTAATTCTAGGGGTCTTATTAGCTCAGTCGGTAGAGCACCAGTCTAGGAATTACAAGGTTCCTGGTTCAATACTGGTCCCTGCCAACTCAGCATATGAGTAGCACAGATTGGGCAATCTGATCTGTGTGGTAAAGTGGGGAGCTGGCGGTAGGTGTAGCACTCCACCCCAGCAAAGAACAATCTCCTTGATCTAGTGCTAATGAAAAGGGTATAGACTCCCTCGCTGTTCGGCTGATACCGACAATAGGCCACTCTGTCAACTTTACTTACTTACTTAATTGTCCTTAAACAAAATTATTGAAGTCAGTAAGTCTACTGTTGGTTTGAATAACAGCAGCTAACTAAGTACAACTTAAGCAGTGTCCAAGACAGTTGGTATATATAGAAATCAAGAATGACCCATTCATGAATTTGGGTGATTTGGGTTATTCCATTCCCTGAGTTCTGATTGACTGCTTGATTTGAATGACTTTGTGAAGTCTTATATATATCTTGTCATTCTGCAGTAGACTTTGTAACATTCGGGTTTGTATTTCAGTTACAATCGTTTGTTGCCTTGTCTTCCCAGTTCGATGGTAATTGGAACTTTAATTATTCTTCAAAAATATTACAGTATAAAGTAGAGATGGGAAATCTATGCCTTTCTAAATAATCAAGTTTAACAACTTCCATGGTCTTAAAATTGTGCACCTCCAGTTTAGAGTCTGATATTTCATTGTTTTTTTTTAATCTTTGAAGTCATTTAAAGTTTATTCTTTAGAATAAGTAAATACTTTCATTTAATTTTTTTTATATCTAATCACAATTTTGTCAATAAGTCGGGTGGCATTTATGCTGATTGGAGTGCCCTTGTTTAAGGTAATTAAGATAATAAATAAAAAAACACCTAAAACTGAGCCTGAGGTTACAGTGGCCTGAACATTGTGTTTATACACACACAATAAAGATGAAGACAACAGTCAAGTTTGATATAGTTGTTCACTTTAGGTTTTTTAAGTCATGTAAGAAGTTTGTTAGAAATGTATTGAGGCTGAAGTTTTAATTAAAAAAAAATTAAATGAAGATGTGCACAGCTGATCAGCTTTTATGATAAAGTGATGATGTCTAGATGTCTAGTCGAGAATTTAAAACTTACGGTCAATTCATGTTGGAAGCACTGGTTCTCACTAGATCACCAAAGTTAAGCCACAATAAGCCTTGTTCAAAACTTAAATGGGTGACCATTTAAGTAACAGCACAAATGTAAATAAACTGAATATCAGAATGACTTGATTCAGCATTAAATGACCTGAAAAGGGTTGATATGCCCCAAAATAACCAACCAACCAGAGTCTAAATATGTCAGTGCCAATTTGAAAAAAAAAAATCATTAAGCCAATATTCATACTTTTTGAATAAAATCTGGATTGTGCAAGTGCAATATTCTCCATATTCACCAGATCTGACTCTGACTTTTTCTTTTTTCTTAAACTGAGGATGTAGAAAACATTAAAAGAAATACAACAGTGTTGCTTCAAATATCAGAACGGTTTCAAAGGTGCTTCAATCAATGGAAGACTTTTGCTAGAATAAGTGTTTTGAATGTCAAGAGGACTATTGAAGAAAAATAATACCATGGGAAATATACCTAGCAGTGCTAGGAATTCAAAATAAAAGGTACAAGTAATTTGACCATTTTAGCATATGGAATAGTACAAGGAATTTGACTAACTTATATAAGGAATAGTACTAAGAATTTTACCATATTTACACATTAATGGTATATGGAATTCAACCATATTTGCATATGAAATAGTGCTAGGAATTTGACTATATTTACATAAACAATGGTACTAGGAATTTGACCATTTTTACATATGGAATGGTGCTAGGAATTTGACCATTTTTTATGTATGAAATTTGTAGAAGTTATCCTCTTGATATTGAAGAAGTAATACTATACCCATCGTTGTAGTGGGATTCTCACTAGTGTCCAGTTGACAGACAAGGGAGCAAGCTGTAACTCAATACAATGCCTGCATTGCTGGGAGCATAATACAGAATGATGGATATTTAGCTAGCACCATATCCACACTGAGACCAGCAGCCAATCAGGATTCAAGGAATGAGATCCCCCAGATGCAAGTATAGAATATTCCAGAATGCTATAAATACCAATTGCTTTATGTACAGATTTGGTTATACATAGTTGTTGCTCAATTCAGTAGAATCATGCTAGGATTTTGACTGTATTTGCATATGGAATAATCCTAGGAATTTAACTATATTTGAATGTAACACAGTTTTAAAAAATTGACCATTAAATTTTGCACATGGTACACCTCAAGGTCGGTTTAGCTCAGTCAGTAGAGCGTCCACCAGGGAACCACAAAGTTCCTGGTTCAATACCAACTTAATGTATAAGTAGTAACGGAAACTCTGCGGTAAAGTGAGGAGCTGATGGTAGGTGTGGCGCTCCACCTCAAATGCTAAAAACAATCTCCTTGGTCTAGCACTAGTGAAAAGGGGATAGACTTCTTCACTGTCTGGCTGATATCAACCTTAGTCCACTCCGACAACTTTAATTTTTTTTTTTTTTTTTTTAACACCTCAAGGAATTTCACTATAACTGCAAACAGTGAACATGTTTAATAAGTCTTAGTTAAGTTGATGTGATGTTTTTAGTTTTAATTTCAAGATGGAAAATGTCCTGGGAATGACGTTAAATGGTGAGGTTCCAGTTTTGGAGGTTTGGGGAATGTGGAGCACCCCTTCATCACCGTTGCTCTCTGGTCCACTCTAACCCGGAGTGGTAGTACCTGTTAGGGTCCCATCTATGGGTTAAATAGAAAAATGTATTTATAAAAAAAAATGCATTATACATTAGGAATTGAATTTATTTCAAAACTTTATCGGCATTAAATGACCCACTGAGGTTGATATGCTGTAAAACAAACCAAACCAAACCAAACCAAACCAAAATCAAGATGGAAAATCTAAATGTTATTGAATTTTTAGTGCTGTTGTTGTTTTAATGTTCAATCAGTAGATTATAAAGCATAATTTGAGTTTTGAAATATTTTTTAGCTTCAATGGTTCAAGGTTTTAAAAATCTTTTCACAGGAAATGTATGATGCACTTTTGAAATGGTGCCAACACAAAAACCGAGATCTTTGGAGATTTGGCCATAATGCAATGGAAGGATTTATCACTCAGGTAATTATTGAGGATTTTTTAATATTTCTGATTGAAAATGATGAAATCCTATTGGGTTCATGTAACTGCAATCTATGATAATATTGAAGCTTTTTGTTGTATACCCTTTCTTATTTCTGGTCGTATTTTCTTCTGGACGGCTTTGCTATTCTGATCGTCTATCTTGGTCTGGTCTCTTCTAAGGTCTGGACTTTCTTGGGGACTTCGGATCTGGTTTCTGTTAGGGATTTCTCCTTATCAGAAGCCCTGTGTCATTGTTAGTTTTAGGTAATAAACACAAGACTTCGATTTACTTTGATGTTACTTTATTTTCAATCCCCAACCCAGACATCTGCGCAGGTGAGACTCACATCCTACAAGCTCGGCTCCTACCTCTAACTGACTGAAACTTACTTACTATCTAAACTGGAAGAGAGGGTCCTCTCTACCGGTTCTCACGGTATCCACCGGAAGGTTAGGACTAAGGTCAAGCCTTGTCACTCATCCTTCAAGGCTGTGGGCTGTAGCTTATAACGGCCATTTTGATTTCTACACTATTGCCATAAATATTAGGTATCTAATAATTATGTAATATTTTGTTTAGGACGAGGTGAAGTGTTCTTATAGAGGATGGTGTTTTAGGGTTTTCTAATTTATAGTTAGGGTTTCCAAAGCCTTGTGGGTTAATTAATCAAGGTACACATCACACTATAAGAATATAATTATATAAGCAAATGGCATAAAAGACAAGAACACACAATTAAAACAAACAACATTGTATTAACATGAAGTTTACAAAAGGTAATACAGGATACTTGGCAAAGTTCTGTAAAAAGGTGCTTTTTGAAAAGTTCAACATAAAATATAATCAGAGATGTTATAAATCTCTAAGTGAGAAAGAAAGGTGGAAGTTTAAAGTCAACACAACAGTCAGGCATAAGTTGAATGCATCTAATGTTTATCTCAGATAGCATAGGTTATTTAAAGAGAGAGATAGTTCATACCTTCAGCATGTGTGCGAAATGTTCTTGAAAAGGGTGATGTGAATTCCCTTGGACAAGTGAGATCTTTCTGGTTAGGATCCGAAAAGTTGGCTTTTTTATAGTCCAGGATAGGCTCCAAAAAGGGGTCTATTTGATAAATTTCCTTTTAGGCGTGAATGTCTCCCATTGGTTGAAATTGTACCAATTTTTATTTTAAATTTTCTCTTTTACTAGGGTGTGCAATTCCATGCGCAAACTATTCATTTTTGTCATTCGACTTCTGTCCGTTGAAGCAAGAACTTCTGGCTCGCCACATTCTAATTAACATTTCATAGTTATCTCCCTTATATTGGGAATTTGAATGATTAAAAGTGATGTATACCATAATGTAGACCCCCTACCCCTCATAAAATGATTATACAGTTACAAATTGGACAGGAAATTGCTTATTTTAAGTGGATTGATCTGATAAAAATCTCATTATGATGTACCGTTTTTGTTGGGTTATGGCTACAATCATGACTGTCTATATATATATATATATATATATATATATATGGAAAATGAAATAAGTCCAATAGTATGTAAGTATAGAAATATGAAAAAACAAATATTCAGAGGATGTATTTAGTCATGAATAAATGAATGATAATTCCCTGATTATGGTTAATATATCAAATATATATATAAACCGAAATGCTCAAATGTAGGCAGAACTATTCATTCATTCATAGAGAAATAAATACTTTGAATATATGTTTTTTTATTGTTTTTTTTTCCTATATCTATACTTACATATATGAGAATTTCAATTATAAATAGAAATGAAAGTAAATAGGGCAATTGTGATCACTTGACAATTATTTTAAACTAGAATAGTTCTTGGTAAAATGAAGGGATTATATATGTATTGATTGGCACTTTTATTTAATGTCACAGTGTAACATCTGTGCAACTCTACTAAGAATCAAAGTGATACTACCCAGTTCTTCTTCAGATCAGAGCTTCTTGGCTTTTGAGTGAAGATCAAAGTGTAGTATCTGTGCACCAACTACCCAGCTCTTCTGCTTCCGATCAGAGGATAGCTTCCTGGCCTATGAGCCAAGATCAAAGTGTAGTATCTGTGCACTCTAACAAGGATCAAAATGTTACTCCCCAGCCCAGTTGCTTCTGATCAGAGCGTAGCTTCTGAATGCAAATGGTCACACTAACATGTAAATTCAGTGACAAACAGGAACCTTCAGATCGCGCACTGAGAGTACCAGAATTGTCTGCTTATGTAGACCTGATAGGGACAGCTGATTGGTGTAAGAGAAGCTCATTTGCATATGAGGCGCTGTTGCATAAGTACCTTTCTAATATGTTGCCCATGGCATTTTGGAACAATTTTGATTGATCCCCCATAGAACTTTGAACCTAATCCATGGGGGTATACGGTTCTCATTCTGCTACCCATAACTGGCTACAAGTGTTAAATTGTTAATTATTCTATGTTACTGTCGCCCTGGACCAGGATTGAACCAGCAGCCTAAAGATAATAGTCACTTAGAACTGTATTAACTCAACACCTATATCTACTATGCTATGTGTCCAAAAAGTACCTGAAGAAGGCTGGAGGGCACATCAGCCAAAACATTGTACAGATAACAATAAAGATGAGCATAATAGCCTGAATAATCCAAATTTTTCTGTATATAAGTGGTGTAGATAACAAAAAAGATGAAGACAATAGTCTGAATAATCCAAATAATCAAGCCTCATCTCAAAAATTCAGAGTAATATTTCTGTATATAAGTTGTGTAGATAACAATAAAGATGAGGATAATAGTCTGAATAATCCAAAACCTACAAATTATCAAGCCTCGTCTCAAAAATTCAGAGAAATAGCATCACATATTCTTCTGTAAATTTTACATAGTTAGTACTTTTCAGCCACCAAAACTTTGATGACAGATCTCTGTTCAAGCCTGGAGCACTCTTATTTGCTGCCATTTTCAGTTGCCTCAAAACAAATATATTTGCAAGATTAAAGTAGATTTGGCTATAAACCAATTCCAAACAATGCAGAATTAACATTTATTAAAAGAACTTTGAAGAAAAAAAAAATTCCTTGAGTGACCCTTGTACTAACAAATTTCTTATTTATTTTCTTAAACGCAATGTTGCAATAATTGGATGAAGAGTGTCAAATCATTTTCTGAATCCTTTTTTTTTTTTTTCAGATTGCTAAAACATTGACTTTAGGGGAAGTTGAAGATCGGAGACAATCATCAATATTTAAGGTGAGAGACCAAAAGTGACATATTATTTGTTGTGAGAGGGGAGAGTTACCTTGTGGAGCAAAGCAAATGTGACACACTTGCAGGATGAGAGGAAACAAAAAATATGGCTGCCTTGGCACTAAAATTTAAATACTCGTAATCTCTAAGCAAAGAGACATGGCGATAGTAAATATTTAAGGTGAGAGACCAAAAGTGACATATTATTTGTAGGGAGAGGGGAGAGTTACCTTGTGGAGCAAAGCAAACCTGACTCACTTGCAGGATGAGAGGAAACAAAAAATATGGCTGCCTTGGCACTAAAATTTAAATACTCGTAATCTCTAAGCAAAGAGACATGGCGATAGTAAATATTTAAGGTGAGAGACCAAAAGTGACATATTATTTGTAGAGAGAGGGGAGAGTTACCTTGTGGAGCAAAGCAAACCTGACTCACTTGCAGGATGAGAGGAAACAAAAAATATGGCTGCCTTGGCACTAAAATTTAAATACTCGTAATCTCTAAGCAAAGAGACATGGCGATAGTAAATATTTAAGGTGAGAGACCAAAAGTGACATTATTTGTAGGGAGAGGGGAGAGTTACCTTGTGGAGCAAAGCAAACCTGACTCACTTGCAGGATGAGAGGAAACAAAAAATATGGCTGCCTTGGCACTAAAATTTAAATACTCGTAATCTCTAAGCAAAGAGACATGGCGATAGTAAATATTTAAGGTGAGAGACCAAAGTGACATTATTTGTAGGGAGAGGGAGAGTTACTTGTGGAGCAAAGCAAACCTGACTCACTTGCAGGATGAGAGAAAACAAAAAATATGGCTGCCTTGGCACTAAAATTTAAATACTCGTAATCTCTAAGCAAAGAGACATGGCGATAGTAAATATTTAAGGTGAGAGACCAAAAGTGACATATTATTTGTAGAGAGAGGGGAGAGTTACCTTGTGGAGCAAAGCAAACCTGACTCACTTGCAGGATGAGAGGAAACAAAAATATGGCTGCCTTGGCACTAAAATTTAAATACTCGTAATCTCTAAGCAAAGAGACATGGCGATAGTAAATATTTAAGGTGAGAGACCAAAAGTGACATATTATTTGTAGAGAGAGGGGAGAGTTACCTTGTGGAGCAAAGCAAACCTGACTCACTTGCAGGATGAGAGGAAACAAAAAATTGGCTGCCTTGGCACTAAAATTTAAATACTCGTAATCTCTAAGCAAAGAGACATGGCGATAGTAATATTTAAGGTGAGAGACAAAAGTGACATATTATTTGTAGAGAGAGGGGAGAGTTACCTTGTGGAGCAAAGCAAACCTGACTCACTTGCAGGATGAGAGGAAACAAAAATATGGCTGCCTTGGCACTAAAATTTAAATACTCGTAATCTCTAAGCAAAGAGACATGGCGATAGTAAATATTAAGGTGAGAGACCAAAGTGACATTATTTGTAGGGAGAGGGGAGAGTTACCTTGTGGAGCAAAGCAAACCTGACTCACTTGCAGGATGAGAGGAAACAAAAATATGGCTGCCTTGGCACTAAAATTTAAATACTCGTAATCTCTAAGCAAAGAGACATGGCGATAGTAAATATTTAAGGTGAGAGACCAAAAGTGACATTATTTGTAGGGAGAGGGGAGATTTACCTTGTGGAGCAAAGCAAACCTGACTCACTTGCAGGATGAGAGGAAACAAAAATATGGCTGCCTTGGCACTAAAATTTAAATACTCGTAATCTCTAAGCAAAGAGACATGGCGATAGTAAATATTTAAGGTGAGAGACCAAAAGTGACATATTATTTGTAGAGAGAGGGGAGAGTTACCTTGTGGAGCAAAGCAAACCTGACTCACTTGCAGGATGAGAGGAAACAAAAAATATGGCTGCCTTGGCACTAAATTTAAATACTCGTAATCTCTAAGCAAAGAGACATGGCGATAGTAAATATTTAAGGTGAGAGACCAAAAGTGACATTATTTGTAGGGAGAGGGGAGAGTTACCTTGTGGAGCAAAGCAAACCTGACTCACTTGCAGGATGAGAGGAAACAAAAAATATGGCTGCCTTGGCACTAAAATTTAAATACTCGTAATCTCTAAGCAAAGAGACATGGCGATAGTAAATATTTAAGGTGAGAGACCAAAAGTGACATATTATTTGTAGGGAGAGGGGAGAGTTACCTTGTGGAGCAAAGCAAACCTGACTCACTTGCAGGATGAGAGGAAACAAAAAATATGGCTGCCTTACTCTAAAATTTAAATACTCGTAATCTCTAAGCAAAGAGACATGGCGATAGTAGATCTGCATGTATACAAATTTCTCTCAAATTGCCGTACATAAAATGAGAAAAAAAAAAAACAGAATCAGAAAGATAAGTGATATGTTTTCCTTTTATGTGTATTGCATTATTTCTATAATCACTATTGTCTATATTTACATATCTATCAGTGTTGTTTAATAAATATTACCATGTGGTAGTTAAAAAAAAAAAAAGAAAACTAAATTAACATGGCTGATGCAGGAATAAACTCACGTCTCAAACCATTTAACACGGACTCAGACAGGACTAATTTAAGTGAAAAATGGAAATCCTGGCTTGAAGTATTTGAAGATGAACTTTATTTGCAAAGAGTCACAGATGATAACGACAAAATTATTTGTCTAAAAAGATACGCTGGAAAAGAATCAACTTTATTTATGAGGTCACAACACTGAGAAGGAAGTGAGATGCTTTGAATCATTGGATGAGTCATGTACGGAGACTGCTAGAAGATTGTTGCAGGACGAAAAAGTTTGTTGTAGTTAGAAAGAAATTGGACAAATCAATTTCCCAACCTAAATTATTCATTTATATTTGATCAACTTTGATGTCCGCCCTGTCAGCTGGGGCGCTAGAATGCACCGACTGCACCTCTGCAGAGGGGTAAGACTCCCCAAGTGGGGCCACCTGTTGGCCGTGGATGGCGACCCGTGATGCTTAAGGATAGAGCCTGGGTGGATTAGCAGTTCATGACATGCAATACTCCACTTTGGCCCTATCTTAGGCTAGACGGGCGGTCAGAGAGGCCCCCTCCGATCAATCAGCTGGTCACGTCAAGCCCTAGCACCTGTATGATTTTCCCAACCCTATTGCCCTTATGGCAAGCCCCAACCCCTTTTTATCATATGGGTGCTAGAAGGCGGTGACTGAGGGCCTACATGTCCTGGGAATGAAGTTAAACTCTATCTGATGGTAAGGTTCCATTTTTGGAGGTTTGGGGAATGTGGAGCACCCCTTCATCACCATTGCTCCCTGGTCCACTCTGACCCAGAGTGGTAGTACCTGTTAGGGTCCCATCTATGGGTTAAATAGAAAAACATGAGTTTATAAACAAAATTGTATTATGCATTAAGAATGAATTTATTTCACAACTTTGTCAGCATTAAATGACCCCCGAGGTTGATATGCCGTAAAACAAAACAAAACAAAAATCAACTTTGATGTAGAGATAAACTCTGTCTATATGGAGGTACCTGTAGTGTAATGATTATAATCATAAGAAATGGACATGGTGACACAACTTCAAATCCTGTACAAGGCTGGTTACATTTCACATTCATGCTAATACTCTTTGGAAAGGTATGAATCTCTCCAGCTATGGATAAATAGGGTAGACTAGGCTTTTTAACCTTGGTATGGCAACTGGTCTCTGAGAAGCAAAACTCTGAATTCAAACCTATTATTGTTTCACATCCTTCTCATGCAGATGGGCTGGTAAATACATAAACTCAGTTTGAAGAAATAATAGATTGGGTAAAATCCAACAAAATGTGGTTAAAAGTTGAGGAAGTAAAGTGGATTAAACACAATTTCAGTCAATTAATATTTCGCCTCTGTGTATTTACATAGCTTCATCGTTCAATTTGCCATTGTAGATTTTTTTTAAAAAACCTAGTGAACTTTTATTGTGTCTTCTTTTTAATTTTGTTAATTCCACATAGGTCAATACAAAATTCCTTGCTTGTCGCCAATCTGTTATATTGCAGTCCGAATAAGTAATGAATAAATGCAGGAGAAAATAATAGAAATCAACTATAAGTATTTTTTATGTTCAAAATATATACAGTATATATAGTTTTTTCAGACTAGTCCATTGTGTCAGTTAGGGGTGTTTTATCACTCCACAACACTAAGGTTTGTAGTAGCTTTTCAGTTTTAATGAATAGTGTGTACTATGGGATTAATAGGTTCCAATTAAAATTAGGTAATGTCACTATTTTAAAGATAAAATTATTAAAATTAGGTAATGTCACTATTTTAAAGATAAAATTATTAAAATTAGGTAATGTCACTATTTTAAAGTAATTTGGGGAGACTATTAGATAATTGATTGGTTGTCTATACATTATGTATGGTAGTGTAGAAATTGAAAACAACAGTGGTTCTGAATCATGAAAAAAAAACAAACGTCCAAGTGATTGACAGGACTTAACCTTTTACTGACCTTGGCTCTGATTGGTTAGAGCCGAGTGTGAGAACAGAAAGATAGTTAGAAAGCCAGTTTTAACTGGGTGATCAAACAGGACAAGTGGAAAATGGCGTCTGTCGTCTATAGGCCATTTCTTCATGCGTATGTTCTTACTTGGACTGAATAAAAGACATCTAAAAAAATAATCGAGTCTTGTGTTCGTTACTAAAATCAGCAATGGACACAATGATAAGAAGACCCAAGTAGTCCCAGACCAGAAAGAACAGAACCAGTCCAAATATGTGGTATATATATATATATATATATATATATATACCAAACCCTCCGCATAAGGACGATGTGACACAAGATCAGAGTTTAACAGGTTTGAATTAAGAGTTTTCCTTCTCCTAGACCTATCCAAGGCTGAAGAGCCCAGTCTGCCCTACTATTTACCATAGCTGGAGGGAGAATATGTTGATTCATACCTTTCCCAAAGGGTATTAGCACTATGTGAAATGCAAACAGTCTTGTCAGGGATTTGAACTCAGGTTGACAAGGCCATTTCCTACGACTCTAACCATTACACCACTTGCCTAGACGACCCAGCTTAGAAGAAGATAAGTATAAGAATAAGAATAGTCCAGTGGTAGTATGTAACAATACTTAACATTTTCTTTTTCATATAGTCTCTTTATTTCCTTTTTTAAGATAATAAATAATCTTTTTTTAAAATATCTTATTTTTTTTAATATCAAGAGACAATATTCTGATTGTAATGAAATTCTTTGTGGTGCTCGAATCAGCTAAATAAGCTACTTCTGTTAGCATCCTCTATACTCACCAGATTTAACGCCTTTAAACTATCATCTCTTTGGCTCCATGAAAGTGGGTTTGGGAGGCAAACATTATTCCAGTGACAAGGAAGTGAAATCTGTAATGAAGAAGTGGCTCAAAGAACAGTCAACAGAATTTTACAGGGCACGGATACATGCTCTCATTCAAAAGTGGAAAATTGCTATTGAGAGAAACGGTGACTATGTGGAGAAGTAGGGATGTGATCCACAGATGACCTGCTTCATTTTTGTATGATACATATTCCTGTGTTGGTAATTATTTTTGACTCACCTTTGTAATTGTTATAGGTGATATAACCTATCTACATAATGGAATGATCCTACTACTACTATAAGTAGCAAAGACAATTGTAGGTTGAAGAACAAGCGACGCGATTCAGTTCTAGACTGTATTGTCGGATGTAACTTCACCTTCCTTCTGTAAATTCTACTTTCTCTGTTCAATACACTTGTCAACTTTCACCAGTTTTTTGTCTTTATTTGTGACCCTTAACAACCCCGCAACAGTAATTATCTTATTTTCATTATTTTTCTTTTAGTTTTTTGTCAAGAAATTTCATGATATTATGATAAACAACCAAGCTAGCAAGAATGAAGTCAGTTTGGCAGTGAGAAGTTATGGACTTTTAGCAGCGGTAAGTTTTTTAAAAAAATTCTTAGGATGATATATTTTGTATGTTACTTAACCTTACATTAGTGCCCTGGGGTGTTTTGGAACCCCTGTAATTTTTAAAATGCTCATAATTCCTAGCTGGCAATTTGATTATTTCTCTCCATCCAAGTATTAAACTGATAAAGTGAGGGCATTGAGTACATAGTGGCAACATCTTGGCTCAGCTGCTGTGAAATATATGCATCATTCTTTCCTTCTTTTGGTATATATTTCATAAAATGTACAACATAGGTTTATGTAACAAATTTATTGTAATTATCATTTCAATAATTAAATATTTCTACTTCAAGTGATGATTTATATCACATTGTTGTTATATTGAATCTGATGTAATTTTTTTCATATTGATTATCATTGTACATATGATGGAGTATCCTGTGGGTATTTTTTAAATAAATGTGATTTGAATCACACACACATATATATATATATATTATATATAATAATAATAAAGAAATAACAAAAGACTTAGAGATCTTGCATTATAGACTATTTCGGGTAGCTTAGACAAAATGTCTAATTCTCCCGACTCATCAGATGCGAATGATGAATTCTTTATTACTTTTAAGGCATTTGAAAACAGATTTTTTTTTTCTCCCCTCCCTTCCTTTTAAATTGTCCTGTCCTGCTCAGCTGTAGAGTAATAAAAGATGTGAATAAAAAATAGGAATAATAATAATAATTATAATAATAATAATAATAATAATAATATTTTTATTTATATTTCCTATTTTTTATTCCCATCTTTTATTACTCTACAGCTGAGCAGGACAGGTCAATTTAAAAGGAAGGGATGTTTTCAAATGCCTTAAAAGTAATAAAGAATTCATCATTCGCATCTGATGAGTCGGGAGAATTAAACATTTTGTCTAAGCTACCCGAAATAGTCTATAATGCAAGATCTCTAAGTCTTTTGTTATTTCTTTAATTATAAATTTGCTCTGTGACTCTAACAATAAGAGAACACATTGAGCTCTCAAACTGCGACAAGTTGTTTTAAAAAACCTATGTCGTAAGGAAGATTTCTTCTCTGGACTTTTGGATTATATATATATATATATATATATATATATATATATATATACATAAATGCTGATAGGTACGTGTCTTGCGTCACTGATGCAGAAAAATCATATCCATGAGTCCCAGTGTTTTTTTTACTTCCCCCACCATTTCCAGCTAACTGTAAATATATTTGAATATTTTCATGGAAACGAATTACACTGTATGGGCTACAAGGTAGGGGTTAGATGGCTTTAGTTGTATATTAATAAAGACCCTACAATTTATTAAGAAACTTTAATTGGGACCCATCAAATTTCCTGGGGACTCATTCAAATCAAATCTGTGCGTCCCAGGATGCACTAAATTAAACAGTTATCAGCATCACTGTATATATATATATATATATATATATATATATATATTCATAGATGGGTTACCAGGTAAGTTGGTATTAGATGATTCTAAGCTGGACCAACAGCGGAATGTTAAAGTTGTTCAGGTCCAAAATGAGAGCTCATGTTCAATATTATTAGTAAAGAAAAGTGCTTGAAAATTGGCCATTTTTCAATTATAGATCTATTTTTACCCACAGATACCTGTGGGTAAAAAAAAGGTAGATTTTTCAATTTTTCTTTACCATATATATATATATATATATATATATATATATATATAATTTTTTTTATTGCATATTTGATTAATAACAATCAGCTAGAAAGCAATCAATGTTTATCAGTGACTGAAGAGATATACTAAAGCAGTAGTATGGATATATTTGACATAATAGTAACACTGCATTTTTTCACATTTGGGTGTGTAACACACCACCAAACTAACCATTTTGATAGCAGACTAATACTTCCCTGATGTGGTTGGGATCAAGGTGTAGTATCTGTTCCAGTTACTATACTTTGAGACTTACCTATTCCCCTTGGTTGTCCAGTGTGCTTCGGCCACTGGACCGGGTTAAAGTACAATTATTAGCGTCGATCCCAGAGGGCCATCTCTCCAGGCATTACCTGCCCTTTATGGACAGGGCTGGGTTTATTGCCCAGCGCCTGAGGCGCCCCCCCCCTTGAGGGGGAATGCCTGAAGGGATCGATGCAATTTTTGTTCTTTTCCACCCATGAGCTTCGGCTTGTGGGTGAACCCACGTTAAAACGAGGCCTTGTGCCCAGTCCATACAAGTGGGGTATGAGACAAATATCTTATACAGTTTGAAAATTGTTTTTTATTTGTAATAAAAGACAAACTAGATAATTGCTTTAATCAAATTTTATTCAATGTCACTTAACTGTGATCCAGTTAAGATTCTTTTTTGGTGCTTAAGGATGGAATCCTGGTGGCTGAGAAGTCCATGATATGCATCACTCCATCTTGGCCCTTAGGCTAGATGGGATGTTGGAGAGGCCCCTCTGATCAGTCGGCTGGTCACATCAATTCCAAGCATCTATATGATTATCTTGACCCTATTGCTCTTATGACAAACCTCCAACCCTTTTTTTATCATATATGTGCTAGAAGGCTGTGGTTGAGGGTCCTGTGTATGATGTTAAACTGCATCTAGTGGTGAAGTTCCAATTCTGGAGCTTTGTGGAGTACACTCTCTTGGCCCTCACTCCCAGGTCCACTCTGACCAGAATGGTAGTACCTGTTAGGGTTCCATCTATGGGTTGGTAGAAAAAAATGATTTAAAATGTTTTTAAAAAAATTTTCTTAAAAAAGTTTAAAGAATGAGTAAAACAAAATGCCTTAGGCATAAAATAACCCCACAAGGGTTGACAAACCATAAAATCCATCCAATCAACCCATACAAATTTACAAACCTCAAAATTTTTACAAGATGTATAAATTGTAATAATTTTTTTCTTTCAGCCATGCAAGAAATTTCTTTCAATTGAAGATGTCAGAGAAATGTTCAGAGAAATGTTGTGTCGCTGCAGACAACAATTTGAAGGGTAAGATGACATCATTGTTACTTTGTTTTTGAAGATTTTTAATAAATAAAAATATTACAGTCTAAATAGATGGTAGTGATTTTTATAATTGAAGTAGCAAGTGACTGTTAAATTCAACCCTTTAGTTAAGCACTGAATTATTCTTGTGTAATTCCATGTCAAATCATCCAGGTTATGTCACCCTCCCCCTTCAAGTTTTCTGAAATTTTTACTTGGTGTGGACTATGTTAAAGTAAGACAATCCCCAAAATTTGAGCTTCCAATTCCAAATATTGTCTGAGTTATATCGATTTTTGATTACAAAAAGTCGCCCCCCCCCCAATTTTGAGGGCTACAAATGTCACGCACACCCTTTAATTTTTCTTGAATATTTACTTGGTGTGGACTATATTAAAGTAAGACAAGCCCCAAAATTTGAGCTTCCAATTACAAATATTAGTTGAGTTATTATGTCAATTTTTGATTACAAAAAGTCGCCCTTTTTCGCACACATCCCCAAATTTTGAGATCTACAAATTGACATAACTCAGCCAATATTTGGAATTAGAAGCTCAAATTTTTGGGATTGTTTTACTTTAACATTACCCACACCTGGTAAAAATTTAAGAAAGATTGAAGACAGTGGGTGACAATTTTACTTTTTTCTGGATGATTTAACATGGAATTACCCTCTTACAAAATTAATAAAATCATCATCTTCCAATAATCAAAGTTTGGTTATAACTAATACCTAATAATATCTGTTTTCATTGTATGATATTCTATTAGAAATAATAAAATTCTGGTATCTTTGGTTTAGAAGAAAATTAACTTTTTATCAAAGAATTGTTAATTATTTATAGATGATATAGTTGATATTATCCTTGAATTTTTCTATTTACCCAGAGTTTTGAAACCTATCTACGAAGTATAATAAGATCTCACTGTAGATTTAAATTCAGAGATGTGTTTGTTTGGAAATGTAACTTTTTTGATTGTATTAAAGCCTGAACTCTATTAACATGTATATTTTTATACATTTTCTTTATCCTAATAGAGACGCTGATGAACGTAAGGATCAAATGTACAGTTTACCAAGTTATTTAGAAGCTTTAGCCAGCATTGTCAAGGAACTGGACTATGTAAGTTTGTTATTCAGTTAAAACACTTTATATATATATATATATATATTTTTTTTTTTTTTTTTTTATTTTGTACTATTCATATAACATGATGTACTTATTCCAGTAGGCACCCTGTCGTGTGTAATAAAAATGTCCCCATTCCGAGAATGCTACAATGCCGTGATGCTTAACGGCCTACAGGATATGCATGCATCAATTCATAGATAGAGACTGTCGAATAAGTATCAACTCGATCCAGATTCAAGAAGGATATGGAGAAAAAAGAATACATTCAATAACACATGTGAACCTTTCTGTCCACTAAGCGATGGTGTAGTGTCCCCAAAGCACCTGTGCAAGTAACTCTGCAGGCCAATTCCTGAGTATATATATATATAGTCACTCAGGAATATATATATAGGAGGATTAGAATAAATCCGACAAAATGTGCCAAAGAATAGAGGGTAAAACGTGGACAAAGAACAATACAAACAAACAGATGTAGGAGATATATTACGTCGCACATTGAGTGCAACTTCTTCAATCTTTTATTTGAAAGATTTGTACCTCATACATTTGTTTTTATATCACTTTCTCATCGCAGCCTACTCACACAAAAACAGAAGCAACTTCCTACAGGACTGCATAGATGAGAGAGTGATATAAAAACAAATGTATGATGCACAAATCTTTCAAATAAAAGACTGAAGAAATTGCACTCAATGTGTGACAAAATATATCTCCTACATCTGCTTGTTTATGTTGTTCTTTGTCCATGTTTTTCCCTCTATTCTTTGCCATATATATTGAAGAATAATTAATGTTCTAAGTGGATAATAGCAGCTCAGAACCGCGAAATTAGCCTATCTCAGCGGAATGCACTGCTAATAGAGAGATACAATCGCACAACACATACACTGTATCTACTTCAAAAGGGAGACACAGTGTCTGTACAACGTCCAAACAACCATCGGTGGGACATAACAGGCAGAGTTGTTGAAACACTCCCCAATCACCAATACCGAATCGGGATTGATGGACCAGGTAGAATCACATTGCAGAATCGCCAAGCACCAGTGGCCCCTGTCCCTATTCCTAGCGCTTTGCCTGAGCCCCCTGAACCAATATTTGAGGATGTCCCACAAACCAAAAGAATGGTAACTTCAACTAGGGACCAAGCCTCACCCAGTGTCACTCCAACCCCTAAGCCAATGCCATCAAAAGTACCCCGTGCATTATCAAGATTACTCCCCTGTAATCGGCCGGGTCGAAAGGAACTAATTCCCCCTCAAAGGCCACTACACCTGCGCAATGGGAGGGGAGATGAAGAATAATTAAAGTTCCAATTACCATTGAACTGGGAAGACAAGGCAACAAACGGTTGTAACTGAAATACAAACCCGAATGTCACAAAGTCTACTGCAGAATGACAGGATATATATAAGACTCCACAATGTCATTCAAATCAAGCAGCCAATCAGAACTCAGGGAATGGAATGACCCAAATCACCCAAATTCATGAATGGGTCATTCTTGATTTCTATATATACCAACTGTCTTGGACACTGCTTAAGTTGTACTTAGTTAACTGCTGTTATTCAAACCAACCGTAGACTTACTGACTTCAATATATATATATATATATATATATATATATATATATATTAGGGTAAATCAAAACATTTGCAGTATTTTCATACATGCTAGTTTGCTGCATGTATATCATGTGATCAAAGCAGTGGTAGGTACCTGCTGCGATTGGTTAGTATCATGGTAATTGGTGCACTGATACTAGGGGTGGGCAAATGAATACTTTTTTTCCTAAAAAAAAGACAAGTGTTTTATGGCCATTTTTACTACTGATTATGATTCTGATGAAATCTTTATCATATGGGTGCTAGAAGGCGGTGGCTGCGGGTCTACATGTCCTGGGAATGACGTTAAACTCTATCTGATGGTGAGGTTCCAGTTTTGGAGGTTTGGGGAATGTGGAGCCCCCCTTCATCACCATTGCTCCCTGGTCCACTCTGACCCGGAGTGGTAGTACCTGTTAGGGTCCCATCTATGGGTTAAATAGAAAAATGTATTTATAAAAAAATTGTATTATCCATTAAGAATTGATTTATTTCAAAACTTTATCGGCATTAAATGACCCACTGAGGTTGATATGCCGTAAAACAAAACAAACCAATCTGATGAAATCCTTGATCTAGAATGTCATTTTAGGCTGGTTCTGTGCTGAGTTTCAAAATGCTGGTTAGAAAGATTTTTTCTAAATAACATGCATTGTGGGCTTTAAAAGACGCACAGGTGAAAGCCCTGTCAGCTGAGGCTTTAGAATACACTGACTATGGTCATAGAGGACCCCTCTGATCAATCAGCTGGTCATGTCAAGCCCTAACACCTATATGATTGTCCCAACCCTATTGCCTTTATGGCCAGTCCCAACCCTTTTTATCATATTTGTGCTAGAAGGTTGTAGCTGAGGGTCTTAATGTCCTGGGTATGACATTAAACTCTATCTGATGGTGAAGTTTTAATTCAGGAGCTATGGAGAATATGGAGTACCCCTTCATCACCATTACACCCAGGTCCACTCTTACCTGGAGTGGTAGTACCTGTTAGGGTCTCATGTATGGGTTAAATAGAAAAACGTGTTTAAAAAAAATTAGTTAAAGAAATAATGAGTACCCATGAATAAAACAAAAACGTCTTTGGTATAAAATAACCCAACAAGAGTTGACATGCTGTAAAACCCAACCAACCAACACACAGGTGAATGTGGGAATGTAGTCTAATTCAGGAAGTTCTGCTTTACAATTTCAAACTGGGCCATAATTGTTGCAAAAGCAAACAAAAACATTAGTTGTTCAAAAGGTGCAGTTGATTACAGTACATTCCACACTTGACGGTTAGTCTCTAAAGCCTGTCGAACAATTCACATATTTAGGTAGTAATATCTCATCTACAGAAGGCGATGTACAATTAGGGAAGGCATGGTCAGGTATAAACAGATTATTAATCATATGGAATTCAATCTCACTGACAAGTTAAAACAACAAGTCTTCCAAGCTATGGTTGTGTCAGTGCTGCTGTATGGCTGTACCACTTGGAGAATAAGTTAAATAGGAGCAGCACAAGAATGCTGCAAGCGATCTTGAACAAATTGTGGAAACAGCACCCCCACAAGGAAGCAGCTGTAATGGCGACTTGCCCCTTATAACACTAACCATCCAAGTAAAATGGACAAGACATGCTGGGCACTGATGGAGAAGCAAAGACGAACTCATAAGTGATGTTCTTCTGTGGAAGCCAACACCAGCAGCGACCTACATCAACCAGCTTTGCGTGGATACTGGATATATCGCCGAGGACCTCCCAGGACAATGAATGAGAGATTGAACTTCTGATATCTTCAACTCTTCTGCTATCTCATGCAACTTCAATTTATGATTGGCCAAAAGGAGTTTTTTGGAGTTTTTTGGTGTTTTCCGGGACAACTTCCGAATTTAGGCAACCTGAGCATCCAGCATCAATTGTGTCTGTACAACCAAAGTCAGCATACCAGCTCTTAACCATTGTTTCCAATGGAGCAGAGTCTGAATAACACTTATCAAGCTTTGCTTCAACAATATTTTTTCCCATCAGAAAGTAATGCTTTATGAACACATGAAATTTAGATTTTTCCATTGTTTTGAAAATTTACAACAGTAGGTTCACTTAAATAGCTGTAATTTGTAACCTAATAATCCGATTGGGCTCAAATTTTGACATGTGCTCTTTGAAGGTTAGTACTTTATAAAAATCATAGGGATGTTTATTAGTGGCGTCATCTATATGTCAGGCCCGGAACTTATTGAGTGATGTGTTATTATGGGTCAGATATTAAAATATTACCTCTGTTCTAATAATTTGCAACATTTACATATACATTTCATACACTAACTGTATCTTTCAAAGCCTCCATGCTTCCTGTAGTCCGCCAACACTATACCTGATGCCACTCTCCACATACACATGCATGCATATTACTACTGTGAACTGTTCATGTTCCTGACACAACATTATTCTGTGTACTTGACATGAGACTTTGATGAGTTGTGGTGCACCTGAGCACTGTACACAATAAATTATATTACATTATTATAACAACTATTATGGGATTGTGACTTAATTTAAAAACGAAAATTTCTCTTATATTTTCATAAGAATTTGTTAATATTTTCTTTTACAGGTTTCTGAAGAATCTCTGATAACTCTTGAACATTTACTTGTCTTGATGCTTGAACATTTCCCACAAGTGTATTTTCGAAAACAATTTCTTAGCACAAAAGCAGCTGTCAAACTGATGTTGGCACTTATGCCCATGGAAACGGTATTCAGGGAATTCCTCTCTGGAGCAGGTAAAAAACAAATCATTTTTTAATAAATAAAATAAAATTGGAATCATTATTATTCACTGATGTTTATAACAGTCTAGTGTTTTCATTTTTATTTCCAATCTGCTGACCAGGTCTGTTGAATATGACTTTAACCTATCTCACATATCTCCACTCCTTTTTATCATATAGGTGCTAAAAGATCATCAGCATTTATTACTACGCAAGAAATTAATGAAAATTATTTCTACTATTTAATACACATATAGTTAAACAAATTTATCTATCTATCATATATATATATATATAATGTGCGATTTTAACAAAACCTGTTTATATATATATATATGTACACAAATTTGGCGTTAAATAACCCACAAGGTTTGATATGCTATTAAATAAAATAACCAAACTATCTTTTTTTTCACTTATCACAAAATTTCAATCATTCAAGGGGGGATAACTCTTATTTTAACAATTTTTGACATTTACTCTTCAGCTTAATTTTAAGTGCAGATTAGTTTGCTAAAAGTATGTAAATCTTTTTCCAGTGTATCAAGGCTTGATACGGACATGTTCTCATGCTGTTGTTCTGGAAGCTGAATCCTCCACAGATGCCATGCCTGTAACCAACTTTAAAAAGCAAATCTCATATAAAGATTACATGGATTTATGGTCCGGGTTGCTTAATAGTGTCAATAACAAGGTATGTAAAGACACTTTTGTAATTTCTTATCTAGATATCTCTTAATTTGCATAATTCCTTTAAAAAAATGACAGAATTATTTACATACTAGAAGTGGCTACCCAGCATCACCTGGGTAGAAGGTGGGGGTAAAAAATGTTTGTCTTGCAGATCTATTGTTATTGAATCGCGAGTTGGATCCTTGCAGGATGCCCCATAAAAATCCCCATGTAAAAAAGATCTTGCGTTGATCCAGCTACTCTGAAACAAAATATTAAATGCAGAAAAAAACCTATGCTGTTATCATCTAGATTTTATTTTTTAATCATCTTCACATATAAATCAAATCTTCATTATTTTTGCTCAAACAGCAAGATCTGGTGATAGAGATTGTGTATATAAATTTACTTTGTCATTAATTGTTTTATTTTCAGAGTTTCCTCTGGACATATATACATATACCAATTGCCCTTTATAGATATACTACAAGCAGCTACCCAGCATTGCCTGGGTAGAGGGAGGATAAGAAAAGTTACTCTCTCAGATCCATTGATTGTTTTGGTCTTCCATAATTGATTTGTTTATGTTTTAATCATGAACGCCACCAATGACTTTCCCATCTCTTACTATTCAAATTCACGAATATGAATAAAATCTTAATTATTTTTGCACAAAAAGCAAGATCTGGTGATTGTGCATGTGTATATATATATTTACTTTGTCGTTAATTGTTTTATTTTCATAGTTTCTTCTGGACATACATACACACAAACTGCCCTTTATATATGTATAGATATAGATATAGATGATATCAAATATTTAATGTGTATATTTATTTACTTTGTCATTAATTGTTTTATTTTCATTGTTTCCTACATACACACCAACTGCCCTTTATAGATAGATGGATCATTGGTTCCCAGTGAGGTGGTCAAGCAGACATTAAGCCATATCTCCACTAAAAATAATGCCATAATGGTCAAGGTTTCATTGGAAACATATTGTGGTAATTTTCACCTTTAGTTGTTAAAATTCCTAGCATAAAATTGTGCGTGCGCATTATCTGAAATGAACTTAATTGTTATAAACACATTTTATGATATTTTTGTGTTAAAGCATGCAATTGTATTTTTTTCAAAAAAGTTTCTAAGATTTGTTTATTTTGCACGGAGACTTAGCTCAGTCGGTAGAGCATTCGGCTAAAAAACCACAAGGTTCTTAGTTCGATACCGGTCCTCGCCAACTCAGCGTATGAGTAGCACAGGGATCTGTGCGGTAAAGTAAGGAGCTGATGGTAGGTATGGCGCTCCACCTCAGATGCTAAGATAATCTCCTTGGTGTAGCGCAAGTGAAAAGGAGATAGACTCCCTCACTGATTGGCTGATACCGACTTTAGGCCACCCCGACGACTTTACTTATTTACTTTCAAAATCACCACCGACTTGGTTCAAAGTGAAAGTCAAGGGAGGCTACTCTAATTGCCTTATTTGCTAGGAATTTTGACAACTAAAGGTGAAAATTACCCATATTGTTATTGAGAAATTTAATGAAATAAACATTTTGTAAAATTTTTCAATAAATGGGGATCTGAGGCCCTAAACATGCATTTTGCCAATTTCTTCTATTTCAAGTGAAGGATGCTAATTTAAACATAATTTAATTTAAAATGATTCTCTGCTAATTGTTAAGAGCTCATTGGAGTTCTTTGAAAATTTTCCAGTAATTTGGGTTCTGTGATGCGAAAACTCCATTTTAACTGAAGAATATTAGTTTTGATATGATTTTCTTTGAAATAATGCTATGATGGTGGTTAATGGCTCAAGGGAAGCATATTGTTAAGGGCTATGTAATAAAATAGACATTTTTCAAAATTAGGAATCTTGTTTTTTTCCCATTTCTCCTATTTTAACAGAAGGATTCTAGTTCTGACTGAAGTATTTCTTTTAAAATGAAGATCTTGATGTAGTGATTTAGAGATTGTTGGAAGTGTATTGTTAAGGGGAATTTGATAAAATACACATGTTGCAAAATATTTAAACAATTGAAGGTCTGTTTTGCCCATTTCTCTATTTTAGCTGGAGAATGCTGATATTTTGGCTTAATTTCCTTAAAAATGCTCTTCTTATAGAGATCAAGGGCTTGTTGCTAGAGAGTATATTCCTTTTTCACTAGCGCTAGACCAAGGAGATTGTTTTTGCATCTAAGGTGAAGTGCCACGCCTACCATCAGCTCCTCACTTTACTGCAGAGATCCCTGTGCTACTCATATGCTGAGTTGGCGAGGGCCAGTATCGAACCAGGAACCTTGCGATTCCTAGGCAAGTGCTCTACCAAGGCCCTCTAAGATATCAGAAGGCCTGTTCATAGGAGGTGTGACGTCACAAAAGTAGGCCTTCTTCGAGCCTTCGAAATAGATATCGTTGTCAAACTCGTAAAGACAGTAAATAAACAAAACAATATGTTACGTTTCATTAAACTTTAATAACTGAAATTCGTTCATAATTTTATTTATTTCAAATTTGAAAACAATTTTTATAAATTATAACAAACATTGTTTTGATTTGCATGCTTTTTATTTTAATTTTAAAAAAAACCTGTAAAGGCAACGTTGAGGTACACAAAAAACACATACCGTTACATTAAACTTTAATAACTGAAATTCGTTGATATTATTATTTTTTTAAATTGAAAACAATCTTTTATAAATGATAATCAGCATTGTTTTGATTTACATGTTTTTTTTTATTTTAATTTAAAAAAACTGTAAACTGAAATATGAATAAATGAACAATCAATTATTAGATAAACAGATAAACAAATTACAATAAATGTAAATAAATATATTAAATATAAATTTGATAAAGTTTAGATAAATTATAATCAGCATTGTTTTGATTTGCTTTTTTTTCAATTTTAATGATTATTCTGTAAATTTACAATGTTGTAATTATCAAGTGATTACAGGAACAACTAAATTATGAATAAAAGAACAATCAATTATTATATAAACTGATAAACAAATTACAAGTAAATGGTGAATAAATATTGTTGATTAAATGGTAAGCTCAATTTTAAAACTGATAGCATTCTAATTTTTTGTTCACACTCAAGCACTTGCCATATTGAGATATTATACTGATCACCACTAAGTCGCCAATATTGACCAAACCTTGCCTCAATGTGATCAGTTTGAAATTTGCCAGGTAATATGGATAGCATTTCCAATTCTTCCATGCAATACTTAGTCAGTTCTAGAAATGCATAGGTTGTATGATGCAAAGCAGTGAAAATTTCCTTGTTAATTTGCCATTTTTTCTAGAAATGCTATTCCAAGATTCTAACCAGTCACAGAATACAGAGAGAAATCTAAAACTTTCTTCATTTACTCTAAGTGAATTACAGTATTTATGTCTAAGCCAACAACCTTTATATGGTTTTTTTACATTCATTATTGTCTACCAAATATAAAATATGTTTATATATTCTGCAACTTCTGCAAAATTAGGCAAACATTCTGTTTTCCTAATGTCAATCATCCCTGAATAGTGTACTCATTGAAAATTTGCAGAACTAAATTAACAAGCCTTTCAAGACTAGTAGGAGAAAGAGCTTCTGAGATCAATTTATAACAATATTTCAAAATTGACAGAGATTCCAGGGCATGAAGTTTCTGTAATGTAACAAAATTGGGCACTTTGGATACTATTTAATTCATGATTTCCATTTTGACAACATTTTGGAAACAGCATGCATTTAGTTGCATCTTTTTGACTAAGCCAATTGTTTTTAATGCATTTTAATATATGTAGTCGAATAGGAAGAAAAGAGGCTGAGACATAACAAATGCGTGTGGATATACAATGAAAAGCTTTTTTTTTATAAGAATTTATTTCATTTTTATTGTTATTAGAATCATTATTATTACTATTATTATTAGAATAATTTCATTATTATTAGAAGCATTATTATTGCTATTAGAATCATTATTATTATTATTAGAATCATTATTATTACTATTATTATTATTAGAATAATTATTATTACTATTATTATTATTAGAATTATTTCATTATTATTAGAATCATTATTATTATTATTGTAATTAGAATTTTTTCATTTTCATTATTATTAGAATCATTATTATTACTATTAGAATGATTTCCTTATTATTAGAATCATTATTATTATTAGAATTATTATTATTATTATTATTATTAGAATCATTATTATTATTACTACTATTATTATAATAATCTTAATATTACTTTTATTATAATTATCTTATTACTATTATTGCTACTATTACTATTATCAGAATTATTCTATAAGAATAATAATGATGATAATAAAGATAACAATAATAATAATGTTAACAATAACAATAATAATAACAACAACAAAATGATGATGATGATAATGATAATGATAATGATAATAATAATGATAATGATAATAATAATAATAATAGTAATTGTTTTATTCATAAATAAAAAAAATCTTTTCTATTTTTTCAATTTATTTATTTACTTTTTTTATTTCATCGTTATTTTTTTTTTCCTACTTGACTTTATTTTTGGTAAGTCAGGTTCTGGGGTTAGTAGTTATTTTATTTTCTAAACTGCACATAAATATTTTAGTTCAGAAAATATTTCAAGATTCGTTAAATAAATGAAAACAATTACAAAAAAAAGTCAAGTATTTTGAATCAGATTTTTAAAACTAATTTTAATTTCAAAATTTAGTTTGATGTGTTGCAAATCGTCGTCAAAATTTTCTGTTTTAATTTTGACGACAATTTGCAAGTTTAGCACAATAACAATAATATCCCTTTCTTATTTGAATGAATTTATCGATATAAATTCATTCAAATAATAAAAAAAAATAACCTTATGTGCTTATTAGACAGACAAATATTAATTTTCTCGCTTTTAAGAGTAATCAAAACAATTGGGGTCAATTTTATTTTAAAGACTCATTTATTTATGAATAAAACTATTCAAAAATATTGTTATGAATATCAGAATTATTTTTTTATGTTTATAAAAAATATTTCTTTAGGAATTTAATGAATTAATATCGAGAATTTCTTTATAGATTATTTTTTAAATATGAGTTTTAAACACGCTGTCTTATAAATGTAAAAACATTTTATCTTCATAAGACAGCGCGTTCATTATCTTAAACACGATTTTGTGAATTACAAAGACTTGAAAATATTTTAATTATTAAAGTTTCAATCAAATTTACTTAGTTTTAATACAAAAAAATAACTTACCTACTATTTTTTAAAGTTTTGTCTTCATAGTATAGATCCATTTTTCATATAATTCTTTCTCTTTTGTGAACGAAAAAACAAACACTAAACTGTGTGGCATCTATATAAATTCCATTAAAAAAGGGA
>CM042181.1:26003541-26026041 GCA_023376005.1 Doryteuthis pealeii | reverse complement strand
AAGCATATTATTAGGAATTTTTTTGGGGGTGTTTTGAGGGTCATTTTTTTATTTCATAAACACAGAACACCAGCTGATGTTTACATTCCAGATAAAATCTGTAATCTCATTGGCTAATTGAATTCGGAGCTATTTTCGTTCTATACGTATTTTAA
This sequence comes from Doryteuthis pealeii, assembly GCA_023376005.1. Classification (NCBI taxonomy): domain Eukaryota; kingdom Metazoa; phylum Mollusca; class Cephalopoda; order Myopsida; family Loliginidae; genus Doryteuthis; species Doryteuthis pealeii. The sequence continues at coordinate 26,025,886 of CM042181.1, read as the reverse complement.
TCACTTAAAACTTATTTTATTAATTCTTGCGACAATAAACATGCGCGAAAAAAAAATTGGAATTTTGAGGTGATATCATTTTAATAATAAAGGACAATTTATTCGGCCACTTTTTACATCCGACACAATTGAACGATAATCGGCTTGGGACTGTAGCCTATAGGTCATCAGTGTCACAGGTTAGGAAGGTGAGGCTGGTTGGTATCGTCAGACAGCTAGTCTCTAGTGAGCATTTGTGTCAGACTAGACACGAGGGGACCAAGCCAGCTATGTTAGGGATAAAGACTATGAACTGGATGAAGGACAAGGACAACGGAGTTAGACAGTTCACCCGATGAAAACTGACACTTTTTGGATCATGAGATCAGGGAGGGAGTGAAGGGAAATAAAGTGAATTATCTTATGAGACTACAGATTGAACACACCCTCCAGATTGTGAGTAGTGATTCCTGGTAAGTGTCCTGTCACCCCTGTTGGTTGGAATGGTTCAGCCAATGAGGAGGTATAAAGGCCAAGGCAGTTTCTCTCAGGGCGAATTACTGTTCTTAGCTGGGAGAACCAGTTGTCTGTGGCAGTCTTACTGACAATGTTTGTGTGAGAATAGAAGACTAGATGAATTTTTAAAAATTACTTGGATCAAGCTATTTCAGCAAACAATGACTTTCATGCTAACAATAATTTCTTTATAATAGACATAGGGATTCTTCAACTTTTCTGTCTGATCTAAACCTGTTCTTCTGTTTTTCAGCTTTGTACTCTTTGAATTCTTCTTTGAGATTAAAGATAATGTCAAATTTATTTTCAAAAAGCTCAACCACATTATTAAAATCAGATTCTTTTTCAAATCTATTCTTGTATTTCTTGAAATTAGCATAGAACTCAATATTACTTTACTGTCCTGTCAGCTGGGATGTTGGAATATACTATCTCTGCAGAGGGGTAAGACCCCGAACCACCAATGAGGCCACCTGTTGGCCATGGGTGGCAACCTGTGATGCTTTAGGATGGAACCCTGGTGGCTGAGCAGTCCATGAAATGCAACACTCCACTTTTACCCTTACTTGGGCTAGACGGGCAGTCAGAGAAGCTCCCTCCGAGCAATTAGCTGGTTATGTCAAGCCCTAGCACCTATATGATTGTCCTAACCCTATTACTCTTATGGCAACCCCCAACCCTTTTTTATTATATATGTGCTAGAAGGCAGTGGCTGAGGGTCTTCTTGTCTTGGGTATGACATTAAACTCTCTTCTTGAAATTCTAAAAATGCTTTATTTTATCTTTTCTAGTCCATTGAACTTGAAATGTTTTCATGCATTTATGTTGACAAAAAATATTTTTGTTTTATTTTCCAGGAATTGGCATTGATTGGATACAGCATTGAAGAGAGAAACAGATTAACTGAACTTTTATATGATGAAATAATGTCATCGATTTTAAGAATTCTTAAGAGGTTGGATTTATCTGTTACACAAGGTGGTAGTCTTGTAGAGGTAAGGAAAAATACTTTTTAAAAAGTTTATACAAATCAATCTCACAGGATTGGTGTATTCCATAGAGGTATACAAAAGTAATTTTGGTGATACATGGTGTTACAGTTATCATAATAAGATATGGATAGGGTCCTGAATTCAAAACCTGGACTTGGCTGTTTGTACTTCACATTGGGAAAGGTATGAATCCAACCCTCCCTCCAGCTATGGGTAAATAGTAGGACAGACTGGACTCTTTAAGCATGGCTAGGTAACCAGTCTAGGAGAAGGAAAACTTTGAATAAACTCTACTTAAAAATTGACCTTGTGTCATATCCTGCTCGTACGGAGGGGTTGGTATATATATATATATATATATATATATATATCAAGCTGATCCTGACAAAAAATGGCATAAAAATCATCAAATTTAGCTTGAATACCCTATAAGATGGTTTCAGCTCAACAAATGGATATGCTACGTCACTAGTACATTTTTTGTTGTTTCTCTTGGGGAATATCAACTACTTTAAAAAAAATTTGTAAAAATATTTTTTTCCTGATGATGACCTAAGGTCAGGACAAGTCAAGAACAATCAAAAATAAATAACATAAAAGAAATATTCATATTTGTCTCATCACTTTTGTTCATATATTATATATATATATATTTACATATATATATATATATATATTTTATTTCTAAACTCCGACAGTATAAAAAAAAACCCGGCTTTATAGTTTGTAATTACACAATACAAACTTTTTGCCTGGAGAAAAAGAATATGTAAAAAAAAAGAAAAGACCAAATCATATGCATCTCTTGAAAAAAATCAAATGGTACTATAAAGATAGTCAAAAGAAAAAAGAGTTGCTTAAGTTAAATATACTAAAGTGCCCAATACAAAAAGTAGAGCTAATAAATAATTATCAAGAGTCAGAATTATCCTGATGATCCATATCTACCTAGGAGAAACCTAGGTAGATATTCTCTTACTCTATTATATATATATATTCGAACATCTCAGAAATTCTCTGTATTTCAACCGATTTGATTTAAAACACCAAGGATTTACTCTGACGAAGGCCGTTATTTCTTTGTATACTAAAAAAAAAGTTTTTGTAGTTTTTCTATTTTATTTTATTTTGTATTTAAAATAATAATAGATAGAATACACGTATACATGAATAAACTCCTGTCCGAAACACATGTCAGTAAAATAAAATAAAATAAATCCTATTTTATCCATTCAATATTTTCTTTCCTTTATTTTTCATTTCAATGTATATATATATATATATATATATATATGTATATATATACTTTTTCCTTTATGCATGTTATGTTAAATACGATGAACATTTAAATGTCTGGTGAGTTTCTTCTCAATCTTTTCCAGTTTTCTGGCATCGGGGTGGAGTTGGTTGCTGTAGGTACTAGGGATGAAAGCTTTGGTGGACATATTGGACCATATTACCTTTAGGCACCCATTTTTGATTTCGATTGAGAAAGAACATGTTTTTCATTTACACCGTCAATATCCGGTTGTTTGTTAGGGGTTAGGGTTAGGGGTTAGTTTTATAATTGTTGTGGGGTTTTTAAGGGTCAAAAATAAGACTGGTGAAAACGGATACAAATATATTGAACAAAAATGAGTAAAAATTACAGAAAAGAAAGTGGACCATACAGTTGCGTCTGACCATACAGTTGTGAACTGACTCGCGTTGCTTGTCCCCCAAGCCACAATTGTCCCTGCTACTTATAGTAGTGGTCGGTGCATTCCATTTATGTACATAGGTTATATCACCTATAACAATAATTTTTTTAAAAAATCTAAAAATCGTCTGTTAAAACAACCGGATATTGATGGTGCAAATGAAAAACATGTCCTTTCTTAATCGAGATCAAAAAGGGGTGCCTAAAGGTTATATGGTCTGACATATCAACCAACTCCACCACGATGTTAATAAACTGCCTAGAAAACAGACAAAGATTGAGAAGAAACTCATCAGGCATGAAATGTCCATCGTGTTTAACATAATATATATATATATACACACACACACAGATGCTGATAGGTAATCGTATTTATGCGTCCCAGTGTTTTTTTTTTTTCCCCCCACTATTTCTAGCTAACTGTAAATACATTTCAATATTTTCTTGGAAACGAATTACACTGTGTGGGGTACAAGGTAGGGATTAGATAGCTTTGGTTGTTCATAGATAAAAACTCTATTTATTAAGAAACTTTAGTTGGATCCCATTAAATTTCCCGGGGACTCATTCAAATCAAATCCATGTGTCCCAGGATGCATTAAATTAATAAGCTATCAGCATCACTATATATATATATATATATATATATATATATATAGTAGTAGTAGTTCAACCTGTTAAAAATCTGTGTTAAAATAGACCTTGTGTCACATCCTGCTCATGTGGAGGGGTTGGGTAAATACATAAAATAGTATTATAAGATAAAATAAGTTTGCAAATGAAGAATTTATCACACAACTATATAGATATGTTGTGTTAATCATGATTTTTATTTTTTATATTTAAAAGCAAGTATCTGAAGAATCTACAAGTAACAATAGCACTGATTTCATGGAATCAGCAGATCCTGTCTTTGGCCTTAAACCCAGCCGTCTCCAAGATCACCTCATCCTTGTGAATCTTGTCAACTTTTGCAGGTAAGCTATATGATTTGTTTTGATGGTTTGTATTGTAAATTAATTACAATCTTATATATCCATTGAGTTCCTCAGTAGGAAGAACCTCTATTAGCATTAGTATAACTATGATATAAATAAGTAAAGTTGCCTGGGTGGCCTAATGTTGACATCAGCCAGACAGCGAGGGAGTCTATACCCTTTTCACTAGCGCTAGACCAAGGAGATCGATTTTGTGTCTGAGGTGGTGCGCCAAACCTACCATCAGCTCCTCACTTTACTGCACAGATCCCTGTGCTACTCATATGCTGAGTTGGCGAGGGCCAGTATCAAACAAAGCATCTTGTGATTCTTACTCCAGTGCTCTACCGACTGAGCTAAAACACTGAATAAACGGAAGGAAAGACTAGGCTATTTAATATCTATATATAGTGGAGATTTTGTCTGTAACCAAAACTATGTCACTGCTTAGGTCACAGTAATTTCAGGAATTATGTAACTTCATCAATAAGTATTTAATTCATAGTCAATATTATTACCATTGAATATAGTCAATCATTATTACCATTGAATATAGTCAATCATTATTACCATTGAATATAGTCAATCATTATTACCATTGAATATAGTCAATCATTATTACCATTGAATATAGTCAATCATTATTACCATTGAATATAGTCTATTATTATTACCATTGAATATAGTCAATCATTATTACCATTGAATAATGCGAATGCACTATTATATGTAATAGTATTCAACAAAAGATTGTCTACTGTACTTTTTAAAACAAGTTTTAATAAATACATACCTGGTATTATTGATTTCTATATATAGACTGTTTTGTTTTAATATATATCTAAAGTCATCTAACATATAGAATTTTACGAGAAAATTTTTTAGAAACAAAATATTATATAAACTTGTCTTAGTCTAAATTTTAACAACGATAATTTAATCTGTGAGATTCAACCGAAATTAGTTTGTTTAAATTTATTTAAAAAAATGCAAAAACTATGGTTTATTTTTATTTGGTTTTACATTATTTAAATAGCTTTCTAATTTTTATTTATATGAATTTTCTTTTTCTTTAAAAATTAAATAAAGTTATTCAATTTAATGCTTATTTGATAAATAAATGCTTACTTTAATGAATATGAAATTTATTAAATCTCTAAGAAAATAAATTAAAAGCATAACGATATAACTCGGATTGAGTACTTGCTGATAAAATCTTATGATTTAAATAAAGCTGTGGTTATCTGATCAAATTCACTAGGGTTGAAAAAAAAAGAAAAAAATAGATAAAGTTCAATTATGAAAATTTACACATTTATATAAACAGAGATATATTTCTTTCTTGAGTTGATTGGGTTTAGAACAGTGGATGACTTTGGATGATTCTGTTATAAATTGATGTTATAATAATAATAAAATTATTTACTTAATTTGCTCTTTGAAATATTTATTTGTATGTTATTATTTTTTTTTTTTTTTCAGTGATTTCCTCCCTCAAAATAATTTCCAGATGTTTGATCGATGGCTTCTGCAATTTACAGAATCGATAGTTATATTGTCTTCAAGGCAAGTAAATAATTTTCATCAATTATATTTATGTTGTATTTGGATAAAAGGATGTTTCCCTAGAAACAGTTATTAGTATGCCAGGCCAGGTAATTTCCCTTGATAGCATCATTGTTATATCATGACTACACTTCATTTTTTTTACATTTGTGCATTATGTACTATACATGAATCTTTGAGTTGTAGTGCACCAGAGCACTGTACACAATAATTTCATTATGTTCACTCTTATGAGTTTTTCACACCAGTGTTAGCTAATGGTCTTTTGCTGGAGTCTAAGTGACAACAAGTCTCCTCGGGTCACCAGGACTCTTCTGAGTATTCTAGCTGATTTCAGCAATGCTGTTTTTTGCCAAGAAATGGGGATATTTAAATGCTTAGTATTTCCCTTCATGCTATGTCTCAGATCAATCTGGGTTACTTAGCAGTGTCCATCTCCTTTCCATTCATTGCAGAGAGATAAGACTCAACTCCTTTTAATTGAAGCTGTGTGTAGCAAGATCAAACGGCAAAACTCACAAACCTGTGATGAGCCAACAACGGTCCGTTGGTTGAAGAGACAGTGAGTGGCATGTTGTACGTGTTGGTGGAAGCAGAAATGTGATGAGTCCGACTAGTGGTGAAATTGTGAGTGTCCTTGAGGCCGCGATTTGTAGTGGCAAGTCTCATAGCTGGCGAGATGAGAGTTGTGACGTGTCTCAGCCAGACTGAGTATAAAAGGAGACAGTTGGACAGTGGCGAGGAAGAAAAAATACGACGGACTCAGTTTATCAAAATCCATCTCAAGTGTTACAGTGTCTTTGGAAGAATCAGAATTGCATTTCGTTTGCTAGACTGTGATTCTTTACAAATGATTATTGTTCTTTATTACTTGGAACCATATAATTGATTGCATAAAAAAACCCCAAAAAGGCTGACAATAAGCAAACAATGGTTTACATGCCATAAAAAACAATAAACCTAATATGAAAAGGTATTATATACCATCAAATATTCTAAGTACAAGGGTGTGTTGAAAAATTCTTAGTTCAACCAAGAAACCAATATTCGCTTATGTTCGACTTCACTTTTTCCTCTCTTCCTGTTAATGTGATTTTTCAGCCTTTACTTTGTGATACTTAAACAACATATTTTTAAATAACTAATCTTTTCTTTTGTTTATAGCCATCCACTTGTCAGTGGATTTTATAAACTTTTATCAGTCAGTATGAAACTGGCCAATAAACTCCATTACTTCAAGGTATGTGCTTCCTTCATTTTTGATTAGGGGTGATTCCTTCATTTTTAATTGGGGGTGAACCCTTCATTTTTAATTGGGGATGATTCCTTCATTATTAATTGGGGGTGATTCCTTCATTATTAATTGGGGGTGATTCCTTCATTTTTAATTGGGGGTGATTCCTTCATTTTTAATTGGGGGTGATTCCTTCATTTTTAATTGGGGGTGATCCCTTCATTTTTGATTGGAGCTGATTCCTTCATTTTTAATTGGAGGTGATTCCTTCATTTTTAATTGGGGTGATTCCTTCATTTTAATTGGGGGTGATTCTTCATTGGGGTGATTCCTTCATTTTTATTGGGGGTGATTCCTTCATTTTTATTGGGGTGATTCCTTCATTTTTGATTGGGGGTGATTCCTTCATTTTTAATTGGGGGATTCCTTCATTTTTAATTGGGGGTGATTCCTTCATTTTTAATTGGGGTGATCCCTTCATTTTTGATTGGAGCTGATTCCTTCATTTTTAATTGGAGGTGATTCCTTCATTTTTAATTTGGGGGGATCCCTTCATTTTTAATTGGGGGTGATTCCTTCATTTTTAATTCGGGGTGATCCCTTCAATTTTAATTGGGGTGATTTTTTCATAACATTTTATTTGTTTTATTATATTTTTAATTGAGTAATTCTTTCATTTATATTTTTGTATCTGCCAGGTTAGCTAAATATATCTTTTACCTTATATAGTAGGTTTCTAGCTGAAAATTTCCTTGCATGAAACCAAAGTGACTTTTATTGATAATTGTCCTACAGTACCTAAATAATGAGAATGGAATAGTGTGTTTTTCCTATAAATAATGTCTGACAAAACCTCGGAAGAGAGAAACAACGAGATGTCACAAGACCTGTTAATTCAACCTAGCAATTGCTAATTACTCTGCTCACCTTGTAGCTTTGCTTAGTAAACCCTTTTCCCTATCCTTAATACTCATTGTGTTTCTTTCTATTATTTCTCTATTAGCTCTAATACTCTAATCCTACTACTATCATATATTGAGAAGAGAGAAATGAGATTTCACAGACTTGTTAATTCAACCTAGTAATTGCTAATTGCTCAGTTCACCTTGTATCTTTGCTTAGTAAACCTTTTTCCCTATCCTTAATACTCATTGTGTTTCTTTCTGTTATTTCTCTATTAACTCTAATACTCAAATTACAACAATAATATTAATCTAAAATGATCTATATCAATTAATTTATTAAGTCTGCTAAAATATCTCTGTTTGTGGCCATTTCAGGATATTAATGGTGTACAGGTCAACATATCAGAGGTGCAAAATAGAAACATAAAAGAGAGAATCATTTGTTTCATTCTGATGAAAAAATTCACCAAAGAGGTAAAGTTTATTTTGTCTTTGTTTCTCTTTATTTTCAGAATACTACTGTGTCATTACAGATGGGCAGAAACCTATCATTTTTGGGTAATTATAAACTTTAGTTGGCCAAATTCCTAGCATAAAATTGTGCGTGCGCATTATCTCCCTTAACAAATTTGCTTGTATAGTTTTTTTTATGTGATTTTCTTAAACAATTGAATGAATAAAAATACATTTCATTCTTATCGACACATTTTTGTTTGTCTGTCTGTTTGAGAAATAAAATTTTTATTTCTCAAACAAACAAAAATGTGTTGATAAGACAGTGCACAACCAAAATATCATAAAATGTGTTCTTAACAATTAAGTCGATAAGAATGAACTGTATTTTTATTCATAATAATCTCATAAGAAAAACTATACGAGCAAATTTGTTGAGGGAAATCATGCGCACGCACAATTTTATGCTAGGAATTTGGCCAACTAAAGTTCATAATTACCCATTTTTGTAAAGTAGTGTAGATTTTAAAATAACAATGATCCGAATGGAAATATACAACAAAGTTTGATAGACACTGTGTCACCCTGAGGTCATCTGGAAGTGTGACTTGTTTGCCTAGAGCAGAGTTTTTCAACTTTTTTCATCTCACTGCACAATGAGCTGGGCAATAAATTGATCAAGGTACACCATCAGAAGCTTCATGGTACGCTAGTGTGCTGTGGCACACCGATTGAAAAATCTGGCCTAAAGAGTCACATGATCAGGTGACTCTGGGAAATTTAGAATTTAGTCAGTTGGAGACTTAGCACTTGATTTGGGCAGACGTATTTATGTTTCTATGCCAATTGTGTATGTGAGTTGGCAAAGAATGTACTGGGAAATAAGCAATTCAGGGTAATAAAATTGTGTACACAAAAATATGCCTCAGTGTTGCTTCCATGACTAAAAACTAAGAAAGATGGAATGGACAGAAGCAGACAACTCCAATAGAAGATATCAAGAAACAGACACCCACAGCTGAAAGAGAAGTCCAAAAGAACAACCCCCGATGGACGATAGAGCAGAGAGAATTATGATAAAAAAAGAAGTAAAAACTTTAGAAGCACTATACACACTATGAGAGCACTGGCATTTGGTGGATTATAATGTGAACAGTTAGATTTGCTGCAAAACTGCCAATATCCCTAATGCATTTAAAATCCTGAAATATGTCTTATATATCTCTAAGAAATAAAGATTTACAGTCATTTTTTTGCTGTTACTGATTCTTAATACTATCATGTTATTCTCAAATGTATTAAAAGCAATCCTATATATTATTTTATATAGAAATCAATTAAAATAACATTAAAATAAATTTTTCATATTCATTCTTATTTAGTTTTTTGTTAGCCTTTCTAATTTAATATGATATTTTATTACATTGAAATTTAAATCCCTGCAATCAGGAGGGGGGGGGGGCATACTAATATTTACAATTAACATTTTTCCATGATTTTTTTTTTATAAAACGTTTTATAATCTTTGTTGTTTTTTTATGATTTCAGGTTCTTGTTCAAATGAAACAATATCGAGATGATTTGCTTGCATCTTGTCTCACTTTGGTTTTGTCACTTCCATCAGAACTTATTGTCAATCAGTTAAAGGATTTGATACCTGCAGCACAGGTGAGTAAATCTTTAATACATGGGTTAAGAAATAAGATGAAAGATATGTTAAAAATATATATAAGATAGCATATATATATATATATAAGACATGTTTTGTTGAAATCAACGGACAATTCTTGTCTGACGAATTTTTGTCCGATCCTTTCTAACTGTCTGGCCATCATTGTGGGGGTGGAATTAGTGTATGAATCCACCAAAGGTTTTACCACGAGCGCTTTCTGCACAACTTAGTGCCATCATCAGGTGTGGAACTGTTGAGATGTTTCCATTGTTTCTTTTTAAACAAGCAGTAGGAATTAGTAGGAGGAGAGGTTCACAAGTTTCTTTTAAACAAACAGTAGCAGTAGGAAATAGTAGGAGGGGGGGGGCTCACAAGTTTATAAGAATGTTATAGGGAATGGTAGGAGGAGAATTGGCAAGAAATTATAGGCATTTGAGAACATGTTGACTGGTTTTAAAGTTTATCTTGTTTAAGGTGGTTTTTTTTTGTTTAATATATAAGGCTTCGATTATTTGAAGTTTTTGTGCAGTAGTGTATTTTCAGTTAATATATATATATATATATATATATATATATATATATAGTCATTCACAGACACAGTGTATCAATGCTTACGTCTCATCAGTGTGGCTAAACTTAACAGCTACTTCTAGCCGGGTGCGAAACCCGACTGAATTTTCCTCAGTCCGTCTCCTTACCATCTCAGCCGTCGATAACTATCAGTAAGAGGCAAACATTTAACTGATACATACTACTGTAGATATATGTTAACAATCATCAGAGAACTCAAGTCTGTAAACAACAGATGAGTAATGCCTTATGCTAAGTGGTGACAGTTCAATTAAAGTCACCTCTAGAGAGCTCTACTAAGTTTTAACCTAGTTCTGACAAGTGTATTATTTCTTATCATAAGATAAAGATTTATTATTATGCACTTTAAACTTGGTATAGTCTTGGAGAAAGAAAACTCTGAATTCAACCCAGAGACCTGGATAGGGATGGGCTCCAATATGCTATGTCTGCCCAAGACACACCACATAATTATCATTCCTATGACCAAATCTGGTTACGGGATAAGTCTCTGACATGTAAAAAAAAAAAAAAAAAAAAAAAAATGGTTTAAGTTTTATAAATGTATTGCTCAGTTCTCCCTTCGCAAAATTAACTAAATTTTATCCAAACGTTATAAGATTTTGATTTAATAAGATTAATCAATTATTATAAGACTCTTATTTGATAGATTATTTTTTTCCCTCAAATTGCGCTAAAGTAATTTATATTAAATATAGTCTAGGAGAAAGAAAACTGAATTTAAACCAGAAATGTGCTCCACCATGCTATTCCTACTCAAGACATGCCACATAAGTAGCATTCCTATGACCAGACATGATTACAAGATAACTCTTTGATGTGGTAGGTTTTAGACAGTAGATTAAAAGATATTACCTTTGGATTAGTTTTAAAATTAATAATAGATAAATTAAATCAAAATAATTAAAAAAGAGAAGAATCTCCATCTGTTTTCATCTACTGAACCAAACTCTAACACTAAAATAATCCCGTAAAACCAACTAAAAATAAAGTGAAAACTATTTAAATCATCAACCTGATAAATAAACTAATTCAAATTCATTGACCTGATAATAAATGGCTTTTAATCCTGGTATGGCAACCAGTCTAGGAGAACAAACATTGACTTTGTTACATCTTGCTCATGCAGAGGTTTTGGGAAAATATAAATATTAGAGGATTGCAAACTGTGTGCAAATGCTGTATATGCTCCCGTTTTATATTGTGCACCTTCTCTCCCAAATATTAGTCTAAAATCTAGGCCTCAAAAAGTCATATACTACATGAGTATATAGGTAGGTTTTGTTATTCTAGAATAGGACAAAAGAATTGTACATAGGTGGCTAATCAAAAGAAAAAGATAGATAGGTAAAGCAAGTAAAGATAATAGATAGAGAAAGAAGTGTTGCCCGGCTTTTTGATGGCAGATGAACAATTCATGATATGCAACACTCCAGGTCCTTACTTAGGCTAGATGGCCAGTCAGAGAGCCCCCCACCTCCAATCAATCAGCTGGCCATGTCAAGCCGTAGCATGCATATGACTGTCCCAACTCTATGCCCCCATGGCAATCCCCACCCTTTTTATCATATATATATTTACCAACCCCTCCGCATGAGCAGGATGTGACACAAGGTCAATTTCTTAAGCGGAGTTCAACAGGTTTGAATTGAGTTTTCCTTCTCCTAGACTGGTTGCCTAATCAAGGTTAAAGAGCCCAGTCTGCCCTACTATTTACCCATAGCTGGAGGGAGAATTGGATTCATACCTTTCCCAAGGGTATTAGCGCTACGTGAAATGCCAACAGCTTCGTCCAGGAATTGAACTCGCATTGACGAGTCCATTTCCTATGACTCTAACCATTAGACCACGCGCCTGTTTTTATCATATAGGTGCTAGAAGACTGTGACTGAGGTCAAGCCCTAGCACCTATAAGATTGCCCCAACCCTATTGGTCTTATGGAAAGCCTCACTCCTTTTTATCATATGGGTGCTAGAAGGCAGTGGCTGAGGATCTTCATGTTCTTGGAATACTCCCAGGTCCACTCTGACCCAGAATGGTCGTACCTGTTAGGGTCCCATCTATGGGTTAAATAGAAAAGAAATATAAACAACATACTGCAAAAATCAATAAAAATCCTTGAAAAAAAAGACATAACAATAAATTTGACCATCCCTCACAACCTACTGCTTGGCATAAAATAACCCTGGATGGGTTGGTATAATGTAGAAGTTATCCTCCAGATATAGAAACAATATGATACTCACCATCGCAGTGGGGTTCTAACTACCGTTGAGTTAGTAGACGAGAACAACAGGCAAGCTGTAACTTAATACAGTCCTTGCATGCTGCTGGCATAATGCAAAGTGGTGGCTGAAGTGGGTACTTATCCCTGTTCTTACTAACCCTGAAATCCAACAGCCAATCAGAACTCAGGAAATGAACTTGCCTGAGTTCATAATGGAACAATCCAAAGCTCCATATAAGCCACCTACCAAACTTTAGTTTTAGTCTTGCATTCATCTTGTAACAGAGTTGAATACTTTACACAAAATCCAACAGTATACCATTAAAATCAACCCAGAATTGTACATGCACAGTTTTATTTATCCAGATATCCTTTTTCTGCCATTCAGTCTTTTTTTTATGACTATTGCTGTTTTCACAATCTGACTTAAATTAGTTAATAATTTATTTTACAGTTAGCTTTATCATTGGGTGTGAGTTATCTCCCCTTAGCAAATATTGGAATGGATGCCTTGGAATATTGGAGCAAGGTTTTACCTGCTGAAGTTTTACAACCTGTATATCCAGATATCCTGCCTTACCTTGATAGTTACCTAAGATCATCAGAAAAAGGTGAGTAAACAATTTCTTTTTGCATTAACTATTTGTTATCTATATAAGAATTAAATGTAGTTTTGGCTTCAGTAGCCAAAATTACTTCTTATATGTTAGGAGGCTTCGGAGAAACCTCCAAACGTAGGTGAATATATATGTAATAAAATCCAACAAAGAGGTAGATAACAAATACAGACTTTATTGTCTGAGCACATGTAACATAAAATACATATGCAAAAATAGTTAGGACAAACATCCTGATGAAGGAAGAGATATTTCTTGTAGAGTTAATCTTGGGGCTACTAAAATGGAGAGTAGAAGAGTCACTTACTGTATAGTTGGGGAGGCAAGACCCCCAAGCCTTAATGGACAGAGGCACAACTTGTCTAGAGCATCTTTGAGGATGCCAGAAGAAAAGAGAGAGATTGCTTCCCAGGCTAAGTTTACATAGCCAGGTAGTAATGCCATCTAGTGGCAAAAACTGGCGACAAAGTAAGATAACTCTATTCCACTCAACTCTAAACAAGGAAAGACAATAGCTACATCTACAAAGACTGGTTGACCCCCTTTACCATTATTTTGTGAATGTGGACTTGTCTATTAGCTATTAATGAAACAGTGGATAGTACAGTGTTAGTAGAGCAAGAACAGTTGCACGCTTGCTGTACTAACTTATTAAACCATGTACCTCATGTGATTAAATCCTTTTTTACTCACCCCTTTTTCCAGTGTTTCTTTGCTCTCTATAAACCAATGACTAGTGTCACTATAGGCTATATTAAAACTATATTATTTCTATTTTTTCCGATATGCAAAGTGGGTATTTACCTTTGAAATTTATGACCAAGTTAGAGCTTCGGACTATTTTCCATTTTACCACCGGATTGTTGTTGGAGTTCTTTATGGACCTGTAATGCTTGGACAGTTCCGTTTGGTTGGATAACGCGGAGTTGCTGAAGGAATGCCTGTTGGTGTAGTACCTTTGTTTAAAGGGTCCTGCAGTAATTTCGAGGTAGTGTTTGGCAGGACCCTTTCCATAAATTTCAAAGGTTAATGCCCACTTTGCATATCGGAAAAAATAGAAATGATATTAAGAACTCTAGGAAACTACTTAATAAACACAATGAACTGATAGCCAAGTGCAGGCACAAAGTTAGATTCCAGATATAACGTTATTAAATCCCCAGTAGACTATAGTAGCCCTTAATTTTTATTTTGACCTTTATAATTATTATTATTATTATTATTATTATTATTATTATTATTATTCTTTATAGAGTAATATATATATGTATATATATGTGTGTGTGTAGTAGTCCTTAATTATTATTATCATTATCTTTTATAGAGTAATCTCCCTAAAAATTGTTGGCCTTCGCCATTTCAAACACATTGTTTGACCAATTCATATGTATGTGTGTATGTTGATGATGATCTGTAGAAAAACCTTGGCCCTATAATATAACTTATGCCCTTATATTATATTCCAAGTGATATGTAGATAGATATTTGTTTATATCTATTAATATTATGATTAACTTCCAGATGAACACAATCTGTTTTCACCTGCCTTAAAAGTAATAAAGAATTCATAATTAATCATATATAATATATATAAGTTATACACTTATTTTTGGACTGCTACATTCATTTTTCCTTTCAGAGTTTAAATACTATACAGTTTGGTAATATCCTAATAATAGCCGTTTTTATTATATACTGCTTATTTATGGGTGATACTGTACATTTCAATTGCATACACTCACACAAAAAAAAACTGTATTTTTGTTCATTAAGGCGCTGATGATGTCAGTTTGAACTCTATGGCCAACTTACCAAAAAGTAAAGGCAGTTTTGGGAAGAAAGTTTTGCTTCGGTCAACTAAAAAAAAGACAAGGAGAGTTGTAAGTATTTTTGTATATATATTTCTGTATTTAATAAATATTCAAATTATTTCCAATTTGGTTTATCTTCTCTTCATGTTAATGGTAAAGGCATGAACCTATCTCTTCTATCTTTCCAGTATAAAATAGAAGGGAAGACTTGGCTCTCTAATGTTGATGATCAGTCAAGTTACCTTAATAAAATCATATCCATGCATCCAATGTTTTTCTTTTTTCTTCCCTCAGGTTCAAGTTACCTTATATCCATGCATCCTAGTGTTTTCTTTTTCTTCCCTCACCATTTTAAGCTAAGTGGAAATAAATTTCAATAGTTTCTATTGAAACAGATTACACAGGATAGGTTAGAAGGTAGGAGTTAGACGGCTTTAGTTGGGACCTATAAATTTTCCTGGGGACTCATTTAAAGCAAATATGTGAGTCCCAGGAGGCACTAGATTAACTCATATTGCCTTCAGCTTTTTTTTTTTTTTTTTTTTTTTTTTTTTTTTTCCTGGCAATTTCTGCAATCACACTGGTGCCAAGTTGTACTGATACTGCCCCAACATGTAGCATAGAGAGGGGAGATTTGCTGCATGGGCAATTACTGGTATCCTATACCACCTTGTTTAGACCTGTGTCCAAATTCAGGGAGTTGTCAAGGTGTAGTAACTAATATGCTGGATTGCTTCAATGGAGTAAGCAAGTTTAAACTCTAGTCATTCTATTATGTACAGATTTGGACTAATACTCTTGGGAAAGGTATGAACTCCCTCATCCCTTCAGCTATGGGTCAAATAGTACTACTACAAGGATGGTTTTGGCATTAAATAACCCAAAAAGGTTGATATGCCATTAAATAAAGAAACCAAACTATATTGTTTCCAAATTCAGGTGTAGATTTATGCTCAGACGAGGCTAACCGATGTCACTGTATGTATTTTTGGTAGTTTACTATAGAATAATCAAGCTAAGTTCCAATTACCGTCGAATTGGTAAGACATGGCAACAAGCAGTCCTAACTTAAATACGAACCTGCCCTGAGTCAGTCAGTCAACTGTTGGTTTGAAGAACAGCAACTGGCTAAGCACAACTATAACTCGCTTGGAGTCTTGAAAAGCGTTCTCAAGACTTTGGTTCCAAGTGAATCGTAGTTGTGCTTAGTCAGTTGCTGTTGTTCAAACCAACGGTTGACTGTCTCAATATTTACAAAGGGGCCGGTTTAGCTTGGTCGTTAGAGCATCACCTCAGAACCACAAGATTCCAGGTTCAATACCGGCCCTCCTCGCCAACTTCATGCATGTATTAGCATAGCTTGGATCTGTACTGTAAAATAGGAAGCTGATGGTATGTGTAGCGCTCTACCTCAGACACAAAAAACAATTTCCCCAGGTCAGTGAAAAAGGGGATAGACTCCCTCGCTGTCGGCTAATAAAGACAATAGGCCAACAGCCTACTTTACATGTTCTTTATTATGATTTTTATTTTATATTTAAAAATCATGAAAATCCAAATCCTTATACTACTATTACTCATGTAAAAACAATAACAAATATAACACACAGTGAGTGATGAAAAGATAAGTAGTAGCTCTTCCATCGTGCATGATATATGAGTACATAACAGTTCAGTATTATTTGTATTATTCGGACTATTGTCCTCATCTTTATTATTATCTGTACAATGTTTTGGCCGATGTGCCCTTTTACATTTTTTTTTTACTAAAATATGCTTCTCTGTACAAATCCCATATTCTTCTGTAAATTTCACATGGTTTGTACTTCTCAGCCACCAAAGATGATAATCTCTGTTTATGACAGATCTCTATTCAAGCTTGGAGTACTCTGATTTGCTGCCATTTTGAATAGCCTCAAAATAAATATTTTTTGTGAGATTAGAATAATTATAAATCAATTCTAAATAATGCTTACATTGTTAATAATGTTCATATTAATGGAAAAAATTAATTTTGCTTCTTTTAAAAAAAAATTGCCTCATTTATTAAATGACCCTCATATCCTATTAATGCTTGTAATTATATGGAGGCACATGGCATAATGGTTAGAGTCATAGGAAATGGACTTGTCGAACTGAGTTCAAATCCTAGACAAGGCTGTTTAGATTTTCACATAACGCTAATACCCTTGGGAAAGGTATGAATCCATATATTCTTCCTCCAGCTATGGGTAAAATAGTAGGGCAGACTGGGCTCTTTAACCTTGGATAGGTAACCAGTCTAGGAGAAGGAAAACTCTGAATTTGAAAAACCTGAGGTCAGTCATTGATTGCGTTTGTGGCATTCCTTGTGCACCAATTCTTTTTTATCGACTATACCAAAAAGTGCGGATGGTCCAACACAAGCCTTCACCACTGTAAACAAAACACTAGATTGTTTATTGGATGAACCCTCATGAGTCAAAATTGATGAGAGAGTCCATTTTTCATTTCAGTAATTGTTTGATACTTATAAATATACAATTATTTTCTTTTCTGTTTTTCAGGAATACAAGTCTGAACTTGGACAAATAAAATTACGTATCATCAATTACCTGGGAAAGATTGGTGGTAGTGTAAATCGAAGTTTACTAGCAAATACCCAGAAAGAAATTTCTGAACGTTCTGTTGCATGGGATACAGAGAAACATTTGAAATTTGATTTTCCATTTTTTGATATGCGTCCAACTATTTATTTTGGTAGGTAACATTTGTTTTCTTTACTTATGTATTAACTAGCAGCAGCTACCCGGCGTCACCTGGGTAGAGGGGGATATTTTAAGTTAGTCCCGCAGATCCATTATTACTGAATTGTGAGTTGAATCCTCGTAGGATGCCCCATTTAAATCCTTATGTAAAAAAAAAATAGATCTTGCATTGATCCAGCTACTCTGAAAAGAAATGTTAATGTCTACTATCTAAAATATTAAATAAAAAAAAAAAATCCAGGCTGTTATCATTTAAATTTTATTTTTTAATTATTTTCACGAATATAAATCAAATCTCTATTATTTTGGCTCAAAAACCAAGCCCTGGTGATATTTAATGTGTATATATATTTACTTTGTTATTAATTGATTTATTTTCTAAGTTTCCTCCAGACATACATATACACACAACTGACCTTTATATATGTATTGATGGGAATTATGTAAAGATAACTTAAACGATTATCTTGGTGTCTGCCTCATTCTCTGATTCCTTTGGGGTTTGCCTGACAGTCTGATTCCTTTGGGGTCTGTTTGTGGATCCAATTTCTTGGAGATCTGCCTGTGACCCTCTTGATTCTTGTAGGGTCTGACTGTTGGTCCAATCACTTAGGGTTTGCCTACCTGTCCACATGATTCACTTAGGGTTTATCTCTCTGATTTATTTGATTGTCTCACTGTATTTAACTAATTAATTCCATTTCTATTTAGTTAATTCCATTAATTATAGAATTTTTATTGCCCAGACAAATTTTTGTAATGTTTCCCTCTTTTGTTTAATTTTTTCTTTTTCTATCTTTTTAATTGTGAAAAACTAATAGATGTGTGTAAATGTTTCCAGCATTTTCATTTAAAAAATTGTTTTCTGCTGTGTATTCAGTCTCTCATTAAAAAAAAGGCACTTGGAACTTTAGTTCACAGATGCTGACAAAAGTTTTTTAAGAAGAATTATAATAACTGGTAAAATATACAATTATTTCTTCTTGTTAATGGATTTTTTAAAAGATGTATCCCTGAGATGTTTGCTCATATTCATTGAGATAAAACCAAACAATTAGAAATTTATAATACTAAGCACATATTTATTAAAATCAAATTTTTAATATCAATATGCAAATTAGCCTTGCCAATCACATTGTAAACTGCTATTTTGTTGTATATATAACTACAATTGCATGTTATTAGTATGTAGACCCGCCCAACGGGGTGGGGTCCAGTGGCTTCGGCGGGATTGACACAATTTTTCCCACCAACCACCTATGAGCTTTGGCTTGTGGGTGAGGCCACATAAAAATGTCCTTGTGTCATGCCCTCATAAGTGGGATGAGAGGCAAATACCTGTAGATCCGGCCAACGCCGGGGGTCCAGTGGCTTCGGCACTGGATCTTTACAAGTTAATAGTGTCGATCCCAGAAGGCTATCCCCCCAGGCAATACCTGCCCCCTTGAATTAAAAGGGCAGGGCTGGGTTTATTGCCCAGCGCCTGAGCCTCCCCCCCTGAACCGAGTAAGCCGATGAGCCTGATCCGATGGATCAACGCATTTTTTGCACCACCACCCGTGAGTCTCTGATTGTGGGTGGTCCCACATTAATATGGCCTTGTGCCTAACCCATACACGTGGGGTATATGGTAAATATCCTAGTATGTAGATATGATCAATAGTATTAATAATTTGAAACAATTTTATTAATAATTGAGGTTTAAATAAAAAATAAAACCATGGAGAATGTGACATAAATAACTAAGGGAATTGTGACTTTAGTAGTGATATATAGTTTCAGTTACAGACAGAAAAACACACAATCTCCATTATAATAAGATTTATTGATAAAAAAAAATGATTCTATAAAATTTGTTTTATTAGATGCATTTTTGCCTCATCTCTTGGAGTTGGCTACTAAATCCAGTGACCGTCAAACAAAAAGTGTTGCCTGTGAATGTTTACATTCTTTGGTGGTGTTTTCCCTTGGCCGTTCAGCTCAGCAATCAATGCAGGCACAACGACAAGTGCCAATGGACAAGTTGTACCGTAAATTATTCCCAGCATTACTTCAGTTGGCATGTGATGTGGAATTGGTGAGTATTCAGCTATCAAAATATTTTCAATTATTGTTTTAAATTTCTTTTCAGCCATCTTGAAGTGTTTAGGGCTGGTTTTGTACAGTTAGTAGAGCATCCATCTGGGAACCACAAGGTTCCGGGTTCAATACTGGCCCTCGCCAACTCAACATATGAGTAGTACTACTTTATCGCGGAGTGGTAATACCTGTTAGGTCCCATCTATGGGTTAAATAGAAAAATAATTGTTTATAAAAATTTAGAAAAAAAACAAACTTTCTACCAAACTATCGCTTATAACAAACTTGAACTTTACCCTATAAACTTACCCCTTAAAGTGATTTCCAATCAACTTAGCAATAAACAACTGCAAACAACCTACTGTGTCAAAATCAATAAAAATCCTTGAAATAAAGACATAGCAATTAATTTGGCCAACCTTCACAACCTACCACTTAGCATTAAAATAACCCTGGATGGTTAATATGATTTGGATTATTCGGACTATTGTCCTCATCTTTATTGTTATCTGTACAACGTTTCAGACAATGTGCCCTCTGGCCTTCTTCAGGTATTTCTTGTCGTAATTGGGAGCCATCACAGAACATTGAAGCCAACCCTTTATTCAATCCATGGGGGTATCCTATTCTCATTCCACTGAGTTTGAGAAGGTTCCCGAGTTCAACAAGAAATACCTAAAGACCAGAGGGCCCATCGGCTGAAATGTTGTACAGATAACAATAAAAATGAGGACAATAGTCCAAATAATACTAATTATCAAGCCTCATCTAAAAAATTCAGAGAAATAACTCTGGATGGGTTGACATGCCATTAAAATCAATCAACTCTTATTTGTATACAGAAATGATCTACTGGTATGAGTATTAATGTGTCAAAAGATGGCCAAAGAAATTGAAAATATGAGAAAACTAGTAGAGTTGCATCCCACAAAAAGCAGCTGTGCGACCAAATGCTAAAAGTAGCATTGCACAAGAAAGTAGCTGTATAGCCACTTGCTCTCTATCCCACAAACCATCTCAGTAAGATGAACAAGACATACTGGACATTGCTGGAGAAGCAAGGACAAACTCATAAGTGACATTTTCCTGTTGACACCTACACATGGACACACTAGAGTAGGCTAACTATTAAAAACCTACATTAATCCATTCTGTTCAGATTCTGGATGCTGTGTGGAAGGACAATAACTGATAGGGGTGATTGGAGAGAGAGAATCTGAGATATTTGAAATATCAGTGAGACTTAATGATGAGGAATTGGTGACATTGCCCCAAATTGCCCATTGCTTCTCTGTCCTTTGTCACTGTTTTTTTTTTTTTTTTTTTTTTTTTTTTGGCTCCCATGATATGAACCACCATTGTTTATTTAATTTTCTTTTATATATATTCTTTAGCCATCATTTCTAATTTTTTGAAAGATTCTTAAAAAAAACACAATACGAGTCTCGGTAAAAAATCATACATAAGTGAATACGTAGATATTCTTGGCAAAACAAGACATTGGGTTTATAAAATTCACACTGGATTGCCCAAATGGACACATAGCCTAGTGGATAAAGGAATTAGGTTAAGACAGTTCTAAGTGACAGTTATCTCTAGACTGCAGGTTCAATCCTGGTCAGCAGTAACATAGAATAATAATTAACACAGCTTAACACCTGTACCCCAGCTATGGTTAGCGGAATGAGAACAGGATACCCCCATGGACTGAATAAAGGGTTAGGTTCAAAGTTCTGTGATGGCTCATGATAACGACAAGAAGGTTCCCGAGTTCGACAAGAAATACCTGAAGAAGGTCGGAGGGGACATCAGACAAAACATTGTACAGATAACAATGAAGATGAAGACAATAGTCCGAATAATACAAATAATACTGATTGTAAACTTGTCTTTAAATTGTGCATATTTGTTTCTTTTTATTTGAATTCTCTAATGCTTATTGTTTTTCTTATTATTTTTATCTCTTGTTTATCTTTCGTCCATGTTTCTCATTTTATTTTTTAGCTTTCAAAGCAATTATTTGAACCACTTGTATTTCAATTGATCCATTGGTTTACCAGCAGAAATAAATCCAAGACTGAAGAATCCATGTCACTTCTAGATGTCATTTATGTAAGTTTGAACAAAATAATAATTAATAAAGTTTGTGTTTTCTTATCTAAAAATTAATTCATCAAGTATTCCACTATT
Organism: Doryteuthis pealeii; assembly: GCA_023376005.1. NCBI lineage: Eukaryota > Metazoa > Mollusca > Cephalopoda > Myopsida > Loliginidae > Doryteuthis > Doryteuthis pealeii. Next base: position 26,003,630 of record CM042181.1, on the reverse strand, counting down.
TTAAACTATAAGCAGCTACCCAGTGTCGCCTAGGCAGAGGAGGGGGGTAAAAAAAGGTAGTCTCGCAGATCCATTATTGTTGAATCATG
>CM042181.1:25991041-25996041 GCA_023376005.1 Doryteuthis pealeii | reverse complement strand
TAATATATATATATATATATATATATAATATTTACAGGACAATTACAATAATATATATAATTTACTGGACAATTACAATAATATATATATATAAAAAATTTACAAGACAATTACATTGATATATATATATATATATATATATATATATATATATAAAATTTCCAAGACAATTACAATTATTATATATTTTCTTTTCAGGATGGAATCACCCAATCTGCCGATACTGCATTGAGAGATTTTAGTGCTCGTTGTTTGTCAGAATATTTAAAATGGTCAATCAAACAACTCACACCAAAGGTCAGTTGTCACTCGTTTCTTTTATTATCTTTACTTTTTTTTTCTTATTTTATCACACATTTATGTATGGTAAAACACTTATATTCTAGAATTATTTTAAGGTTGTCTCCTCTTTTTGAAGAGAAAAAAAATGTCTAATATAATCAAGAATACATTTTTTGTATATTTGTTTCTAAAGATTTTTTTGGACACTGTTCTATCCGATATGAATAATTTTAAAAGAGATCTATTTGGCCCATAGATGAGACCCTAACAAGTACCATCCCTGTTAGCTGGGGCTGTAGTATATGCCAACTGCACCTCTGCAGAGGTGATGCATGTCACAGACTGCTCAGCCATCAGGATTCCATCCTTAAGCATCATGGATCACCACCCATGGTCAATAGGTGGCCCCACATGGGGGTCTTACCCATCTGTAGAGAGGTAACCCATTGGCAGTCAGTGGTGACATGTGATACTTAAGGACGGAATCCTGGTGACTGAGCAGTCCATGATTTGTAACACTCTACTTTAGTTCTTACTTGGGCTAGAAAGGCAGTTGGAGAAAGCCCTTCTGATTAATTGGCTGGTCACATCAATCCCAAGCACCTATATGATTGTGCCAACCATATTGCTCTTATGGCAAACCACCAATCCTTTTTGTCATGTGCTAGAAGGTGATAGCTGAGGGGTCTTAATGACCTGGATTGGATGTTAACTGCATCTTGTAGTGAGGTTCCAATTCTGGAGCTCTGCGGAGTGTAGAATATGAAGGGAATAATGGCCATTTTCTATACTTTTACAACATAAGCAATTAAGAAATAACACATACTATCCTAATACAAAATTTCTCGTACATAGTGTTATCTAGGACAGAAAAGCAACGTTTGAAGGGAATAATGTCTATTTTTTATACTTTTACAACATAAGCAATTAAGAAATAACATATACTATCCTAGAACAAAATTTGTATTCCATAGTGTTATCTTTATTTTGTGAGCTTTTGTGATTAAGAAAACAAATTTGATAGAATTTGTTCCATTTTAATAATAAATGTGTACATAGTTTTCTTTTCTTTTTACTTTAATTGATTCATTTTCTTTCTTTTAAATTTTGTTTAGATGTTAGAAAAAGATCCAAAGAATGTAGAATCTGTATTGAAACATATGTATAGTTATGCTCTTCATCCAAATCCTTTTAAAAGGCTCGGAGCTGCTCTTGCTTTCAATAACTTTTACACCATTTTCAGGTAAGTATTTTTTTTCTTTCTTCTTAGTTTAATTATTCTACAAGAATAAAGTTAAAACATGTTCCAATTACCGTTGAATTGGTAAGACAATGCAAAAAGTAGTCATAACTGAATACGAATGTATCTTGCTGCGATACTATTCCAGAATGCCAGGGTATTTATGAAGCCCCACAACATCATAGAAACCAAGCAGCTAATCAGGACTCAAGGAATGGAATCACCCAAATACATGAATGGACTGTTCTTGATTTCCATAAATACCAACTGTCTTGGGTACCAGTTCAGTTGTGCTTAGCCAGTTGCTGTTGTTCAAAACAACAGTATACGGACTGACTTCAATAATTCTAAAACTAATTGGTATGATTATCTGCATTTTTCTGAATTGTTCCAATCAATTTCAATCAAAAATGTATGAAATATTATTTAAGTCTTTTCTGAACAATGAAAATTCTGGAATAGTTATATTTTAGTCATTACAGGGTAATATCATAAAATGTGTTCTTAATAACAATTAAGTTCATTTCAAATAATGCGCAAGCACAATTAAGAACTCATTTTATGGTATTTTTGTTTTAAAACATGCAGTTGTATTGATTCAAACAAATTCATATTTTCAGTGTAGATTTATGGTGAAATAAAAATGGCTGACCAAAACATATGGCTTCCACGAAGTGAAATAAACAAGGGGAGGTTACTAATTTATGTAGCTAATGTTCAGATTACCCATTACAGACATTAAAGAAACAGATGTGTGGTTAGATTTTAGAAAATAAATCCTAGTTGCTGAATGTAGTGTCCCATTTTCATATAAATTACATACACTAAATGCAACAACTTTTATGGGACAAAATAGATTGTGTATTATTTTATCTGTCTTATAATGTGTTTCATTTACATATGAATTTCATACACTCATTATGTAAAAATAATTCCCCAAAATTGTCTGGACTTCAATTGATGATGTGATACTATGCAAAATTGGTGCAAGCAAGTGTGTGTGTGTGTATATATATATATATATATATATATATATATATATAACTGTATAGTTAGTTATATGAATATGTAATAGTAAGAGACTAGCCACATATAGGTACATATATGTGTATTCAGTGTGGATTATGTGTGTGTGTGTGTATATATATGTATATATTTATATATAAGTGCATGTGTGTAAATAGGAAGTCAGAAAGACCATTAAAACTAAGGTGTAGAATTAGAATAGATAAAAAAAAAGTGTGATAGGACTATTAGCCAGATGAAATGTCTGGTTTTGGGCAAAATTTCGTGGTTAAGTAGAGGTCAAAACAGCAATAAAGTTTGACCAGCTTTTAGAACAAAAGAATTGAAATCCTCTGTGAAATCTTGAATGGATGAGAGTTGAAATGAGATTTGAGGAGTAGGAAAGATTGGAAAGTGAGAGTCAGTTGAGAGCCAGCAGTTGACAGAGACAGTTGAAACTTGGGAGGAAGAAGTGAGATCACCTTTTACAGTAAAGTCAACTTTAGCAGAAGTCGTGACTGGAGGGAGAGGTGGGGGGTTCCCCCTCTCTCTCTCTCGACAATACATAATGGAAGAATGACTGGACTGAATGAATGCAAGTACCATGTATCTCTCTGACCATTTTGGATGTGCACCTGACTTATCCTCTCTTTCTTTGTTGATATTTGATTGTTAAACCTCTTGGAGGGGAGTCCCATGGCAGTATTACGGACACAGGTTAGGGTCAAGCTAGCAGACGATCATGGCTAGAAAAGTTGGAAGATAAGAATTTGCTGAAAGATGTGCAGTAAGGACTGCGCAGAGACGCCCCGTCCCCAAAGAGAAGTTAACAATGATGATGATGATGTTGTGGAGTCATAGATAAACTTTATAACATCTGAATGATCCAACCTGGGGAATCATTTTTAATAGTTTGACAGTTGATTAACTTCAGTTGATACAGTTCTTCAATGCCTGTTTTTACACAGGAAACACCTGTTGTGTTTATAACTACCATAATAAGGATGAGGACAATCGTCTAAAAAATCAAAATTACTAATAGTATTGATACTACTACTACTATTACTACTAATAATCTTATTATAATAGAGATTGTGGGTTTTTATGTCTGTAACCGAAACTATATTACTATTCAAGTCACAATTCCCTTTGTTATTTACGTCACATTCTCCATGATTTTATTTTTTATTTAAACCTCAATTATTAATAAAATTGTTTTACATCATTAAGACTGTTGACCATATCTGCATACTAATAACATGCAATTGTATATATATACAACAAAATAGCGGTTTACAGTGTGAATGGGAAGGATAATTTGCATATTGAACTTTGAAATTTGATTTTAATAAATATATGCTAGGTATTATTGATTTCTAATTGTTTGGTTTTATCTTATTGACTATGAGCAAAAATCTTGGGGATAAATCTTAAAAGAAATCCATTAACAAGAAGAAATAACTGTAATATTATTCTTTACTTCCTATTTTAACTAAATAGTTAAATTAGGAAAATTTACCAATGAAAGACGGGAGTAAGTACAAATGATGGAAGAGTTAGTTTCAAAGTTGTTCTATTTTGCAATCATACCCCCTCTGTTCCAAGTATTTTATCTGAATTCTTATTCAGTTTCATTAGCCTTTCTAATTTAACATATTTTATTATATTAAAATTTAAATATTTGCACCCGGAGGGTGCATATATTTGCTAGTAATAATAAAGTAGTGAAGTCATATTTAATCTTTATATCATCTGTAAAAATGTAAAACTTAATAGTATTGATATTACTACTACTTCTACTACTAATGATAATAATCTAGTGGAGTCATGGATAATCTTTGAAGTAAAAGTCTATAAAAAAACGAAAATACTTTTGCTACACACTAATATTTTAGCATTTGATTATGATGTTAATTTTCAAGATTTTCTAAAATACAAATCCACCTTCAAAATTTTTGTCTTCATTTCAGAGAATATGACACACTTGTGGATCAGTTCATTTTCAACATCCTTGTTCATTTTGTCAAGTGCCTTGCAATCTCACATACAGATGAAAAATCTTTAGGTAAAAATCTTTTTTTATTTTGTTGAACATAAATAAATTCCTTTAGAATTCATTTATCAAATTATCTGATCCTTATACTCAAGGGTCTGCTGAAAAGTTCATAGGCTGACTACATACTCTCATAGAATGTGACTAAATGAAGTTTATCTTTCAGCATAGTTCCCTTGCGATCCACACACTTCTTCCATCATTGTTGCAGTGCTTGGATCCCATTGGTCAAAAGATTTAGCAACAGTAGATATGATGTCAGCCTATGAACTTTTCAGCCTACTCTTGTATTTTGTTGTGAAATTTTTGTGTTGCAATACTTGGATCCCATTGGTAAAAAAAGTCAGCAGCAGCAGATATGATGTCAGCCTATAAATTTTTCAGCCTACCCTTGTATTTTGTTGTTAAATTTTCACTGTA